>CM026391.1:9048885-9091207 GCA_014843695.1 Archivesica marissinica
ATAAAAAACTTAAGGATAATATTTCGTTCATACATTTACTTACCATGCATGTATGACATATATGCGTATACATATATGCTATCGGGTAAGGTATATATGCATGTACATTGTATTATACATGCAAATAATTCAATCATATTGGAAAGACTATTGCACTAAATTTTTCTATTTTCGTATAAAATTAAATAAATAAAATTGCATAAAGCTCAAATGATTTTGGGGTATAAAATTACAGGGCCTTCTCTTTGTTTTGTATGATGATCTGTTTTATTATGTGTGTTGTGTGGATTGTCACTACAAAATGTAGTTTCACTGTTCGCTATCTCTATCATGCATATGTTTTGACCTCATGGGCTGTTTAGCCTAATGGTTTTGAATAAATTGTCTGTCTGTCTGTCTGTCTGTCTGTCTGTCTGTCTGTCTGTCTGTCTGTCTGTCTGTCTGTCTGTCTGTCTGTCTGTCTGTCTGTCTGTCTGTCTGTCTGTCTGTCTGTCTGTCTGTCTGTATGTCTTTCTGTATGTCTGTCTGTCTGTCTGTCTGGCTGGCTGTCTGGCTGTCTGGCTGTCTGTCTGTCTGTCTGTCTGTATGTCTGTCTGTCTGTCTGTCTGTCTGTCTGTCTGTCTGTCTGTCTGTATGTCTGTCTGTCTGTCTGTCTGTCATAACAGTATATAATAAGCCTTATTATAAAATGTATAGCCAAGATCGGATAAATCTAATGTTGTCTCGTCTATACAAAACATGTCATATCTCTCAATAAGTTTTATAAATGCAGGATAATTGCACCTACTGTTCAGTCCGCAGACATTTAAACTTCCTAGCTGTAGTTGGCATTGACGGAATGTGTACATGGCTTTCTTTTGATATAATTATGCACATTTATATTCAATTTAATGTGATCAAAATTTGATAATTCTGCGCGATTTACAAATAAAACATGTCCGAAGGATTCGGTAGGGAATCTCCCATCGTGATTAATATTTCCGTTTTGAATACAATATGATAGCGCCGTAGTAGTGCGTGCTGTGTCAGGTGCGAAAGGTCCGGAGTTCAAGCCCAGCTGGAGCCGATACGAGTTGGCGCAGAATAATATTAGTATTCACATATTACACCATTATAAGAACATGATACCTTTATACATTGTTTACATAGAAACGTATCAACAACCTTTGGATGATAGTGTTCACATATTACATAGTATTTCTTTGTCTTTTTTGTTGCATCTCGTTGATGCAGTGGTAATATAGAATGATTATGGCGTCGAAGGTACAGGGTTCGAGCCTCAGTGAAGGTATATTTCTTTGTCCTTTTTAATATTTAAAATTTATATAAATATGCAACAAACTTCATGAAATGAAATATAATACTATTACATGTTTAGACTGCATAAAATGAAATAAAACGCATGAAATAAACAATAAAGTAAATAAAAATGAATAAATATAAAACTTTTAACAGTCACAAATTTGGAAAATATGTATGACACACTGGAATAAAAATATCATTTTAGATGACAAAAAATGTTTGTACCTAATAAAATGAAATTATATTGTGAATGTAGACTCGTGATTTTCTTCATTGTACAATGTTTCGAACTCACACGTAACTGTGGTATTGTAACGCAGTACCAGCATTCTAGACCGCTCGGCTATTACGACCTTGTATTGTGAAATCAATTTTATTCAATTAAACTGCAAAAATCCATTGCAAAGCGTGTAATTATGATAATGTCTCAAGTAAATTTACGCTTGTAATACATCATTAGAAGAACATGATACATTTTGCATTGTTTACATAGAAATGTATCATCAACCGAGCAAAATACTTCGACATAACCTAAGTTTGACTTAACGAAATTCGATATAAATGGAGCCAGTTATATGTAAAATGATAGTGTCTGAAACGAGACTTTGATCCGACTTCGAGATATCCTGAAAATTCGACATATCCGACATTGACATAACGGATGTAGACTGTACTTTGTTTACATAGAAATCCGACATTGACATAACGAATATAGACTGTACATTGTTTACATAGAAACGTATCAACAACCGAGCAATATACTTCGACATATCCGACATTGACATAACGAATATAGACTGTACATTGTTTACATAGAAACGTATCAACAACCGAGCAATATACTTCGACATATCCGACATTGACATAACGAATATAGACTGTACATTGTTTACATAGAAACGTATCAACAACCGAGCAATATACTTCGACATATCCGACATTGACATAACGAATATAGATTGTACATTGTTTACATAGAAACATATCAACAATCGAGCAATATACTTCTGGAATGGGTCTCAGTCTGTATCATTGCACTATCCTCCAAAAATCTAAAATGACTAATCTATCCGGAGGCGTCACTCATATGGGCAACCGGTAGCGACGATAAATAAACGTAAAACATTCACTCATTGTTTGCTAAAGTTGTATTATTTTTATGTAGAATATTGCTCTCCTGCTGGAGGAAAATAAGTAGAGAATATAAGCCGAAAACGACCCAATATGTAAAATATTGGACTGTGTGAGGCGCGTAGCTCCGAAGACAGTATCAATATTTTACATAATTATTTACTTAAAACACATTTATATAGCAAGATCCTACAAATTGAAATTGTTAACTTCGTACATTTACGCATAGGATTTAATATATACTCTGGCCTTTTGAAAGCAGTCCAATATTAATAATAATGGACTCCAAGTACAAAGGGATTACGTCACGACAGTGTTTTAAATATATATATAGCAATACATATTAAGCAGTTGAACATTATATATAAGCACGGCTCAACAATCAATTTAAAATAGAATGTTACCTGTAAGAAACGTAATCAGCTAAGACGTATGAAAGTTAGAAAACCATACCAGTTGTTCCGTAAATACATCGGAGAGTAATGTCGGGTAGGGACAATACTTGTCAAGTTTTCTTCTATATCCTTGTTAACATGTTCTCTGTCATGCTTCAGCAACATCATGAACTACCGGGTTCAAGTCATGCTTAGTGAAATATAGTATTGTAAATTTTGATCGAGACTCTTGGTTAAATAATTTAAATGTTTAATATTCAATTAAGTCTGAATGTAAAATGACTTATCTACACATGCTGACATCCAGGTATTTAATCCCGTTACATGTATTCAACGATTGTAAAGCAATACAATGCATCGTTTGGTTTAAACAGTATTTATTCCAATAAATGTACATGTATAACACAAACAATGTTACAAATTACATAAATTGTGAATGGTTTGGATTGGAATATAATTGCAATACAATGCATAGTTTGATTGGTTTACAATACATAAAACTTCCCATTATAGTCATCTCATCCACTCACCAATCCAGGGATCACATGTTCGATGCCCCGTCTGACACTAATAGAATTAACAGTCTTTCAGATGGGACTTTAAACCGAAGTATCGTGTCGTCTCGTAACCGTGGATGATAGTGCAATGATACAGACAGAGACCCATTCCAGAGTCTCCACTGGTTCTTTTACGTGCACGGTGTAAAACACCGACACGAGACCTAGGTTTAAAGTTCCATCTGAAAGACTGTTATCGGAAGAATGTAGTAACAATGCTATGTATACGTAAAGTATATGTTCCCAGCATATCTCACAACAGATCGGTGTCCGTGGTAACGAGAGGACGCCATGCATACAAGACCAATACTATATCTTTCATCTTGCCACTCTTATACTTCGTAAAGGATGTCTCTGCGGCAGATTGGTTAATGTTGTTGACTTCAATTCACTTGCCCTTCACCTATGTACGTTCGAATCCCACTGGGGTTTCGAATCTAATCATGTGTGGGTGCTTTCCAACTGGTTTGAGTACTGCTGGTGGTTCTACACAGGAGTCCGTCCGTGCCTGAAAGATTGGGGAACCCAGGGTCGCACCCGGATATTCCTCCACAGTAATAACTGGATAATCGCCCTATCAAATACGCTCTTGTTGCGACTATGTACCCTCAAAACAGACAAATGTTGATGGAGAACAATAGTTCATATTGTATCTACTAATATGGGTTTGTTTCATATACTGCCGAACCCTCAGACAAATGTTGTTGGGTAACTATAGTCCATATTGTATCTACTAATATGTGGTTGTTTCATACACTGTATAACCCTTAGTCGATATAGTATACCTGGTCAGTCAAATAAATATATTTTAACACCGACACTATTAATTGGGCCGTATTGAAATGCTGGTTATATTAACGCCTGGGGAGAAGTGGGGGATTGTAAAATATGAAAAATGAATATGCTTAATCAAATGCCAGAGAACTCCTTATTCAATTTGGCTTCTGAAACGTGTCAACTTGCTGCTGAATAAGCCATATATATCCTATGCGAAAACCCGTTGGTGACGTCATTCACACTTATTTTACGATTATATATTTTTGAAATGTAAAGTAAACTGAAGTCATAACAGGGCTGTCGTTGACTGCGATATGGAAGCACGTTCTTACAACTGTATGCTCTCGATGCTGGAGGAGACATTGTGACATAGCTCATCCCTAAGGATACCACAACTGTCGAGGAACAAACTGACAACACAATGATTACAAGAAATATACCGTATTCATTACGGAGTATATATTCATGTTACCACATACCACTGCATATATTACTTGCCACGTACTGCTACATTTGTTATCAGAATTTGCTGTGCATTAAAACAGATAGAAATTCCATAGGAACGATAAAAAGGTACAGTCTACATCCGTTATGTTAAAGTCGGTTATGACGAATTATCTTGTTATGTCGAAGTCGTACCAAGTCCCGTTTCAGACACTATCATTTTACATATAACTGGCTCCGTTTATATCGAATTTCGTTAAGTCAAACTTCGGTTATATCGAAGTATTTTGCTCGGTCCCACGGAATTCGACATAGCGGATTTGGACTGTAGTTTGATTGGATAAGTAGGATGTTACAGGAATATATTAAATGTAATCAACATATGTGATGCAACGGGTTACATCAGTTGTATACATGTAAAATGCTTAAGTTTATTTAACGTCGCTACCGGTTGCCCAGCAAGATACCTAGGTAGACTCCAGCGGTTAATCAGTGCTTGGTGGACCAACCTCCGTAAGAAACTGCCAATTGTTTTATATAAGCGACATGTTCTGAGCAGGGCTCGAACCCTTTACAATTGGTTGCAGTGGTATACAACTCAGCGACCTTAACCACTCGACAATGGAGGCGGACGTATGTAGAATGTCATATGCAAGGACGTCTTTTTACATGGAGGTTTATATCAAGGCTAATAGTGATTATTGAATATTTAGATGATTTAAAAAGACATACACAATCCTTATTTACAGCAATATATATCAACACAGACGATTTAAACCCCGGTAGTTCATGATGTTACTGGTCCGTGATAAATATTTAACAATAGCAGACATGAAAAAACAATATAATGGTGTCAATTCTTCTTAGCTGATTATATACATGCATTACAGGTAATATGTTTTTCATATAAATTCATTTAATAGCTTTGTTTATTTATGACTGTTTAATACTAAATGAAGGATGTAGTTCTTACAATAGTATGTGTATTGAATGATGGTTATATTTTCATAAAGTTTATATTTTCCAATTAATGTCTGATGTTTCTTAGTGAAATAAATATAGTGTGTTTTAGATTAATGTAATATTATGTTACACAAGTAAATCCTATACCTGAAGTAAATCCCGTAAATGTTAATCCCGGTGAAGTAATTTCAAGTTATGTGCGTTACGTTAGTATAGCTCACAACGTATGTCTTAACAATACTTGGCACAAACTTGTGTGCGCGAATTATTGATGCATACACAGATGATCACATGACTGTGAGTGCGTGCTTGGTCATGTGATATGGTTCAATTGATCGTCAGTTCTATGCTTGGTGTCGATCGTTTCGCTAGCAATTTCGCTATTCAACAATTCAAGATGACGAGTACGGAACTGGAACACATGGTAGAACGCATGGTCCAATGGGTTATACAGACGGACAAATAAGGACTACTGTGGATAGTATGAACGGATTGATAAAACAGATAAGTTCAATGTTCAGTAAATATGTATGACATTACGAAATTAAAAAGAAAAGTAATGAAGTGTAATTTACATTCATTTCTAAGTGATATACTATGCAGCAGAGTTAGAATCAGCCCTAACCTATAGGACAACTTAGAAACTGCAAAATAATATATTATTGAAGGATTTGATACCCACCCCTATGTTTCAAATACAATCAGCAGTGTAGTGTACGTCTGGTCAGATATTTATAGATAAGTGTTATGTACAGGTAAATGTATACCTGATAGTTTACTAATACAATAGTGATAGGGAATTAAGTATTTATACATGTGTACAGGTTTATTTCCTACGGTTTATTTGATGATAAATGTTTTCAGCTAAAGATATGCTGAAGGAATGACAATTTGAGTTGGATTGGTGTGTGACATCATAGTATGTGACCACCCTACAGTCAGGAAACGTATAGTCATAGCCTAAGTCAGGGCCAGTCAGAAATGTGAGAAAGTTAAATGCCACCATATTCAGAAGTAGCGTCCAGGGATATGCTTCCTATGTGGACAAGGTGGACGTGGGGAAATCAGATGTTGGACCATTAGTGCATAACAATAGGATAAGTACAAGTTCCGTTTCGGGGGTGAACTATTTGTATTTCAGGAAGCAAATACCCTGCTTCATGGAGAACTAGAAGTAAGTCTGGGGTGTTTATTAACACCTTAATGGTCTCTTGGAATAGAGAAATGGAATAGGCCAGGATAAGGCAAGGCTAAGGTATTTAATCAGGAGTCCTGCGGGGAGAGTGAGTTGTCAATACCAATGTGGAAAATAGATTGTAATATTCCATAGTTTTAAAGTGTGTTCAATAATTATTACAATCTACAATCCAAAGAACCGCCTAATACTATATAAATACGTAACCACAAAACGGACATTGAAAACCCAGGGTTCGCTTCAGTCTAGCTACAATCCTTACTGGATACAACACACCACATGTTGTAAATCCACATACTATAGCCTATAGTAGATCTGGTAAACCCAAGATTTGTGTTGGATCGCAGGCACATAAATCTAAGAGTGCACATGTTTACGGTTAAGTTCGGAGTCGTACATATATGTAAATCTTTGTACTTTCATTTTCAAATTCGATATACAAGGTGCATTCCTCATATTGATACATGTATGCTTAAATATCCTGCCATTAATTTATATAGGCTTTAACTGGAAATAATATAGCAATACTAGATATTTCCTATTTAATTTGTTACCTTTTTGCTATTGATAAAGCTGGCCGTATGTTTAACAAAATATCGAGACTCTGGAATCACTGGTGATATGTAGGTCATAACGTGTAGTTATTCTTAGATGACGGAATATGCGATTATGTTAATTTTGATGATGCATTATTTTCAAGTTATTTTGAATGAAATAGTTTGCTCAAGTTTGAATGCTCGTTAGCATAAGACAGCTGTATTTGCTTCCCGACAAAGAATTCAGTATTGTCGGTACAGGTTTTTTGAAATTTCCGAAACAAGAATATTACGATTTAGAGAATTACCGAAGTCACTGCTGTTTCAGATTTCAGGACACCGCCGTGATAATTAGATTTTGCGTCGGCTATTGGTCATATTAGATAGCTTCAAAGCGCACTAGGCAAAGTAGTAATTTTACGAACTAGATATTTGCAAACATGTGTCCATATATATTAATATGGCAAGTTGGAATACACTAGTAAGTGTATATTTTAAGGCAGTTAAAGAACTGCAATATTGGTATGTTGAAACTAGCCTGGGAACAGGCGTTGATATATTTTGCCTGGTCTGTCAAATAAATATATTTTAACACCGAGGCTATTAATTGGGCCGTATTGAGTTTCTCGTCATGTTTTAACAACATGAAAGGCAACTGATGAAGTGTCACCGGCTTTCTAGGTGACTGTGGCGCTATGTACACCAGTATTTATATCTTCAACATATTTATAAGGTGGGGTTCTTGGGATAGAAGCATCCGGTAGGATCTGTAAACAACAGAATAACGTATCAATGATAAAAGAACCGGTATATTTGTCAACATTGGATCGTGTTTTTTTTAATTGCGATGTTTACTTACACACCAATTAAGTTCCTGTAGCTTACCTTTAGGTGTAGAGGTCTGTCGTTATGCTACAACTAAAATTCCATTACATACTATAATTAAGCTTAGTCGGTTTGGATCCCTTCTTGATGTGGTCTATGATACAAGCAATCATCTTGTATTGTCTACGAGCTTTTCTTCATCCATTTGAAGAGAAACTGTGAGCATATATCATGTATCTGGTATGCCAGGCAGATCATTGTCAGGTATGTCATCATCACTGATATCAACATGACACATACTATATTTGATTGATGGCCTGCTTTCACAGGAATGAGACGTCCGTGGTGTAATGGATATTGTGTCTTTGTAAACCAATGTGTTGAGAGTTTGAACACCGTCAAAACCACGGTGGTGTATCCTTAGGCAAAACTCTTATCATGATTAAATTTCTCACTCAATACACAGCTTTGGACTCCATCAGGAATTAACCCAGAAGAGTCTATAGTTGTAATAAATGTGTATGAATCAGTTGTAGCAACCGACATTGATTTGCGTAGTTCGATGTTTTAAAAAGGAAGCTGTCTGATTATATGAAATTTAATACAGTTTTATCTGTAGACAAAAATGTTAATTATGGAGTCCAACGGGACTCAATATAAGGTTCTCTTTTGTTTATGCTTTAGTTTGTATTAATGATTTACCACTGATCGCTTCATACAATGAGGCATCCATTTATCTGCAGATAATATTACAGTATATGATATCCCTACGCAGAAAGAAGTGTTAGAAACAAGAGTTTAACAAGCTTTGGAAGACTTGAACTACTCGTGTTTTCAAAATGGAACGAAGATTAATACAGGAAAAACAAATATTATATTTATGTCTACAGCATATCGAAAGTGTAGTTTCCCTAAGCCTACACTCTCTCTATTAAATATGAAAATTTATTATTGGAAATTGGAAACAGACACGTTTCTTGGAGTTCACATTCAGCTAACATTTGGTTATTATGTAAAATCAAACCACATTTTGATTAATTATGGTGTTATCATATGGAGAACAACACCCAACACAATATTAACACATTGTTATTGCAGAGACGAACATGCAAATACTAATTGGGACAGGCGTGCACGAATGTCTGAACTTCCTATAATGGCCAACGGATTATTTTTCAAAAATCAGTAATGAAACAGAGTAATTTTCAGTCTCATTTTATATATTCATTGTCAATTGTGTAAATTAATGTGTAATTGAAGACTAATATATCAGGAGTTAGCAATTACCACTATACTCATCTTCTTTTAAATGTTGTTTTAATGCATAATTGTGATACATTTATTACAGACCGATTTCGAAGTACAGGTCTTGAAGGATAAGTAAAGTAAGCGGTATATTGTGTGGTTCATTAAAGTTTTATCTACGCATACGAATAGTTTATTCAGCATTAAACACATTTTACAATGTCTATAGCTATACAATTAGCCCACATAATAATATAATACAGTGTGAACACAAATTTTTATCAGTTTTTTTAATACAGTAATAAGTTACCTAATGGATAATGCCATTAGTTTAATTGGATTAAGTAGTTATGATGCTTGCATGTATATTTTAGACTCCAAAAATAGAAAACGATAACTACTTTGATAATTATCATGACAATATATACGATGAACCAGACCGCCTCCATTGTCATGGTTAACGGCGCTGACTTGTATACCACTGTAACATATCATCACTGATGGTCACCGGTTCGAGCCCCGCTCAGACCGTGTCTGATATGTAACAGTTGGCAGTTTCTTACGGAGGTTTGTGCACCAAGTACTGGTTAACAGCTGGAACCTGCCCGGGAAAGGTGTTTTAGGTAAATATCCCGAAATGGTGCTGACGAAGGCGTATAACAAAAACAAACAAATATACCATATAATATTATGATACATGTGTAATAATGCTTTATTAATATGAATTACTAAATGTGTTGAAACATGCATCTACCACAGTTTATGTTCAAAATGATGTACAATAGTGTGCCGTGTTATTTGAAGGAACATTTTTTCAATAAAGAAAGATGTGTGGATCTTCGGATTGTTTCAAGTATGGTTACAATAATTTTTGAATCGATAGCCTACTTATATGCCTGTCATTCCATATGCGTATGTGGTTTTGTATTTCGATCAAATTACCTGATTGGAGAGAGACCGACATAAGTAAAGGGACACCACACATGCTATTTTATATTTTCTTCTCAATACTGTTGACACACTTTATATTATAAATGACAACACATGGACACATATTGAAATAAAATAGTTTAAACTAAATTGTCGGATATATTTATTTGCTTAAGCTATATTGTGCAACAGAACATAAGACACTGGGCAAACGATATCGCAAAGAAACAAAATTTAGAAAGCGGGCAAACAGTTTATTTAATCCAGGTGGTGGCTAGCCGAACATCCACTTCCTCTGCTGCAGGCTTATATGAAGCACGGAGGTTAAATATGATAGATATATACTTTATTTCAAACTAAGTAAACCAGATACCCATCTGAAAATACAACACAGCGTGTTATATTTCGGGTTTTACGCCTGCATCAGCACCATTTTGGGCTATATCGCCGTCGGGCAGTTTACCTAACAATACCTTTCCGAAGCAATAAGATAAGAGAGTAAAAACCTAGTACTTACATAGATGTGTACAAAGCATAATAGTTGATGATATAATAACCTCGAAATAGTGTGAATTGACTGGTTAATGCAATACTAGTCATTGGGACGTAGTCAGGTCATAAGACACAGGAATATTGTGGTTCTTCTTCCAATACTAATATGTAGATAGTCGCTTTATGACCTAATATGTTGGTGTGACCATCAACCCCAAAATCAAACAAACAGCTGGTTGTCCACAATTGCTGAAACCCATTGTTCTTGTCCAGGATTTGAAAGATTCAGCATGGATAAGCGATAATTCTTATAGTTGATTTGGCGCCACTTCTTGTGTCTTGTCAATTGAGATGGTAGCCAATACATGATATGTTGGTGTCCAAATTGTGGATTGAGGCGAGTTCCTGTATATATAGCAACACATTAGATCCGTTGTCTTCTACGTGTATGTACGTAGCAAATAATGTGTAACATCATCATTCCTCTTCTTGTATGTGACACCACTACTCGTGTTTTTCGGCGATTATGCTAAAATGGTCTGAGAAGTATTGGATGTGGCACTAATTCAGTTTCGATATGTAATGGTAGTATTGCATCCGTAGGGAATTGCAATTATTTACCGCCTCTATAGCCTACCTATCGAACTAATATATATGTATGATATAAATCTGACACGAGAGGAGATACAGGAAGAACACATTTGACATATTGGGTTGACATCCAGCTATTGTCTCATGTGATATGGAGTGTCACGTTCCAGTTTCATTCTAGTGATATTCGACACTGCGCCCATCAGTAGTGCTTGAAACCCATGCATATATACCGTAGTACACACCTAGCTGAAACTCTAATAATAGTACACACAATCTTAGCAGCAAGAACGCCAATATCGATGGACAGCTATAATGCTGAGGTATATATGACGATGGGCAGCTATAATGCTGACGTGTATATGATGATGGGCAGCTATAATGCTGACGTGTACATGACGATAGGCAGCTATATAGTGCTGACGTGTATATGGCGATGGATATGTATAATGTTGACGTGTATATGGCGATGGATATGTATAATGTTGACGTGTATATGACGATGGGCAGCTATATTGCTGACGTGTATATGGCAATGGGCAGCTATAATGCTGACGTGTATATGACGACGGACAGCTATAATGCTGACGTGCATATGACGATATAATGCTGACGTGTATATGACGTGGGCAGCTATAATGCTGACGTGTATATGACGATGGACAGCTATAATGCTGACGTGCATATGACGATATAATGCTGACGTGTATATGACGTGGGCAACTATAATGCTGACGTGTATATGACGATGGACAGCTATAATGCTGACGTGCATATGAGAGTGACGTGTATAATGCGACGTGTATTGAGATGGGCAGGTATAATGCTGACGGGTGTATATGACGAGGGCAGCTATAATGCTGACGTGTATATGACAATGGGCAGCTATAATGCTGACGTGTATATGACGATGGGCAGGTATAATGCCGACGTGTATATGTTGATGGGCTGCTATAATGCTGACGTGTATATGACGATGGGCAGCTATAATGCTGACGTGTATATGACAATGGGCAGCTATAATGCTGACGTGTATAGGACGATGGACATCTATAATGCGGACGTGTATATAACGATGACTACATTTATAGATCAAATCCCATCTATATACTGAGATACGTGTTCTTTAAGAATGAAGCCCGACAGGATTGTTAATATGACATATTATAATAAATGATAAACTGATATGATATGAGAACTTTATGTTATATGCAATTTCTGACTCGAGTATTATATGTCATATTATGTTACTATAGATATATGTCTGCTTACATTTCTTTGTTGCATTATAAATGCCATTGGTGACAGTAATTGCATAAATGTATAGCTTAAACGTTATAATAACTCTATAAACCGGTAACACTTTCGTTTATGTAAACGTTTGATATTGGCGTCGATGTATCTAAAATAGAAAAAGAAAACGAAATAAGTGTTCATAAAAGATATTACATCATTTACATGTTTATTAATAGTCTCAGTAATATATTAACTGGTAAGAATTAATCTGATTCATATACCTGGCAAGACGAAGTTAGTTTAATTAGAGCAAATTGTGTTGGTTTAGTATAGTGTCACCCCTTTTGAAAGGACACGAAATTACTGTCTTAAACGGCCATATCAGAAGGAATCCCAGCCGATGTTCATACCTTCGACATCCCGCTCTGTAAGCACACGCCTTAAGCAATCGCACACGAAGGCATATAAGCGTATGTACTATATTAACATAAACTGTGCGTTTGTTTGATTTGGATGTTTGAAGTGGCAGAAACAGCGTATGTCATACAGAAACTCTCTAGCTATTATTGGTGGATGCAGCCACCGTGTGTTCTTCCGAGCAGTATTGCATATACGAATGGTACCCGGGTAGAACAAACGATCTACCACAGTTCACCTGGATAGCTCCCTCACATGAAATACTTCACCATCCCAGTATGATTCGAACATAGAGCGGTGACATGCAAATGAGTTGAAGCCAATAACCTTAACCACTTTGCCACGGGGGGCCCTTAATTGACATAAATAGGTCATGTGTTATGGTCAATATGGGTTAAACACACGTTTCTATTATCAAGCATCTTATTTGTGCCAGTTGATAACTTTAATAGTTCTTCTAATCGATATTACAATACTTGAGTTTTTTTATTTCAACATATTGGTTTTGCCAATGGGTAAACATCTCGTACATCCTAGAAGCCAATACCCATTAACAAGGAAAAACAACTAATTTACTTAAGGTTGTATGCCTAATTTCTATTTAGTTCCCATATATAAGAAAATAGGTATTACACTTAGGTATTTCAAAAACACAACCATTACTTTGTATTGATCGAATGAGATAGTGAGTGCTTGTACTGTAGCCGCGTTTGTTATTGTCCTAGCATTGGCTAGGGCATCAAACTGCAAGTCTGTGTCTACGTTTCTAGGTCACATGTAATATTATATAGTTTTACATACTAATTTTATAAACAGTCTCTTGTTACGAATATCTTGTATATATTGTTATATATTACAATATTATGTCACAGATAGCATATTTATATATATATATATAATGATAAGTAATTCTATCATGCAGGACTGAATAATTGACCCATTCATATTACTGTATATGCTACATAACTCAGTTATAGCACGTAAGACCAAGTACCTTGACAATAATCCAGTGTATCGTAAATTGGGACTTCCGATGGTGCACCAGAATGATCTGGTCTCGTGTATTCATTCTTGCTTTCAGTTCTAAAATATGAATAAAACGTATTTTGCATGTCTAAACTGTTATCAATGGTGTTGTTAATATTTGTTTATAGCAATAGTTCATGTAAGTCGAGTTTATGACAATATCGCATGTAAGTCGTGTTTATAACAATATTACATGTGATTCGTGTTTATGACAATATTGCATGTAAATCGTGTTGATGACCATATTGCATGTAAGTCGTGTTTATGACAATATCGCATGTAAGTCGTGTTTATAACAATATCGCATGTGATTCGTGTTTATAACAATATTACATGTGATTCGTGTTTATGAAAATATTGCATGTAAATCGTGTTGATGACCATATTGCATGTAAGTCGTGTTTATAACTATATATTATCACATGTAAGTCGTGTTTATCACAATAAATTATTGTATACTTACTTAAAACATATTTAAAGTAGTTAGTGTATAGGTTTGTTTTAATTATATCTGTGCTCAATTGTATATGTTATTGAATACTTATTTCACCTTTTACTAGTTCTATATTTCCATATGATACCAATGGATACTGCACACGCCAAAGATACAGCAACTCCAATGGAAGCGCCTATGATTGCAGATGTCACATTGATAGTACTGCCAGTTTCATTCTCGCCAGTATCACTCGTACCCTTCTGCTCGGTGTTTCCAGTGTCAATGTGTTCTGAATAAGATACATAGCAATATATATTATGTCGTCCTATGTATATGAGTTAGTATTTATTTCTTACAAGTTATTAGTTAAATCGCCCAGGAGACCTCATTCCTGGTGGAATCCATCGCCACGAGGGAGAGAGAAGATGCAATGTGGAATTTAAGTATATTGCTTAAGAGCACAATCGTATCGGCTACCGTTGGACGTTTTATGTGTGTGCTTGGTGGCTCGTGGTTAAAAGCAGCTTAACCACTGATACCATGATTTACCGTTCTTATGTACAAGTATATTTATAAAAGTTTGCTTTCTGTTAATAAATGACGTAATGTATCTCAATTTTGTTTCCTTAATGTATCTGCAAATATGCCAACAAACATGTGCAATGCTTTATGTTCAAGTTCTGTTAGCTGATTGCAATGGATTAAAGTACAGTGGTGAACTGGAAATTCCATTTAATTAGGCCTGCATATTCTACTTGGAAGACATTTCAAACTTTGTATATAAAAAGTCAATATCTCGCTTTGCATGCATGTTCCGCGACCATTCTGTTTGTTGATTATTCCATATATGAATTCGTGGTTTAGTTCTTATTATTAGTGAGAGATACCTACCTCCTTCTAACAGTGTAATTTCACACATCGTTAGTACACCTGGTCTCCGAATTGTTACATATCTTGTTAGAGTGTCGGGCAGCGTGATGATATATGTATTATCGACAGGGATATTGTTATTATCAATGTATACAGCTGGAAGGTTGTGATCTGTGTTATTACTGAGATACATCTGAAATCCTTGCAGTCTCTGATAAATGCTTTCTGTAATTAAACAAATCCTGTTTTAATTATGCCAATGAAAGCGAAATACACACATGGTAATGCATATTAAATCAATCCACAGGTGTGCGTATGTCAATTGTATTCTCATAATTGTTCATGCAACTGAAGTGTAGAGAGATTAGTGATTATTATGCTTTTTATTACTTTTCAATAAAATTAGCGAATTAATGTCATGGTACATTGTACCTTGATTACTTCCGTAAATTGTCACTGCCTTGATAGGAAAGATGCTTCCTAAATCAAGTCTCCACCAGGATATTTCAGCATTCGTTGTTACACTACAGCACTGACATTTAGTTGGATCTGGACCTTCTCGACCATCTATGGCAAGATCTGATGACCAGTTATGAGCTACGGAAGACATCTGTGTTGTAACCTGTCCGTATACGAGGCGGATGAGATTTGTATCTGAATATAGAAAGTAAAAGAAGTGTATTTAGGTAATAGAATTGAAAAGTTAAATAAGTGATCTAACAAAGCTTTAAGACTAGAACCGTTTGTTTCACAATTATTGGGGGCATGAACATCGACACGAGTGTTAAAGCTCGCGGGAATAGATTATGCTCTGACGTCACGTTATCCTCTATTCAGGCATGTACTGTTTTCAACAGAAAATGAATTATCTCTACTGGCAATATTGCCGTAAAACCGATGTATATACTGGTATCAAAAGCATAACTATCATTCAGTCATGCACAATCTCGCCCGTACATGCACTATACTGTTTTGAGGTAGTCTGGGTCGTTCTCGGTTACACGTTAACCCACCACATAAACAAACATCAAACATCTATGTAATTACTTTATCAGCCCTAATGGTCGTATCTGTTGTGAGTAGTTAACAATTTCCCATTTGCCTTTAGCAAGATATAAATATAACAAGCGTTTTTGTTGCAACTCGTTGAGAGTACGGACATATTTGCATAGTAACATGTATAATAAGTGCACGTCATGCCTTCAGTTAAAGACACAGTTGTGTTTGTTCTAAGATGTGTTATGTTGGGACAGACAAGCTACACTTGCTAAATAACGTTTTTCAGGTGTTACATCCAATATATATTTAGGCGGTTTCGGAAATCGTTGTATTTTAATTGTATTGCTTTCGTTAATATACACGATACAGATAAAATCATTAGTAGTCACCAAACAATGATATATTGCTACGGATTGGACACACGTGAGGCGGGGACAGAAAGTATTAGCAATTGGCCTGGGGCCACGTTTGTATAGCAAGGGCATAGCAAGAACGAAAACATAATATAAAAGTTCACTTTCTACCAGTATAATATGAAGAATAGTTCACAATACATACCTCTATCTTATTCTATATTAAAGCACCGGAAAACTGTGCCTCCAAACGTAAACTATATCTGACGTCATCAACTTACATATTACATAATCTGTCACTTAGATTCAAAGCTCGATGTTTTAGCAGAAATGTTATACATGTAGACATCTTTGCTGGGTCGGCATATTTACAAAATTATACCGAGGCGAGTGCATTGTTTTAGCAGAAATGTTACACATGTACACATCTGTGCTGGGTCAGCATATTTACAAAATGATATCGAGGTGAGTGCAATGTTTTAGCAGGAATGTTACACATGTACACATCTTTACTGGGTCGAAATATTTACAAAATTATATCGAGGTGAGTGCAATGTTTTAGCAGAAATGATACACATGTACACATCTTTGCTGGGTCGGCATATTTACAAAATTATATCGAGGTGAGTGCAATGCGGTATATATGTTCGCCAGCCTGTACAATTGCAAGTTTAATTCTAAGGAAGACCACTTTCTGAAGTGAACTCACACACATTCATACAAAATGGATGTATTTCGTTCTCTATGGTTTTAGTGGGCCAGCACGACAGTTGGAGATTGATTCGATACATGGCTTTATGATCGTTCATGGGTGAACGTTGTTAACATTTTGGGACACAACATGTTTCATTTGAACTGTGAAAAACGCAATTTTGTATAGAAAGTAATATTGGTAAAAGGTACTTTAGTTTATGTGTCTATATCAACTGTCGTACCTAGAAATTAACAACCTAGTACAACGCTAAAATTGCAGCTAGGATTAGGAATGCTTTAAGAATAATAAGAATAATTTTAATATTCATTAATGACTTATTACAAAACGATGACGCACTGCCCTATATATACGTATATCTTTAGCGTTTCCGATATATTGTGCATTACTAGTTCTGTAACTGACACCCAGGGTCACATCGACAAACTTCACTTTCCAGACTCCTTGGTATAGTGCGATCCATTGAAACAATGACAATGGTATTGGCAGTCGGGTCCATATATTCCTTCACTACATGCTGAAATATCGATCTATTATAAGAGTACATAATACTTATGTATTGGTTGATTCCTATCCAGATATACGTATTATCATTGTATGGCGGTGACATCATATATCATTTACGTTAGTGCGCATGTCATAGACTTCGGGACACTTATACAGAGCTTCACCATTAACAAAAATGAATATAAATTATTTCGTTTCTATGTATTCTATTCTATGCGCATCTGCTGCTGTGTATTCTAAGCGAATGTACAGAAATGCACATGCTACTAATATAATTATGTACCATTAGTACACGATACTCCTTGGTATCTCGGATCACACTGTGGTGTGTCACATTTACCGTCGACATGTGAAATATTCAGAAAATGACACGTTGTGTTACATCCCGCTCTAAGCATGTGTTCACTGCAAACTGAAGAACAGTGTTATGGTACCTGTGTTGCGTCATTTGACACATCATTTCGTCCGTAAGTACGACATAAATATACAGATACGTCCTTACATTGTTGACAATTTATCATATTTTCAAAGATGATTTAATAAATTGCATCATAGTTAGTGTACTGACATTAGATACTACGTATATTACACTGAACTAGTTTACTTTGTATATATGTTTTAAATCACTGAGTCGGAGAGCATACATATATGACATAAACACATGGGTAACTGAATGTTCCTATGGTGATTATGTCTGATTCCTGGTCTAGTTGAAGTTGATATCCAGAGGCGGCTTCTGCTTTTTATCCAGGGTGACAAGTCCTGTGATGATGCTTCTTGCAATAGATGTGTCTTGTATAGGTCTACATTCTCCCTGTTGGGCAGTTAACAACAGCAAATAAACTAACAATGCAGTTCGTCACCAGGGCGTCGTATGAAGCTTCCCTGTCTGCACACGGTGTTCATTTTGATGGATCAATTGCAGGACTACCCAGAGGCCTTCATGCTCGCGACACTAAAATATGACTCCGTGGGCGATTGGTTATGGTCGATGTCTTGAAAGTACGTGTACCTCATTAGTGTAGGTTCAAATCCACATTTGTTCATGAGACGAAGCTATCCATCCATCCATCCGATTACGGCAAATGGTTATACTCGGGTTCCACTCTGCTTGCAATATTGGCGGAGTGCACCCCATTTACATGTAGTAGCTAGAACCTTGCCATGTGACCTATGCTATATGTGCATCTTGATACCTCCGGAAAAAAGCAAAACAAAACAACACGTCCATTGTCAACCCCTGTTACATTGTCTTTGTTCGCGCGTTCCATTTAAGGTTGTGACAATGTGATATATATATATATGTAACATGTTAACACATATAACCCAAACTATTGTACCTGTGTCACAAGATTGTCCTCGCCATCCGGGTGCACATCCATCTGAACAGAATCCTGTCGTGGGCTCACAGTCAGCAGCATCCTTGCAGTAGCATTCACTTGAGCAATTATATCCAAAGGTGCCGTGACCACAAACTAATATAATGTTGCAATAACATAATAGTATTAACACTGACAGGAAACTGTTAGCGTACGAAAGTGTCCCCAAATGGTTCCGTGGCCAAACCAACCGTACCAACTGAGAACTACATAAACAGTAGGATAACGTATCGGGACTTAGAGAGCTTAGCAATAACCGTTAATACATTTACTTGAAAACAAAGAAAGTTGATATATATCGAAAATTTACACTTATTATTTTTTTCTAATTTATTTATTCCATTATTTAATTAATACATAATATAATGAGCTAAGTGTGCCGTATACTGATAGAGCTTTCAACTACGCAGTTATTGTATATCTTCATTGATTATACTATTATGCAAATGAAACATCGTACTTTTATCACACGCTGGTCCTTGCCAACCATCCAAGCACCCTGGCGTCTGACATATTCCTGTCACAGAGTTACAAGACTGCTGATTTGAACAGTGACATTGATGTGCACACTCAGCTCCAAATCTTCCCACATCACATACTGTATATAATGCAATATTGTACAATAGTAATATAGAGCATCATCAAACAGAATAAACTGGTACTGACGAGTACCAGAAGTGTTTCGACATATAAATCTAACCGTAAACATATGTAATGAACTTTTAAGATATACACTATTACATATACTTCGAAGAGGATAGTCATTATGTGCGTTCGGCTTACTCTATAGCTCGGTTTCTAATAACAAAGTAGCAAAACAATGAAATTGCGTAAATAAATTACTATTATCATTTGTTATTAAAATTGCTGGCACATTCACATAAGTCCTATTTCATTTTTCTGAAAACGATTGTAATGTTAAATACATGTATCTATATTAAAATACGGCATATGAGTAGAATGCATGTAGTTCCGATATACTAGCAGATGCATTGATTAAAATATCTCACACATGTCTACCTACATTGTTTTCCATGTGTCTGCTAACACCATCAGTTTATACAACATACGATATACAACAATAGTCTGTAGATCGGTTGGAGCTATATAATGTGGCTATTGTAATGTCAATTGTGCTTTAAAGGTAATATTATATGCAAATTATATTAACATTACACTAATTGAAGATAGGAGATACTTACGTTTTTCTTATAATTTAAACGCACAAAGGAATGCCTTACATTTAGATACGCTAAGAGCAATTTGAATACAACTATTAAGCACTGCCTAATAAACCCTAATTAGTATATCTTTAGCGATTTCATATAATTGGTACCTTGACTACAGTTCTGTAATTGCCACCCAGGTTCACATATACCGACTTCACACTCTCCATACTCATTAGCACAGTGTGATCCATTGAAACAATGACACTGATATTTGCAATCGGGTCCATATGTTCCTTCACTACATGCTGAAATAACAATATTGCTTTTGGATGTGTTTGCGTGCAGGATAACTCAAATTATTATTTTATAGAACTATGAGTTTTGGAGTATATCAGATATTTGATTGATGCTACGATGTATGTTGGGCTGTAACATGGTCCTGGGACGATCTACCCAAGCGCGGGGTTCTCCATGGTATGCACCGAATGCCTGTGCTCAGTCTATACACATTTAGTTTAGCTCGATTACGAAACAAGTTCTTACAACTTATGTTAATCACTATAGAGACCTCATACCTGATGGAATACAGGGAGAGAAAAGGGGCAACTTGGAATTTAAATGCATTGCCTAAGGGTACACTCGTAACGGCTCCAGCTGGGTTCGATCATGAAGTGAACGGGCTACTGCTATCTCACGACTGCTTGTACGCAATGATCAACGACAAATTACAAGATTTCTTCAATCAAACTTTCAAACATAATGCATAGACGACCGGAGCGCAGTCAGATGCAGTCATACAGAAACGGAGGAGATACATGTCTACATCAAATAGCGGCAGATCTATCTCAAAAGTATGATAGTGATTCTTACATTCATTGTAAACCCGGAACGATTGTCTCAATTGAACCATTACTCGTGTGAAAACAACTCGTACTTAAAAGGGGAATACATGTTGCAATGAGCTGTATAACGGTAACTATAAGGACATATTCATCAGTCGGTAGGCCGCCTCGGATCCAGATATATATGTGTATCATTGCATTGCGGTGCCGTCATACATAGTTTATGATGGTTTGCATCTAGATTTGGGAACATCAGACGCATATGATACAGGGTTACAACATTAAAACTATATTTCTGTTATCTATATTCTATTCTTTGCATATGTGCTTCTGTGTAATCTAAGTGAGTATGAAGTCATGACAAGGCTACTTAAACAATTACCTACCATTACTACATGATTGTCCTTGCCATCCCGGATCGCACTGTTGTGTGTCGCATGTACCATTAACAGGGTCACAGTGTGAACTATTCAAACAATGGCACGTTGTGTTACATCCGGGTCCAAACATGTGTTGACTGCAAACTAAAGAACTGTTGTTATAGGCCACATGCTATGGTAGCCATCGATTGTGGTCACATAATTATTTAAATTGTTACTATGATTTAAGCAATTTTCAGAGGATTAAAAAGCTATACATTTGATCCTATAATTTGGCATATCCATGCGTGTTCCAAATGTGTGCTTTTTCGTTTCGATACGGGTAGTGAATGTTATGAAAATACAAGTGATTCAATGAGTTGCTTACATCTTTATGAATTATTTTGAATACTAATTAATTACCCATGTGTATTCGGTGTAATCATATATGGTTTTGCCAATTAAACATTTATTAATCCATGTTTTACTCAAACAAAAAACATGCATACTATTGGTTTATTAAAATAATTTGTGTGTGTTTTACGTTTATTTATCGTCGATACCGGTTACCCATATGAGCGACGCCTCCTGAAGAGATTAGTCATTTTAGATGTTTGGAGGATAGAGCAATGATACAGACAGATACCCATTCCAGAGTCTCCTCTGGTTCTTTTACGTGCACGGTGTAAAGCACCGACACGAGACCTCGGTTTAACATCCCATCTGAAAGACTGTTAATTTTATTAGGGTCAGACGGGGGATCGAACCTGCGATCCATGGATTACCAGTCCAGCGTGTTACCACTGGACTACAGATCCGTCTGTAAAACTATGTAAATACATCAAATGTATACTTAGAATATAGGAAATACCTGTTTATAATATACATGTGTAAGGTGCAGCAAATAAAAAATTAATAAAGTTTCATGTTTCTCAGTTCGCAGAATGTGGTAAGGTAAATGTTACGTATACGTTACTTCGTTTAGAAATAGAACAGTTATATTATGTATGAAAGAATAGTACACACATAACGTAGCGTAAAATGTTGACGTTTCGGTATGTTTAGCTAGCTAACTTATACATTTGTAGTGGAGGCATACTATTCTACACTGAACCATAGTCATGCAAAGGTTTATCATTGTTATATATGTTATAATTATGTTAGTACTATAATGAGCTTCATGTATTGTATTGATTGTAATACCTCATTTATTCATGTATGTCATGAAATGAGAGAATAAAATATATTTGACTTGACTTGACGTATAATAATTACATACCTTTACTACATGATTGTCCTTGCCATCCCGGATCGCACTGTGGTGTGTAGCATGTACCATTGACAGGCTCACAATGTGAACTATTCAAACAATGGCACGTTGTGTTGCATCCCGCCCCAAACATACCTTGACTGCAATCTGACGAACAGTTATTGTTAGCTGCATGTTATGGTTACTTAATAAGTTTTTTAAATTATCCTATAATGGGACATATCCAAACTTGTTCGAAATGTGTGATTTAGACAAATAAAAGATTCAAGTTTGTGGCATTTATCGAAAACTTAATCAATAGAATCATGTTCGCACTGACTAGTTTCACGTGGAGTATATTGGATCCACCATACCGTGCATTAAGCAAGGTTAATATGTGTTAGATATGTTAGATCAACTTTATTTCATATCCAATAGGTCAGTATGACACATGAGGTACAACAATTTACAAACACGAACATAACAAATAGTGGTGACAAATCTTACGGAGAAGGCATAGTATGCATTGTAACGATGCTATTATTCAATTTTAAAATTAATCACATGAATATACTAGCATAACAATGTTCATAATTTATATATCAAACCTGCATTTACTTCTATTAAGAATATCATAGAGTACACCGGGTCGATTGGGCTTATCCCTACCCCTACTACACCTGTGCCATTCTTCCTTGAGTAAACACTATTTGGTATATAATATATACCTGCATGCACACAATGAATAAAGATTGAACACTTACATAATATGCGATATCACATGCATTAACCACCCATATGTATATATAGTAACATATACATATTATAAAGATTCAACGTTTTATTTGTTTAAATCTAGAAGGTCTCAGACCTGTGTCGAACATTAGCACCTAATCTTGGTAAAGCTAAGTACTTTTTCTAATTTGTTGATTCTCAGTTTTTAAGTATGTCGTATAATGATAGAGTTTATAACTAAGCAGTTATTTTATATAATCACTGGTTATACTGTTATATAAATAAAACATCGTACTTTGATCACACGCTGGTCCTTGCCAACCATCCAAGCACCCTGGTGTCTGACATATTCCTGTCACAGAGTTACAGGTCTGCTGGTCTGAACAGTGACATTGATGCGAACACCCCGCTCCAAATCTTCCCACATCACATACTGCATACTTCAATATTATAATGTTATTAATATGGATGACTCCCAATAACAAGGCCAATATGAACTCACTTAATTAATGACTAATTGATTAATGTTATTAATTGACTATTCAATATATTTACTCTTTTTCAAAGATTCTAACTAGCAAAGTAGCATCGACGAGTTATGTTTCCAAGATGACAACTGCAAACTAATATCGCAAGGCAACCTCATACAGGTTGAGGTCCAGCAACTAATCAGATTTCGATGTTTTCGCGCAGGTAACCTCGTACAGATCGAGGTCCAACAACTAATCAGATTTCGATGTTTTCGCGCCGGCAACCTCATACAGGTCGAGGTCCAACAACTAATCAGATTTCGATGTTTTCACGCAGGCAACCTCATACAGGTCGAGGTCCAACAACTAATCAGTTTCGATGTTTTCGCGCAGGCAACCTCATACAGGTCAAGGTCCAACAACTAATCAGTTTCGATGTTTTCGCGCAGGCAACCTCATACAGGTCGAGGTCCAACAACTAATCAGATTTCGATGTTTTCGCGCAGGCAACCTCGTACAAGTCGAGGTCCAACAACTAATCAGATTTCGATGTTTTCGCGCAGGCATAGTAAATCCCATATTGGTCGTGTTGGCTCCATATTGGCTGTGTTCAACATCAATACTAACGGGTTCGTGCTCGTATTGGACTTGCAAATGACGCCAAGGTGCAGACAATATTCTATAATCAATTAATAATGTTCAATATTTACAGCACATAGAGCATCTTCAAACACGATACACATATATTTAGTATATGTCTTCCAATACAAATTGTAGTATATACCTATAACAACGTAATTGGTACTGACCCGGTATAAAATAAGTACTCAAAGGTGTTCCAGTAACGAAACACAACAGTAGACATGTTTATGAACTTATATGCAATCTTACAGGTATTTTTTGCGTTCGTTTTTCTCCGTAATTCGGTGCGTTCGTTTTTCTCCGTAACTCGGTGCGTTCGTTTTTCTCCGTAACTCGGTGCGTTCGATTTTCTCCGTAACTCGGTGCGTTCGTTTTTCTCCGTAACTCGGTTTCTCGTAATAAATGATAATAGCAAAGAAATGAATGTGCGTAAATTAATTTGATCATTTTTTATTAAAATTGCTGGCATAAGATACGGGATATTCGTATACAGTCCTATTTCATTGTTATCATAGTCACCGACATACTAGCAGATGCATTGATTAACACAACATCTCAACACATGTCTACCTATATTGTTTTCCATCATACTATGTACATGTATTGTATCGTTCTGTGCATAACATTAACTATTGAGTTGCAATAAAATAAGATTAAACTAAACTATTGTTTTCCATTTGTCATTTGCAACATGCGATATACAACGATAGTATGTAGATCGGTCTGACGCTATATTATCTGGCTATTGTTATGTAAATTGCACTATAAAGATAATATTGATATGCAAATTTTATTAACATTGAATATTAGTGATACTTACGTTTTTCATATAATTTAAACTCGCAAAGTATGAGGAAATTTTGTTGAAGTTTTATAATGAAATACTGTGCGATGATAGCAGGTTGTAAGTGCTCAGTGAAGTGGGAGTTGTTGCCCAGGATTGTGGGTATTGTATACACCATTACTCCATTAGTATTGCCGCCAGCCAAAGACACATTGCCAGCGTAGATAACAGCAGCTTGTAACTGCTCCGGATATCCTACCACATAGTAATATATAAAACCAATGTCATATCAAGCGAATACATAATCAACATTCCTACTTTCAATTCATCAATTTATTTAAAATAGTAAGTGGGATGAGCAAGCTAGCTTTTAGCTAACTTGAGAGACAACTATATGTCGCCGGTCCCTTGTCTGCCTGACTCTTACACCTCCTAACGGGTATATGGATCTCGAGGGGGTGGGTTTGAGTGAAGACTCGACGCAATAATTTATAATGGATGATGAAGTTTATTTCCCTCCTTTCCTGGCTATATATCCAATATAGTCATAACAATGTATTATAATTATACGCCTAAAATGGCGATTTATCATCTATTTCAAAGCTGACCTGAAAGTGACCAACAATAGTGATTGGTTAGAATATGTCACATGCAAATTGTTAGTATGACCATTTATAAATACATTTTACATATATACAAGTTGCAAACGATATACGTTAAGTATGGAACGCCAGAACGGACATAATATACGGGGGGAGGGAGGTAAAAACAATAAAACAACTGAATATTTTCCATGTAACATTTATTGATGGTTTATTAACAATTGCTATGATTGCGAACCAATTCCAGGCTATGACATGTATACAAATATGCCATCATAACGAGGAACCTGACTGACTCCTTACTCTGGGATACATGTACATATAGCAAACGATATATTTAGGACTACACACAGAAACACATGCAAAGTATTATTGCATACCAACATTCAGGTCTCCATTGACGGCTGATTACCCATATGATCCAACATATAGATATATGTTTGAGATTACTGGAATCAATGAACTCATAGTTAGAGTGGAAGTCGTGATAGCGCAGTGGATGCGCGTTCGCTTCAGGTCCGGAGTTCGAGCCCCACTGGAGCCGTTACGATTGTGCCCTTAGGCAAGGCATTTAAATTCCACGTTGCCTCTTCTCTCTCCCTCGTGGCGATGGATTCCATCAGGAATGAGGTCTCGAGAGTGATTTATATAAGTTGAAATAACTTGTTTCGCAATCGAGCTAAAATAAATTTGTATAAGAAAAACAAAAACAAAAAAGGAACTCATAACTGGACAAATTAGTTTCGCAAGACTATTAATTGTAAGTAGAGAACATAAAGAAGTCACAATTAGAGATGCTACACTACAACACTACATTAATGTAGATTTTCCAAATGGTGTAAGTGTAGTGGTAATACATCATACCTGACGCGCGACCAAATACTTCCACGGCATCTATGAGGTATTTGCTTCCCAGATTAATCTGCCACCATGACGTTGATGTTTTATTAGTAACACTGCAGCATTTACAAGCATCTATATCATAATTGTCTACTCCATCTATAGCTTTTGTAGAATTGTAATCAGGGTTGTTTGTGAATATGCTAGACTGACTGGTGGTGGAGTTCTTCAGGCGGCGGATGAGATTTAAATCTGAAATAATTAAACAAAGTATTATGACTTATTTGTTCGTATAAATATGGTCAGTGTTTCAGAGATTTAGTAGTCACACAAACGTTTAACTCTACCTCCTGTAGTCATATCTGCGGGGCCTCCTTGGCGGAGGGAATACAGTCGTTGATTTCAAATCACTTGCCCCTGACCGTTGTTGGTTCGAATCCCAATGGGATCCCACGAAGGTGTCGAATTCTTTCATGTGAGGAATATATTCAAGTAGGTTGCGGACGATTGGTGGTTCTAGCAGTGCGCCCGTTCGTGCCTGGAATACTGCTCATACAGGCACCAGGGATCTTCATCCACAAATAATAGCTGATAAATCGCGATATGTCGATGTAATATGTCATTAGGCAAAGCGTTAATCGGTTGTTATTGTGGTGTGTGCGTGTAAATAGCAACCAATATGTGTAGACGATATAAGTGTAGACTATTTATTACCAAGTATGTAATAATTAAATCAGATAAACCTTATACCATACGTCGCTTACAAGGGCATCTAACGATCGCGCAGAAGCGAAATCAGATAAACCTTATACCATACGTCGTTTACAACGGTCGATAACGAACCTGCAGGAGCGAAATCGGATAAACCTTATACCACACGTCGTTTACAACGGTCGGTAACGAACATGCAGGAGCGAAATCTGATAAACCTGATACCATATGTCGCTTACAAGGGTCGGTAACGAACATGCAGGAGCGAAATCTGATAAACCTGATACCATACGTCGCTTCCAAGGGCCGCTAACGAACCTGCATGGGCGACATCGGATAAACTATATACCATACGTCGCTAAAAGGGTCGCTATCGGACCTGCAGGAGCGAAACCTTATACCATACGACGCTTATAAGGGTCGCTAACGAACCTGCAGGAGCGAAACCTTATACCAAACGACGCTTACAAGGGTCGCTAATAAACCTGCAGGAGCGAAATCGGATAAACCTTATATCATACATCGCTTCCAATGGCCGCTAACGAACCTGTAGGAGCGAAACCTTATACCATACGACGCTTACAAGGGTCGCTAACGAACCTGCAGGAGCGAAACCTTATACCATACGTCGTTTAGAACGCTCGGTAACGAACATGTAGGAGCGAAATCGGATACATCTTATTCAATATGTCGCTTACACGGATCGCTAACGAACGTGCAGTCGCGAAAGTACTTCGTCGTTTGGTAAGGAGTAAGTAATCAATTCGTGAAACATTTTTTGGATATTAATTACACATGGTCCGTTATATTAATCTCTTAAGCATGTACTCTTTATTTCAAAAGCACAAACTAAAGCTAATAAATAAATTAGAATTACCTTTGGAACACGTGTCTCCTGTCCATCCGAAAGCACAACCACCGTTACATCCATGTCCGTCCAATGTATTACACGACGAAGCATTCATGCAGTGACACTCTTGTGAACAGTTCGCACCAAACGTACCATCGGGACACTCTTCATAAATAATAGAGCTTCATTTTAAACCATGGTTAATTATCAGAAATTTGACTTCATCATTTCATACTGAAGTATAAGCTTAGTTTAAACATATTTTATCTTATCAATATTTACATCATGTTGTAACATTAATATACAAGAACAGATGGATTAAATCGGAAGTATAACCTTAGTGCTGTAGTTTATCGGGAAGTCCATTCAAATGTAACTAGGGTTCTCTTATAATATTATATTTTACTTCAACTAATGAGCTTAAAGCACAAACCGCACGGACTAGTTTATTTAAACTAGTGAGTTCAAATCACGGCATTAACCAAATAATGACACAACACCCCAACGAATGGTGGAGAAAAATCCAATAAGCTTTTAGCTTTCATTTCAATCCACTTGTATTTATTGTGTGCATAATTATTTGTAGTAAATTATGTTATATGATGTCGAATAAATATGTTTAAACCAAACTAATGGTAGATACTAGTCATTCATATTCACAATACGACTTAGAAGTATTTATAGTGCTCGAAAAAGGAACGCAACATATAAATTGACACTTTGCTCGAGTGTAACTACCAAAACTCGCTGATATAAGAATTTAGATGAGAAATGTGTAGTCAACTTCTACAGTTGTACGGCTATTATGGCAATTTTAAAAGGATATGCCCCTCGGTTTTTCGGCCGTCTCGGACCCAGACATACTTGTATATCGTTGCATTATGGCGACAACAAACCTAGCTTTTGTTGGACAATGCTTTGCCTCAGACGTTGCTTATACTTGGTTATATTTATGCTTTGGAAGACTGAAATATAACTTATCTGTAGAAGGTTTTATTGACGAATTTGACATTCTTAATGAAACTCACCTGACTTGCATAAAGGAGTCTCGCGATATCCAGACTGACAACCGTTCGGACATTCACCTGTTACATGGTTGCACTGTGTTCCGGTTTTACAACTACCGCAAGAATAAGAACAATTCAGTCCATAGTTGCCATCATTGCATTCTGTGTAAATACAATATTAACATTAGACGTGCATCTTTCAATCGTAGGAAACGGTCCAATCAATAAATACATGCTTTGTTATATATAACTTCAGGGCCAACGTGGACATATTTGTGGAAACAAACTCCGACCACAAGTGCTATTGCTTTACAGCGGTACATGATTATTCTCAAATAGGTTTGAAATACATATTCCCTGACCCTGAAATATAAAGATGTTTGTAAACAGACCCAATGATCTGCCACAAGCGAGCCCAGTAGCTTTTTTTCAGATGAAAGAATTCGACATAGTGATTTGAAGTTAACCTTCTGTATGTACAGTGTCTTACCAAAGTTCAGGTGCTAAGCTGTCTGTATAATGTGGCTGTACGATTATCGCAGTTGTTAGTACGTTCGCTTCTCACCAATGCAACCCGTGTTTGATCCTCGGATTGGGAACTATGTGAGATGGTACGTAGGTCGCCAGATCGGACAGGTGAGTTTTCTCAGAGTCCTCCGTTTTCCTCCCATACCACAACTACGATATCATCCGACGTGTCAACAAGAGTGATTAATAAATGTTGTTACGCTACAACTTGTTTCGTAATCGTCGTAGAATAAATACCGTTTAATGTGGTGGTATCAGCACAGTGTGGTATTAGTAATGAATCATAAACGGATATATAGATAAATATTACAATAGTTAATGCCTTTGTTTATGTAATGAGCTTAAAGTGGTTATAAGCACGCTGTCCTCGATATTTCACAGTTCGAAGTACATAACCTAGGTGGTTTAGATCCATAAAAGTTAATAGTGGAAGTCGTGATAGCGCAGTGGATGCGCGTTCGCTTCAGATGCGAAAGGTCCGGAGTTCGAGCCCCGCTCAAGCAGTTACGATTGTACCCTTAAGCACTTAAAGTCCACGTTGCCTCTTCTCTCTCCCTCGTGGCGATGGATTCTATCAGGAATGAGGTATCGAGAGTGATTAATATAGGTTGTAAGAACTTGCATCGCAATCGAGCTAAATTCAATATGTATAAACTAACAGTTAATAAGAACATTTGGCAATAATCTTCTCAGAGAGAAAACATAAATGATAGGTCACATTATCAAACGAAAATTCTAATAATAAGAACTATAATTATATACCTGACGAACAATTCAGACCCATGTACTCCGCAGCACATCCGAGTTTGCAAGCACCTGTTAGCGAGTCACAGTTAGCTACACCATTAAAAAAAAATAATTATACAGTGAGTGCTGCAGTTCATGTCGCATTTTTGCCCATATTTTCCATTCATACACTCTGCAAACACAATTATGAATATTCTAATGACATTGCCAATGGGAATGTAACAAATGTGTTCATTCAAAAGCTAGTTCATTTGTTTACGTATTATTTATCGTCACTACTGGTTGCCCATATGAGCAACGACTCCTGTAGAGATTAGTCAGTTTAGATTTTTGGAGGATAGTGCAATGATACAGACAGAGAAACATTCCAGAGTCTTCTCTGGTTATTTTACGTGCACGGTGTAAAGTACCGACACGAGACCACGGTTTAAAATCCCATCTGAAAGTGAAACTGTTAAGTTTATTAGGGTCAGAGGGCGGATCGAACCTGCGACCTCTGGATTACCAGTGCAACGTGTTAACAACTGGACAACAGATCCGCATGTAAGCAATTTCAAAATAGTATAATTCTTAATAAGCATAATATGGAACGTTTAAATAATAGTCTTTATGACATCCAAACTACTTCCCGGGAAGGGCCGTAACTAATGTTGCTAGAACTTGTGGCCCGACCCGTTTGCTTTTCTTTAATTTGTCATGTTTGTATTCACATGTATATATGTAAAAAAAACTAATCGAGCAATAAAATATGATTAAATTAAAATAAACTACTTCCCATACACTTCACCATAGAAAAATAAAATGAAAAGATCTTCCGAGTGAGCGCCACTAACATATAATATTAAAAGTATTACAATCATACTGTGTAACATATACCAATATCGAATTTTCGTATTATCAGTGAAATATTCTATAGATGTAAATACAATTCATCTGTTTATCTTTTATTATGCAAGTTGTATATAAAACCATACATATCAATTTGCTACAGTCAACAATATGTATGAACACATTAACGAGAAATATACTCACTGTATTCAAACACTTGTACTTCACATATTGTCATAATAAGAAATATACCTACTGTATTCAAACATTTGTTCTTCACATATTGTCATAATAAGAAATATACTTACTGTATTCAAACACTTGTACTTCACATATTGTCATAACGAGAAATATACTCACTGTATTCAAACACTTGTACTTCACATATTGTCATAACGAGAAATATACTTACTGTATTCAAACACTTGTACTTCACATATTGTCATCACGAGAAACATACTTACTGTATTCAAACATTTGTACTTCACATATTGTCATAACGAGAAATATACTTACTGTATTCAAACACTTGTACTTCACATATTGTCATCACGAGAAACATACTTACTGTATTCAAACACTTGTACTTCACATATTGTCATAACGAGAAATATACTTACTGTATTCAAACACTTGTACTTCACATATTGTCATCACGAGAAATATACTTACTGTATTCAAACATTTGTACTTCACATACTGTCATCACGAGAAATATACTTACTGTATTCAAACACTTGTACTTCACATATTGTCATAACGAGAAATATACTTACTGTATTCAAACACTTGTACTTCACATATTGTCATCACGAGAAACATACTTACTGTATTCAAACACTTGTACTTCACATATTGTTATCAAACCCCTAACATTTTTTCTAATCATCAGATATCGGAACGACATTGGAGGTAATAATGTCACTGTATGTGTGTATCCTCCGTCAGTGATGATACCATGGTAGACAAGAGTACCATGCTGAGCACCAATTGCATTTACGAGTGTCGCCATTGGTTTTTCATCGACGTAAACGCTTAAATAATTATATTGGTCTTGACTACCTGAAATATGGCATATCAAACGGGGGCCAGTAAAAACAGAGGCAATGAGATAGTCCCTGTTGGTGTTTTAGTGGTTTTATTTCTCAACATTAAATGAAAGCTATTAACAATCTTTCATATGGACTTTAAACCGAGATATCGTGTCTGTGCTGTACACCGTGCACGAAAAAGAACCAGAGTAGACTGGATCTCTGTCTGTATCATGCCACTAGAACCTGTTAACCGCTGGAGCCTGCCCAGGAAAGGTATAGTTAGGTAAACTGCTCAATCCAGGGATTGCAGGTTCGATTCCCCGTCTGATAATAATGAAATTAACAGTCTTTCAGATGGGACTTTAAACCGAGGTCTCGTGTCGGTGCTTTACATCGTGCACGTAAAAGAATCAGAGGAGACTCTGGAATGGGTCTCTGTCTGTATAATTGCACTATCCTCCAAACATCTAAAATGACTAATCTCTTCAAGAAGCGTCACTCATATGGGCAACCGGTAGCGACGATAAATAAACGTAAGCACACACCAAAGACAAATACATTCTTACGAAATATATAAACAAAATGAAGGGTTTTGATATGTGTTATGTAGTCAAATAAAGACAAATACATTCTTGCGACATATATAAACAAAATGAAGGGTTTTGATATGTGTTATGTAGTCTAATAAAGACAAATACATTCTTGAGAAATATATAAACAAAATGAAGGGTTTTGATATGTGTTATGTAGTGTAATAACATTTCTGAATCAGACATTAAAAAGAAACATATGGGAAAGCGTATAAAATACGAACTTGTTAAAGACTCAAACAAATTGTTTGTATTGCAAAAAGCATGATTATGAATTACAGACATTTCTATGTTTTATATCCAATCTTGCCCTCGTTAATCGGTTGAATCGGAGAATCACTTTTTGCTATGTTGTACGAGATACACAAGTTTAAGAAATAATAAAGTCAGACATTTATAAAAACATAATACTATTATGTCACAGTATGCTTGTAACCTCCATCAGTGATGCTACCATGGTAGACAAGAGTATATAATACACTCAATAATAGTACTAAGCATACAGGTATTTTCTGGGAAATTTCTGGGAAATGACATTCAACAACATATCAGTTTGATTCCAGCATGCAGCATGTCTGTTTGTCTGTTTTAACAACTTAGGTCATATGGCGACTCTCCAGCTATTATTGGTGGAGGAAGACCCCGGATGCCCATTGTTTTAGGGTTAAAGTCGCACCAACAACTTATGTCATATGGCGACTCTCCAGCTATTATTGGTGGAGGAACACTCCGGATGCCCATTCGAGCAGTAGTACGTACACGATATGGCACCCGGTTATAACCACGTACATTTCTCAAGAAAGTTGTAGTGCTTCGCTTGGAAACTATCATCAGTGTTAAATGATGAAATAATTCGGAATTCGAGACAACAGCTTGATTAAGGCCGACTGAAATTCCTATTTCTTCAATTGGACATCAGTCCCATTGTGTGTTTTCCTGACCCATGGTGCAATAACGAGTCCATGAGTCTATGTATTGGGTAATTTGACATGGCACGTGCAATTTACCTTGTTTTCCACATTAACATCCTAAAATACACGCACAGCGATGGTTTATGAATCTGTTTATCAGATTCCATTGTGCATGCCTGGCACAACCATTTATATTTAAACAGGAACTATTATTACCATTTAGAATCTGTATAGCTGTATACTTAAAACTTTCAATGCGTGTGTATATTTATTTTTTATTGTATCGTTCTTGGGTATAAATTCGCACAGGTACTTTATGGCATATGGTGAATCTCCAGCAGTTATTGATGAAGGATGACAATGGTGCCTTCCGAGAACTATTTCATGCACGGACAGAGGTACAACCACCAACAAGCCAACTCGACAGTTTCCTTACATAATAGAATTCGACACCCAAGTGGGACTCGAACCTACAGAGTTGATGGACTTCTTATAGCTGGATACATTTGGAACATGACACATCTGACAATGACATCCGGTGTATGTTGGCGTATCATGTATATTAATATGTGAAACATAAATTATACAAAATACTAATTACCCTTAGAATAAAACGAAATATAAACATATGGGTTATGACTACAACATAATGTAAACTGACTAATATTCAACTATATCATACTTTTATCTGAACGCCCAAATATCTTTATAGAATCGATTGAATACGTTCTGCCAAGATCTATCTGCCACCATGGTACTTCAGTCCCACTTGTACCACTGCAACAACTGCATACGTTCGGATAGTCACGGATAATGCCGTCAATTGCATTGCTGCTGTTCCAAGAAGTATGTGCGCTATCATAGTTGCTAGTACTTGACATTGTTGTAACAACGTCTGCTCGTATCCTCTGAATTAGATCTACAAAAATACTGAATGATTAATCATTCATATAAGAACAGTATTTATTATAACTATTTAGCTATAGCTTCAAGACTACATATAACGTAAAGGAACGTGTTTGTCTATTTTAGTGTCATCCCGAAAGGACCAGCCATGACTGATTTATGAAACACCTTTTTTATGAACTGCAGTACACCCGAATCCTATCATTGAATGCCAAGCGGTAATCGGTACAGGCCATATCAGAACGAACCACTGACGAGGTTAAAAAACAGTCGACCTCCCGTTCCGTATGCGGATGCCTTAACCACTAGGCCACGGAATCGTAAGTGATAGTGTTAATCAGTTCACTTTAAATCTGATTCGAGGTGATACGTGCTTTAGTACTTTCTTGTGTGAGATGAAGCGAATGCCCATAACCATTCGGCCACTGAGCCCCCCCCCAGTCCCCTGCCTGTGGGATTATAAAAGTGGCTTAGAATCCGCTTCATGTATCTCCTACAGAACAACACAAGCATACATGTGCTAAGACAATTTGTGAATATAGACGAAACATTGATAAAAATGTTCTAAAATGTATCTTTTTGATATCCCTTCAGAGCATTGGCAATACATTGTGTTAAATAGTGTGAGCACCTGTCAACAACGACCAATGCGACTATATACGACTTATTCACTCGTACTTGTCACGGTAGATCAAGACAGAATGCTTTAAGGAACGCTTAAAACTTTGTCGAAAGGAACAAAAGTGTCATCACGATATAACTTTTGATTAAGCATGGTCGAAGGGAATAAAGCTTTCATCACGATAGAACTTATGATTAAGCATGGTCGAAGGGAATAAAGCTTTCATCACGATATAACTTTTGATTATATTTGGTCGAAGGGAAGAAAGCTTTCATCACGATATAACTTATGATCAAGCATGGTCGAAGGGAAGAAAGCGTTCATCACGATATGACATTTGAGCAAGTGAGCGAGTATTTGGTTTAATGGCGCATTAAGGTACTTATTGTTACATGTTATAAAACTACTTATATTGACATAATTTTATAGTGGATGTGAAGTTTCATCAAAAACAGAAATTTTAAAGTTTGAACAAAGTAGCCTACTGCACTGTATACAAGATCGTCGTGTAACCTGACATAGTGACTTAGTATTTCGAAAATGACTATTTCTATACTATGAGTATCGAAAGTAACCGCGATTCCATCAAAATGTTTCCTGTGACAAAGTTTGAACAAAAATCCAATGCAAAATAAGACTTGCTGTACGAGAGGCTCCCTGTCGTGAGCATGAATGCAGGAGGTTTCGTCAACTGGAGGTTTCGTCAACAAGGCAATATAGAGGAAAATTGTTAAGAGGTTTCGATTATGTGAGAGGTTTCGTCAATTATGCGATTAAGCAACAATAATTGAAGCTTGCAAGCGTACAATGTAAGCCCTTTTTTTCGAGATGCATGTCACATTCCAAAGCCAAGTAAAGATATATATTCCACTGGAATCAGCGGATCTACCGGAAGATTTCTACACTGGGACTGTCAGCCATCTATAACAAATATACATAAAAATCACATAAAAATGAAAATAACACATAGATCTAGTTAAATCAATTAACAATTAATGTCCATAACTAAGTCCTTGCCAATTAATAACATACAAACATTTCACATCGTTGACGAAACCTCCAGGGTTGACGAAACCTCTAGTTGACGAAACCTCCGACACCCGTGAGGATTGGTGGACAATAACCTCTATCAGGTGTTTAGAATTTGTGCACATCGTAATATTTACAATAAAGAACATATAAACAGAAATAAAACGAGACAAATATAAAAAAGCTATTGACATTTTGCCCTAGCCAACACAGAGAATAAGTATCCCTAACGATGCATGGATAACGGACAGACTGGTGGATAAAGCTACAAATAATATGTTAAATCTTACCAGTTCCAAAGATTTGAACTTCACACAAAACAATAGGTGCTTTGTTTCTGCGTAACACGCAGTACCGTCCAAGCACTGACGTTGTTATGTTGAACACACCGTTGTTTGTATACGCATTGTTGGTATATATTAGTGTTGACGGATTGGGACTGGCATCGGCATCATGATCATTTGTCAGATACACTTGAAATCCAGCCAGTTGTTCTAACAATATGAAGACGATATTCATACATTCATGCACTATTAATAGAAAGGAACAGTATACATATACATTCATCGGCTACACAATAAATCAAATTCAGGTATACAATGTACACTTACGGAGCGGGAAGTCGAAGGTTCGAAACTCGTCACTGGTTCATTCAGATATGGCTGGTTGGTGAAATCTCTACCAAGCCTGGACTGCATTGATATGATTCCGGAAATACTGATGTCACGTGACTGGACCCCCCCCCACACATTGTAAACGGAGGAAAGGGTTTGTAGGAATGGCAAGTCTAGGTTCCATTCTACATTCACACTTCTAGAAACATGCTGACAACATCAACTCCACGGTACATAACAACTTCATCTGCAGACCGCTAACACACATACAATAACAGTGTCAAGTGTAAATATGAACTATATAGCAACACATAGTATGCAATTGGCTAAAACGACTCACATGCAATTGATAGCCTGGGTTACAGTATGCTGATGTGTCACATATTTACTTTATATATTTCATATTTTATATTATCCGAAACTCAACACGGCTCAATTAATTTTATTGGTGTTAACTTTTAAGGTTATATGACTAACCAGGCAACATACATGTATATCAACGCCTATTCAATAACAGTAACATGTTTATAGAATGATTTATTATCAAAGTCCTATTCATTAATAATACATTGTTTCTGTCAATTTGATTTCAACATACTTTTATTGTTGCCATGTTTGCAATGGTTTTTGGAGACACAATATATTTAAATTAACAATAAGTATTTACTGTTGTCCGAAGGTGGTCCATGTACAACGACCCTCGTTATGTTATATATATATCCAAGATCTACACGCCACCATGCATTAGCAGCGTCGCTCCTAGTAGCACTATAATGTTGGTTAGAAGCACACGTAGTATCTCCATCAACAGCTTTGCCGGCTGACCAGGATCCGCTACCATCACTGAATGTCGTACTCTGTGTAGCATTCCTACCGAGAGCAAAATTGTCTGAAAAATATATGTACACAATTTATATGAGATTTGTATGAACGATATTCAGTGTATATTTGCTGTAATTCTGCTTCCAATACTAATACATGTATTCCACAAGAAAGGACAATATATTCACCAACATTTGGCACTCATGTTTCTAACATTGGTTATCACATGCCGAAAGCCTACACACTATATATCCTTTCTTCTTGCCAATGCACCTGTCACTAAGTCAGTGTTTATGTCTCTAGCCCATGTGTATGATCATCACGCTAAACCCGGTTAATCTACGTCATGGTTGAGAGTACACATGTCTAACTCGTCTCCATTGGCATTGTGCTGAATGAACGCTCCGCGGTTTCGGTCGAAACTTAAAATGCGAAGGCATATTGATACATTTGGGTATAAAGTTGTGGTTAATTTTGTCAATGCATTACCTATGTTGTTATGCACAGGGACATTGTTATCATACGTACTTCTACGACATACATCGTGGTGGAACACGTCCAGATATGTAGCATATATTGACTGCACACTGATATCATTCGGGTGACATATTTCATTGGGAATTATTATCAAAATATGGTGCATTGAATCTGGAGCCAGGTAAATAAAGCTACTTCTTGGGCGGTATTCATGATGATTCGGGCAAGTGGCTTATCCGATGCATGGATAATAACCAGGTTTAGGCACAACTGTTTACAGTGCGTGTACACTACGTCGTGCATGATCTACCGAATTCGAGCTTGAACACCACGGAACGTCCCCGATATATTGGGATGCCCCCTCGTAGCCTTCACCTCTCATTTTACAATTTCTACACATGCCGGTCTGATTTGTTGATTAACGAATGCCAGTTGCCCCCCTTACCTCCTTATGATCCAGTTTGTATTGCATGTTTCGCATTTATTTAATATTAATTCATTTGGAACTGTTAACATTAATTTGACACATATAAGCATAGGTATGTGTGCCTGCATGCACAAATAAACTGACGCGAATGATAAGTGGTTGAACTGTGGTTCTACCTCTACACGGCGTATGAGGTTATGCTGGTATGCAACCTATATATACTCACACCAAACTGTGCACTTGCATTAGAGGTAACATTTATATCATGTTAGAACAAAAAAGGCAAATGTCTACGAGCTTATATATTGGGTAAATTAGTGCAATGTAAAAAGGATTATGTTCTTCACTTATGATAATAAAATCCATAATTCTAAACTTTGTAACCAACACGTAAAGCTCAATATAAAAGTGCTCATGTTTATGGGTGTCGGTATATATAGCCTCTCTTACTACGTGTTTATGGTGTCGGTATATATAGCCTCTCTTACTACGTGTTTATGGGTGTCGGTATATATAGCGTCTCTTACTACGTGTTTATGGGTGTCGGTATATATAGCTCTCTTACTACGTGTTTATGGGTGTCGGTATATATAGCTTCTCTTACTACGTGTTTATGGGTGTCGGTATATATAGCCTCTCTTACTACTTGTTTATGGTTGTCGGTTATATAGCGTCTCTTACTACGTGTTTATGGGTGTCGGTATATATAGCCTCTCTTACTACGTGTTTATGGGTGTCGGTATATATAGCGTCTCTTACTACGTGTTTATGGGTGTCGGTATATATAGCTTCTCTTACTACGTGTTTATGGGTGTCGGTATATATAGCCTCTCTTACTACGTGTTTATGGGTGTCGGTATATATAGCCTCTCTTACTACGTGTTTATGGGTGTCGGTATATATAGCGTCTCTTACTACGTGTTTGATCACTTCACTGATGAATATACTAATAAACTAATGTTATTATGCTAGAAATCCGTGATTGGATACTTGTCGATATGCAAATTGAAAGAAGCGGTAATTTGTCTTTTCTTAATTCGGAATACAAATTGATTGTTTTCTGTTACCACACTTTTATTGTCGAACCTCCATGTTGGGATGCGAATCTGCAGCGAGATTATGGACATAGACTCGTGTTCTGTCTTTCAAGTATTTATCAATTTAGGTGCGACTTTACTTAGATAGGTACAAACAGCGGGAAAACCAGTCTTCAAGGTAGACCTTTGTAGACAAGTACATATATTCTTTGCAAACTGACACTCGAATGATGGAAACACGGTTCATAGTAAAGAAATCAATAAATATAAATTGTAGCGTACTTTTATATATTTAATATTGTTATAAGGATGAGAATATTTTCGTATGTGATTTTGTCCTAGCATCAATTGTATTTACTGGAAATATCGTATCCAACATTAGCAAGTTATCTTGTTATTTATATATAACGCTGTCTTTTACATCCTGCAATAGTGGACTAGATTCATGTACACTGTATATGTACGTCAAATTAAAAGTAAGAAGTTAACAATGCAATGGATATTTTGCTTTTGCTAATTTTATCCGGTGGATTACTTTATCTGACCTGATAGAGCAACTGTATCCAGGTGATGTCTCAAGAGCAATTAAACTAGTTGAAATAATAATTTGAGCTAATATATATATGTATGATTGCATTGTGTGTTTGATCAGCTGTTCAGTGGTGAAGGACTAAGCCGGTATATCTGTAAGCAGTCAAAGACAATAATATATTAAATTGATGGGTTCAATCTGGATTTACGTATGGTGACACAATAATAACTTTTTTGTTGGTTATATATATATATATGTGTGTGTGTGTATGTGTGTGTGTGTGTATGTGTGCGTGCGTGCGTGCGTGCGTGCGTGCGTGCGTGCGTGCGTGCGTGCGTGCGTGCGTGTGTGTGTGTGTGTATGTGTGTGTGTGTGTGTGTGTGTGTGTGTGTTGACATGGTATATGAGTACATTGTGCCTGCCAGGCGTGATATTCTCGAAGTCGAATGCAGGAAACAAAATAACAATTGTTTTCAAATGTTTTAAATAACGATGATGATGATTAAGCTTATTTACCCTCGCCTCCGGCGAACCATGTGGGCGAGCGGTTTTAAATCAGGTTTTTGTTTAGGATTTTTCATCGATTTTATTTTATCAATTTTACAAAGTCCACTGCCTCTATTCAGTAATATCGTGAATATGTGATTTCTACTCTGACACAGGCACTTATATATATTTATAAATGTTCTATAGATTTTCATTTCGTATGTTGTGGTTAATTTTACAATGTGTTAAGCAATTCAACATATTTAAATGGTCTACAATATCTAAATATTACCTCCATATTTATTAAAGATGCATTGCGCATCATCGAACCATCGCAGCTTCAGGTTTTATTTTAGGAATCACGAGACATGCGAAACGTATTACTTAATGGTTATATACCCTGCCTAGCCCGGATCTATCAATATTTATTTACTGCACCGTTATCCAATCAAACTACCGGAAACTGCATTGAAAAAAGTATACTTACAAACATGTTCACCACTAACGAGTATTCCACCATAGAGTAAAATGCAACAAAATATATCCAGTATTCGTATAAGCTGCATGACTGAGATCTGAAAGGAAATGCCAGGCTGTTATTAATACCACAAATCGTTATAACAATATCATCTAGCATATTAAGTAATTATATGTCTAGCAACTAAACAGTATTTATGCTTACCAATGTATCAGCTGAATGTTACACTTTTAACTAAACATATCATGCCGTTGATTCTTTGTTAATGTATTTCAAAATAATCAGAAATAAACATATATGGAAAATTAAAGTTTATCTGGTTGTATTTAATCATATTTTATTCGCGTTTAGGAAACTTAAAGATAAAACTATTCACTCAACAGCTAGATAAATAGTCCCACGTTCAACAAATACAGATAACTGTAGATAAACCAAATGAAATTAATGTGTGTACTTCATAGAAACACAGTAGGAAACTAAGGTAATTTAAATTTAAGCAGACTACCGTTGTTTTATATCGACCAAATATGACCCGTAGTCGTAAAGAAAATAGTAGTACGAGTACGTCTATCATGCACATATAAAGAACACGATTTGCAGACACTTATACTATTCATGTGATCCAAAGCTACATATACTTCATATAGATTCACAAAATCTTTAAATACATTTACAG
>CM026391.1:9092207-9126017 GCA_014843695.1 Archivesica marissinica
GCAACCATTACCATTGCTAAAATTACAGTCATAAATACCATGCCATACTTAAAATGACTGAATATCATATTGTTGATGTAATCATTGTGACTTCTATATGATGTTTATATGTATAACAATTTAATATGTAGGTGACTTATAGATCCATTGGGTCGGGTGCTATATTCATGTATTTATGTATGTATTGAAATATGTTAATGCACATGTCACTATAATAAACTATTTACTTACTTACTTACTTACTTACTATTCCAGGACGCTCGTTCTAACACAAAAACAATACTATATCATGGCCTTTGTACTAACAAGAAAACAATACTATTCCAGGACGTTCGTTCTAATAAGAAAACAATACTATTCCAGGACGTTCGTTCTAACAAGAAAATAATACTATATCATGCCCTTTGTACCAACAAGAAAAGAATACTATTACAGGACGTTCGTTCTAACAAGAAAGCACATAATATTCCAAAATTCATCATGATTAGGGATGCCACGCCTTATTAAATGAGAGAGAGACCACCCCCAGTAGCTAGTACTTGTGGTGTGTGTAATTTCCAATGATACGTTGGTTTCCACAATTGTAGGTACATTTTGAAAATGAACCCACATATGCCGAACAATGCTTGTACATGCATGTTGACATGGTAAAACAGTATCGTACTTGCATGTTGATATTATATAGTATTATATGTCTAGACCAAGAACCTCATCTCACAGCTTCATTGCATTCATCATGTACTTGCATATATTAATCAACTCTTTGATTGCTGTGCTTGAGAAAAAGGGTAATTTATACATGCTCGGTCTTTGATAATAATATGTTTTAATAAATGCTTGTTGCATGTTTCCGTATAATGGACATACATTATTAGAATGAAATGATATTCATCTTCCACCTCGTTGTCATGGCACAGCAAACAGGTTCGTTCCTTACGCTCTATTCCTGTCTAGCGTATCTGCCTGTTTCTATTCGCAAATTATGAGATGAGGTTCTTAGTCTAGCGAGAGGAATCCTAAGACTTCTACTTACTATATTAGTAAGGTACGGTTCCATGCCAAAGTCATGCTTTAATACTTATAAAATGAGTTCAGAGATTTATTTGATCCCATATCTGCCTGCCATTTCTGTAGGAATTCATCAATTATTCTTTATTTAAAAATTGCAACAAAATATTTTTCGTTATATGCATAGACTATATATATACTCTGGCACAAGTGTAGCACCAATGTAGGATATATTCGTCATACGCACGCACGCACACACACATATATATCCCTACACTCATACACACACATATATATATATATATCATTACACTCATACACACACATACATACCCCTACACTCATACACACACACATACATATATCCCTACACTCATACACACACACATCTATATATATATCCCTACACTCATACACACACACATATATATATCCCTACACTCATACACACACACATATATATATATATATATCCCTACACTCATACACACATATATATATCCCTACACTCATACACACACTCGGAATAGTCATGTGACACTATGAACAAGTAAACCAGACATTCGTTATACTAATCCTGAAACGTGTTGTTAGAACGAACTGTGACTTGTATAATACTACTATCTACACTTTATTAGTTTGTGACCACGGCACATTTGGATTTAATTGCTCACATGGTTGTCACTGCAAGTATGATGCTGGGTGTGATCTCCAGACAGGATTCTGTTCAGATGGATGTGCGCCAGGATGGCAAGGACCGTCTTGTGACATAGGTACACATATGTGCTTTAATTTACTATATTGCATAGTTATTACATTGTGACACCATCAATGGAACATACGACAAAGTACAATATACAGCTTAAATGGTAATGAGTGTATTGCTTTGCTGTCTTCATTTGTGTGCTTGCCGACGCTAGAACAACTTTTCACAAGGTGAAACTGCTCAATAACTTCATCACATGACATAATTCGACACCACAGTTAATCTTGGAAAGCGATTTCAATGCAACCACCGTAGTACATGTTTTCCAATGAAGGATAGAGTGTTCTCAGTGAAAGATGGCCGTGGTACTACAGGACGACCCCAATATATGCAATGTGCTATGTGCAATGCATATCGACATTATCATCTCGTACTGCTATATCTGCCTCTACTCGGTCGGCTGAGTATTGTTGTATTCAGGGTTGCATATCGACATTGCTGCCACGTCTCAGCCTTTTTCAACTCTATAAGACTCGACTCTACTACACTAGTGTTAGCTTTTTTCCCCATATCTTCTTATTGTGACTCAGATAAAACTATTTTTGCACATAGCATTTCTTGTATTCAGTATTGTAAAGTCATTACATATTTCTTTATATCAACACATGTGTAATAAAACCTGGAATTATTCTGATTGGTCGCGGCATGACAGCTTGCAATACACATTCGAAATATACATGTAGTTTGTGTTCATTTGTTGAAAATCACTGTTTAGATCAATAAAATACTACATATGCACTAGTGGAATATAGTGATTAAAATATTGTGTAGATTAATTTGCGTGAAGTTGTTTGATTATCAGGGACTATTTACTACGGCGTACGGATGCAGCTTAATCTAATAAGGCTCATAAATAAACGTTTTTAAAAATGATTTACACTCGTTCTCATTTCATTCCATATATTTTATGAAACTCGTTTTTATAAAATATAGTAGTTGCTTATCTTGTTTGGATATTGTTCAATTCATAATGTCCATGTTTTCCTATTCTCATTCATGCTCAAATTGAAAACCACTTTCCATAATATGCACCTTTACATGTCTTGAAAACTATTTGATGCACTACATCGATATCAATGCCGCAAATACTCATAAAAAACACACACTACAATTATAGTATTTATTAATTTGCAATTTGATATTTATTATTTCATACTTTCTGGTACAGCCATTAGCAATCAATTGAGTTTCGGGCATCATTGGCAATGAAGTAATCTTACTTTAACCAATAAACATCTTTGACTAGAAATCTAGTATTTACTTAAATTGTATGGTTCATGTCTTAGACTTTATTCTATCATTTATGTACCCTTTCTATTCAATTACGTATGTACACTTCTTTTACTCGTTATATGCAGATACAAATCTCATCCGCATCGTATACGGAAAGGTGACAACACAGATGTCTTCCGTAGCTCATAACTGGTCCTCTGATCTTGACATAGATGGTCGAGAAGGTCCGGATCCAACTAAATGTCAGTGCTGTAGTGTAACAAGGAATGCTGAAATGTCCTGGTGGAGACTTGATTTAGGAAGCATTTTTCCTATCAAGGCAGTGACAATTTACGGGAGTAATCAAGGTACAATGTACCATGACAATAATTCGCTAATTTTATTGAGAAGTAATAAAAAGCAACATAATCTATAATTCACTAACCTGTCCACACTTCAGTTGCATGAACAATTATGAGAATACAATTGAAATACGCGCACACCTGTGAATCAATTTAATATGCATTACCATGTGTGTATTTCGCTTTCATTGACATAATTAAAACAGGTTTTTTAATTACAGAAAGCATTTATCAGAGACTGCAAGGATTTCAGATGTATCTCAGTAATAACACAGATCGATCACAACCTTCCTGCTGTATACATTGATAATAACAGTATCCCTGTCGATAATACATATAGCATCACGCTGCCCGACACTCTAACAAGATATGTAACAATTCGGAGACCAGGTGTACTAACGGTGTGTGAAATTACACTGTTAGAAGGAGGTAGGTAGATCTCAGTAATACTAAAAACTAAACCACTGGATTTCATTTCGTTGCAATCAGCTAACCTAACTTAAACATAAACCATTCCACATATGTGTTGGCATATTTGCAGATACATCAAGGAAACATGACGTAATTGATTAACAGAACGCAAACTTTTATAAATGTACTCGTACGTAATAACGGTAAATCATGGCATCAGTAGTAAAGCTGCTTCTAACCACGAGCCACCAAGTACACAGTCACATAAAACGTCCCACTGTAGCCGATACGATTGTGCCCTTAAGCAAGATACTTAAATTCCACATAGCATCTTCTCTCCCACGTGGGGATGGATTCCACCAGGAATGATGTCTCCTGAGCGATTTAACTAATAACTTGTAAGAAATAAATACTAACTCGTACTCAGAAAATAAATGTAGAACATTGCACAATACATAGGACGACATAATATGTATTGTTATGTATCTTATTCAGAACACATTGACACTGGAAACACCGAGCAGAAGGGTACGGGTGACACTGGAGAGAATGAAACTGACAGTAATATCAATGTGACATCTGCAATTATAGTCGCTTCTGTTGGAGTTGCTGTATCTTTGGCGTGTGCAGTATCCATTGGTATCATAGTGTGGAAATACAGAACTAGTAAAAGGTGAACTAAGTATTTAATAAATTATACAATTGAGCTAGAATATAATTAAAACAAACCTATATGCGTCATACACTAAATACTTTAAATAAGTTTTAAGTAAGTATACGATATTGACATAAACAGGAATCATATGCGATATTGTCAAAAACACAAATCACATGTGATATAGTTACAAACACGACTTACATGCAATATTGTGATAAACACGAATCACATGCGATATTGTTATAAACACGACTTACATGCACTATTGTGATAAACACGAATCACATGCGATATTGTTATAAACACGACTTACATGCGATATTGTCAAAACACTAATCACATGCGATATTGTTATTAATACGACTTACATGTAATATTGTCAAACACACTAATCACATGCGATATTGGCATAAACACGAATTACATGTAATATTGCTATAAACACAATTTATACGAACTATTGATATAAACAATTATTAACAACACCATTTAAACATGCGAAATACGTTTTATTCATATTTTAGGACTGAACGCAAGAATAAATACACGAGATCAGATCATTCTGGTGCACCGCCGGAAGTCCCTGTTTACGATACACTGGATGATCGTGAAGGTACTTGGTCTTACGTGCTATTACCAATGTAACTGCGTTATGTAGCATATACAGTAACATGAATGGGTCAATTATTCAGTCCTGGGCAGGATAGAATTACGTATCATTATATATATAGGCTATCTGTGACATAATATTGTAATATATAACAATATATATAAGATATTCGTAACAAGAGACTGTTTATAAAATTATTATGTACACCTATATAATCTTACATGTGACCTAGAAACGTAGACACAGACTTGCAGTTTGATGCCCTAGCCAATGCAAGGACAATGACAAACGTGACTACAGTACAAGCAATCACTATCTCATTCGGTCAATACAAAGTAATGGTTGTGTTTTTGAAATACCTAAGTTTGTTGGCTGAGGTACTAGAGGAAATTGGCTTCTAGGATGTACGAGATGTTTACCCATTGGCAAATGAAATATGTTGAAAACAAACAACTCAAGTACTGTAATATCGATTAGAAGAACTATTAAAGTTATCAACTGGCACAAATAAGATGCTTGATAATAGAAACTTGTGTTTAACCCATATTGACCATAGCACATGACCTATTTATGTCAATTAAATGGCCTCCGTGGCAAAGTGGTTACGGTTAATGTAACTTCAAATCATGTTCATGTCATCGCTCTATGTTCGAATCACACTGGGATGTTGAATTATTTCATGTGTGTGAGTTATCCAGGTGAACTTTGGTAGGTCGTTTGTTCTACCCGGGTACCGTCCGTACATTCAATACTTATCGGAAGCACAACCGGTGGCTGCATCCACCAATAATAGCTAGAGAGTCTCTGTATGTCAATATAGTACATACACTTATATCTCTCCATGGCCTATTGCTTAAGGCGTATGACTACAGAGCTGGAAATCGAAGATACGAACATCGGATGGGTTTCCTTCTGATATGGCTGGTTAGTGAGCCACCAGCTAGTTAAGTTATGGTTACCGATTGCCCACCAGCCTATCGCCTGGCCTACAAGCATATTAATCAGGAAGTACTTATGTTCATAAAAAAGGTGTCTCATATGTCAGTAATTGCAAAAAGGGGTGACACTATAATAAACCAACACTTTATTTATATGTTGGGAGTATACATTCATGTTACCACAGACCACTGAATATATTACTTGCCACGTACTGCTCCATTTGTTATCAGCATTAAAAATGTCCTTTCAAAAAGGGTGACACTATAATAAACAAACACTTTACTTATAGGTTGGGTCAATATCTAGTATTGCCATATGAGAAAATAAATTTACAATTTGCTCTAATTAAACTAGCTTCTTCTTGCCAGTTATATGAATCAGATTAATTCTTACCAGTTAATATATGACTGAGACTATTAATAAACATGTAAATGATTAATATCTTTTATGAACACTTATTCCGTTTTCTTTTTCTATTTTAGATACATCGAGGCCAAGCTCAAACGTTTACATAAACGAAAATGTTACCGGTTTAGAGTGTTATTATAACGTTTAAGCTATACATGTATGCAATTACTGTCACCCATGGCAATTATAATGCAACACAGTCATGTAATCAGACATATATCTATAGTAACATAATATGACATATAATACTGGAGTCAGAAATTGCATGTAACATAAAGTACTCATATTATATCAGTTTATCATTTATTATAATATGTCATAATAACAATCCTGTCGCGCTTCATTCTTAAAGAACGGGTAGCTCAGTATATAGATGGGATATTGATCTATAAATGTAGTCATCGTCATATACACGTCAGCATTATACCTGCCCAACGTCATATACACGTCAGCATTATAGCTGCCCATCGTCATATACACGTCAGCATTATACCTGCCCATCGTCATATACACGTCAGCATCATAGCAGTCAATCGTCATATACACGTCAGCATTACAGTTGTCCATCGTCCTATACACGTCAGCATTATACCTGCCCAACGTCATATACATGTCAGCATTATACCTGTCCATCGTCATATACACGTCAGCATTATAGCTGGCCAACGTCATATACACGTCAGCATTATACATATCCATCGTCATATACACGTCAGCATTATAGCTGGCCAACGTCATATACACGTCAGCATTATAACTGCCCACGTCATATACACGTCAGCATTATACCTGTCCAACGTCATATACACGTCAGCATTATAGCTGGCCAACGTCATATACACGTCAGCATTATAGCTGCCCACGTCATATACACGTCAGCATTATAGCTGTCCATCGTCATATACACGTCAGCATTATAGCTGTCCATCGTCATAAACACGTCAGCATTATAGCTGTCCATCGATATTGGCGTTCTTGCTGCTATGAGTGTGTGTATTATTATTAGAGTTTCAGCTAGGTGTGTACTACGGTATATTTGCATGGGTTTCAAGCAATACTGACGGGCGCAGTGTCGAATATCACTAGAAAGAAACTGGAACGTGACACTCCATTTCACATGAGACAAGAGCTGGATGTCAACCCAATATGTCAAATGTTTTCTTCCTGTATCTCCTCTCGTGGCAGATTGATAGTATGCATATAGAGCTATGGAAGTGGTAAATAATTTAATTCCCTACGGATGCAATACTACCATTACATATCGAAACTGAATTAGTGCCACATCCAATACTTCTCAGACCATTTTAGCACAATCGCCGAAAAACACAAGTATTGGTGTCACATACAAGAGGAGGAATGATGATGTTTCACATTATTTCTACGTACATACACTTAGAAGACAACGGATCTAATGTGTTGCTATATATACAGGAAATCGACTCAAACAGATCAGTATTTGAACTTCGCCTCAAACCACAATTTGGACTCCAAGATATCATGTATTGGCTACCATCTCAAATGCCAAGCTACAAGAAGTGGCGCCAAATCAACTATAAGAATTATCGCTTATCCATACTGAATAGTTCATATCCTGGACAAGAACAATGGGTTTCAGTAATTGGGGACAACCAGCTCTTTGTTTGTGTTTGGGGTTGGTCTTTGCGATATCGTGTGCCCTGTATCTTATGTTCTGTTGTACAATATAGCTTAAGCAAATAAATCAATCCGACAATTTAGTAACCATAATTTACAGTTTGTTTTGAAAGATCCGGACATCATTCTTGATTAAAATATTGTCATTCAAATGATAATGCAAACTGAAGATCCGGACATTATGTTCATTCAAATAATACGGCAAACTGAAGATCCGGACATTATGTTCATTCAAATAATACGGCACACTGAAGATCCGGACAGTATGTTCATTCAAATAATAATGCAAACTGAAGATCCGGACATTATGTTCATTCAAATAATAAGGCACACTGAAGATCCGGACATTATGTTCATTCAAATAATACGGCAAACTGAAGATCCGGACATTATATTCATACAAATAATAATGCACACTGAAGATCCAGACATTATGTTCATTCAAATAATACGGCAAACTGAAGATACGGACATTATGTTCATTCAAATAATAAGGCACACTATTGTACATAATTTTGAACATAAACTGTGGTAGATGCAAGTTTCAATACATTTAGTCATTCATATTAATCATCCGTTATTACACATGTATCATAATAGTATATGGTTGATAGTCTATTTGTTTGTTTTGGTTATACGCCTTCATCAGCATCATTGTGGGATATTTACACATTTCCCGGGCAGGTTCCAGCGGTTAACCAGTACTTGATGCACAAACCTCCGTAAGAAACTGACAACTGTTATATATAAGACACGGTCTGAGTGTGGATCGAACCGGTGACCATCAGTGATGATATGTTACAGTCGTATACAAGTCAGCGCCGTTAGCCACTCGACAACGGAGGCGGTCTGGTTCATCGTATATATTGTCATGATAATTATCAAAGTAGTTATCGTTTTCTCTTTTTGGAGTCTGAAATATACATGCAAGCATCATAACTACTTGATCCAATTAAACTAATGACAGTATCCATTAGGTATCTTATTACTGTATTAAAAAAACTGAATAAAATTGTGTTCACTCTGTATTACATAATTATGTCGGCTAATTGTATAGCTATAAACATTGTTAAATATGTTTAATGCTGAATTAACTATTCATATTCGTAGATACAACTGTAATGAACGACACACTATACCGCTTACTTTACCTATCCTTCAAAACATGTACTTCGAAACCGGTCTGTAATACATGTATCACAAGAATGCTTTAAAACACATTTAAAAGTAGGTGAGTATAGTGGTAATTGCTAACCCCTAATATATCACACCTGAGTCCTCAATTACACATTAACATACACAATTGACAATGACTATTTAAAATGAGACTGAAAATTACTCTGTTACATTATTGATTTTTGAAAAATAATCCATTGGCCATCGTAGGAATTTCAGACATTCGTGCACGTTTGTCACAATTAGTATTTGCATGTTCGTCTCTGCAATAACAATGTGTTAATATTTTGTTAGGTGGTGTGCTCCATATGATGCAACCATTATTAATCAAAATGAGGTTTGAATTTACATAATAACCAAATGCTAGCTGAATGTGAACTCCAAGAAACTTATCTTGTTGGATTGTTTCCAATAACACATTTACATATTTAAGAGAGAGTGTAGGTTTAGGGAAATTACATTTTCACTGTGCTATAGACATAAATATAACATTTATCTTTCGTGTATTAATCTTCGTTCCATTTGGAAAACACAAGTATTTCAAGTCTTCCAAAATGTGTTAAAATCTTGTTTCTAACATTTCTTTGTTCGTAGGGATATCATATACTGTAATATATTTCTTTGTTCGTAGGGATATCATATACTGTAATATTATCTACAGATAAATCGCTTCCTCTTTGTTTGTTTGAAACCATCAATCAATTTTGGTAAATCATTAATACAAACTAAAGCATAAATAAAAGATATCCTAATATTGAGTCCCGTGGGACTCCATAATTAACAGTTTTGTCTTCAGATAAAACTTTATTAAATTTGATATAAACATGCTGCTTTCTTTTTAAAGCATCAGCAATTGCCTGACTACTTCTTATATGTCATCCTGTAGACACATCAACTAGTCTGACTTCTAATACGACATCCTTCTCAAGTCACATAATTTCTCAAAAAACACAAACACTATATACATAAAAATGCATTTTTTACCAATAAGGAAAATGCACTAACTGAGTTATCAGGAGTACATTCTAGTTGACCTCAGCTGTACTTCCGCTTATTTACGAATATACAACATTAAGCTAAAACTGATATGATATCTATGCGAATGAGTGGACGGTAGAGTGGAGTGTATAAATACCTCGCTTATCCGAATGTTTTCAAAACTATAATGTTGCCCATATCAACTTTTACTTCCTGATGTATTTACTTCACAACGGAAAAACTTACGTATTGTGGTTTTCTAACTTTCATTCTTCTTAGCTGAGTATAGGTATTAAGGTAATAGTTTCTTTTAAATTCATTAATTAGTGTTGTTTGTTTATGATGTTCAATTGCTTAACACTTATGGCTGTATGTTACAACAACTCTTTCTTTTTTCATAGCAGATTACATGAATTAAAGATAATACTTTCCTTCAAATAGTAGTTTTGCTAAATTCATGACTGCTTGAAATGTTCAATTATTATATTGTTCATGATAGTCGTAATTTGAACATTGCCTAAGTGCACTTTATATGAGTGCGTGTGTTATGATAATGGATCAATGGTAAGTGCGCTTTATATGAGTGCGTGTGTTATGAATATGGATCAATGGTAGGCGCACTTTATATGAGTGCGTGTGGTATGAATATGGATCAATGGTATGTGCACTTTATATGAGTAAAAGCCGTATATAAGTATGTGTTATGAATATGGATCAATTGTAAGTGCACTTTATATGAGTAAAATCCGTATGTGGGTCTGTGTTATGAATATGGATCAACGGTAAACGCACTTTATAAAATCAGTATAATATTATGAGTCTGTGCTTCAGTGGGTGCGTAATCGTGTGTGAAGTATGTGTAATGTTGGACCTCCTGAATAGAAGTGTCTGTAAATGTGTGTGAAGTAACTGTAATGTTGGACCACAGGAATAGAAGTATCTGTAAATGTTTGTTAAGTAAATGTAATGTTGGACCACAGGAATAGAAGTATCTGTAAATGTGCGCTAAGTAAATGTAATGTATGACCGCATGAACAGAAGTGTCTGTAAATGTGTGTGAAGTACCTGTAATGCTGGACCACCTGAATAGAAGTATCTGTAAATGTGTGTTAAGTAAATGTAATACTGGACCACCTGAATAGAAGTATCTGTAAATGTGTGTTAAGTAAATGTAATACTGGATCACATGAATAGAAGTATCTTTAAATGTGTGTTAAGTAAATGTATTGTATTACCACCTGAATAGAAGTGTCTGTAAATGTGTGCTAAGTAAATGGTATGCTGGACCACCTGAATAGAAGTGTCTGTAAATGTGTGTTAAGTAAATGTAATACTGGACCACCTGAATAGAAGTATCTGTAAATGTGTCTTAAGTAAATGTAATACTGGACCACCTGAATAGAAGTATCTGTAAATGTGTGTTAAGTGAATGTAATGCTGGACCACCTGAATAGAAGTGTCTGTAAATGTGCGTTAAGTAAATGTCATGCAGGACCACCTGAATAGAACTGTCTGTAAATGTGTGTGGAGTAAATGTAATGCTGGACCACCTGAATGGAAGTGTCTGTAAATGTGTGTGATGTAAATATCATGCTGGACCACGTGAATAGAAGTATCTGTATATGTGTGTGAAGTAAATGTAATGTTGGACCACATGAATAGAAGTGTCTGTAAATGTGTGTGAAGTAAATGTAATGTTGGACCACCTGAATAGAAGTGTCTGTAAATGTGTGTGAAGTAAATGTAATGTTGGACCACATGAATAGAAGTGTCTGTAAATGTGTGTGAAGTAAATGTAATGTTGGACCACATGAATAGAAGTGTCTGTAAATGTGTGTGAAGTAAATGTAATGTTGGACCACCTGAATAGAAGTGTCTGTAAATGTGTGTGAAGAAAATGTCATGCTTGGCCACATGCATAAAAGTGTATGTATGTGTGAAGTAAATGTAGTGTTGATCCATCTGAATAGAAGTGTCTGTAAATGTGTGTGTAGTATTGGAGCACCTGCATGTCTGTAAATGTATTTAAAGTGCTTGTGAATGTATATTAAGTATGTGTAGCATTAGAGCACCTGCATGTCTGTAAATGTATTTAAAGTTTTTGTGAATCTATATGAAGTATATTTAGTGTTGGAGCACCTGCATGTCTGTAAATGTATTTAACGTTTTTGTGAATCTATATGAAGTATATGTAGCTTTGGATATTATAAGTGTCTGCAAATCGTGTTATTAATATGTGTATGATAGACGTATTCATACTACTATGATTTGTACGATTACGGATCATATTTGGTCGATATAAATCAACGGTAGTCTGCTTAAATTTAAATTACCTTAGTTTCTTGCTGCGTTTCTATGAAGTACACACACTAATTCCATTTGGTTTATCTACAGTTATCTGTATTTGTTGAATGTGGGACTATTTATCTAGCTGTTGAGTGAATAGTTTTATCTTTAAGCTTCCTAAACGCGAATAAAATATGATTAAATACAACCAGGTAAACTTTAATTTTCCATAAATGTTTATTTCTCATTATTTTGAAACACATTAACAAATAATTAACAGCATGATAAGTTTAGTTAAAAGTGTAACATTCAGCTGATAAATTGGTAAACATAAATACAGTTTAGTTGCTAGACATATAATTACTTAATATGCTAGATGATATTGTTATAAAGATGTGTGGTATTAATAACAGCCTGCATTTCCTTTCAGATCTCAGCCATGCAGCTTATACGAATACTGGATATATTTTGGTGCATTTTACTCTATGGTGGAATACTCGTTAGTGGTGAACATGTTTGTAAGTATACATATTTCAATGCAGTTTCCAGTAGTTTGATTGGATAACGGTGCAGTAAATAAAAGTTGACAGCTCCGGGCTAGGCATGGTATATAACCCTTAAATACATACCTTTCGCGTGCCTCGCGATTCTTAAAATAAAACCGGAAGCTGCGCATGCGCTTCGATGATGCGCAATGAATCTGTACAAGACGCTGTAATAAATATGAAGGTAAATTTTAGATATTGTATACCATTTACATATTATGCTGAATTGCTTAATACATTGTACAACTAACCGCTACATACGATATGAAAATCTATGGAACATTTATAAATATATAGACATGCCGGTGTCAGAGTAGAAATAACATATTCGTGAAGTTACTGAATTGAGGCAGTCGACGTGGTAAAAATGATAAAATAAAATCAATGACAATTCCTAAACAAAAAAGTGATTTAAAACATTGTTTACAATGTTTACAAGCGTAATAAAACAAGTGTTATTTTTGTTTCCTGCATTCGACCCCGAGAATATCACCCCTGGCAGGCACACAGTACTCATATACCATGTCAACACACATACATATATATATATATATCCAACAATAAAAGTTATTATTGTGTCATTATACGTAAATCCAGATTGAACTCATCAATTTAATATATTATTGTCTTTGACTGCTTACAGATATAGCGGCTTAGTCCTTCACGACTGAACAGTTGATCAAACACACAATGCTATCTTATACATATTTCTATTAGCTCAATTTCTTATTTCAACTAGTTTAATTGCTCTTGAGACATCATTCCTGGATCCAGTTGCTCTATCAGGTCAGATAAAGTAATCCACCGGATAACATTAGCAAGTAAGCAAAATATCCATTGGATTGTTAACTTCTTACTTTTAATTTGACGTACAGATACAGTGTACATGAATCTAGTCCACTATTGCAGGATGTAAACGACAGCGTGATATATAAATAACAAGATAACTTGCTAATGTTGGATACGATATTTCCAGTAAATACAATTGATGCTAGGCCAAAATCACGTACGAAAATATTCTCATCCTTATAACAATATTAAATATATAAAAGTACGTTACAATTTGTAGTTATTGATTTCTTTACTATGAACCGTGTTTTCGTTCGATGTCATTCGAGTGTCAGTTTGCAAAGAATATATGTGCTGGTCTACAAAGGTCTACCTTGAAGACTGGTTTTCCCGTCTGTTTGTTATGCCTATCTAAGTAAAGTCGCACCTAAATTGATAAATACTTGAAAGACAGAACACGAGTCTATGTCCATAATCTCGCTGCGGATTCGCATCCCAACATGGAGGTTCGACAATAAAAGTGTGGTAACAGAAAACACTCAATTTGTATTCCGAATTAAGAAAAGACAAATTACCGCTTCTTTCAATTTGCATATCGACAAGTATCCAATCACGGATTTCTAGCATAATAACATTAGTTTATTAGTATATTCATCAGTGAAGTGATCAAACACGTAGTAAGAGACGCTATATATACCGACACCCATAAACACGTAGTAAGAGAGGCTATATATACCGACACCCATAAACACGTAGTAAGAGAGGCTATATATACCGACACCCATAAACACGTAGTAAGAGAAGCTATATATACCGACACCCATAAACACGTAGTAAGAGAGGCTATATATACCGACACCCATAAACACGTAGTAAGAGACGCTATAAACCACCCCAAAACAAAACCAATATACCGACACCCATAAAAACGTAGTAAGAGAGCTATATATACCGACACCCATAAACACGTAGTAAGAGAGGCTATATATACCGACACCCATAAACACGTAGTAAGAGAGGCTATATATACCGACACCCATAAACACGTAGTAAGAGAAGCTATATATACCGACACCCATAAACACGTAGTAAGAGACGCTATATATACCGACACCCATAAACACGTAGTAAGAGAGGCTATATATACCGACACCCATAAACACGTAGTAAGAGAGGCTATATATACCGACACCCATAAACATGAGCACTTTTATATTGAGCTTTACGTGTTGGTTACAAAGTTTAGAATTATGGATTTTATTATCATAAGTGAAGAACATAATCCTTTTTACATTGCACTAATTTACCCAATATATAAGCTCGTAGACATTTGCCTTTTTTGTTCTAACATGATATAAATGTTACCTCTAATGCAAGTGCACAGTTTGGTGTGAGTATATATAGGTTGCATACCAGCATAACCTCATACGCCGTGTAGAGGTAGAACCACAGTTCAACCACTTATCATTCGCGTCAGTTTATTTGTGCATGCAGGCACACATACCTATGCTTATATGTGTCAAATTAATGTTAACAGTTCCAAATGAATTAATATTAAATAAATGCGAAACATGCAATACAAACTGGATCATAAGGAGGTAAGGGGGGCAACTGGCATTCGTTAATCAACAAATCAGACCGGCATGTGTAGAAATTGTAAAATGAGAGGTGAAGGCTACGAGGGGGCATCCACATATATCGGGGACGTTCCGTGGTGTTCAAGCTCGAATTCGGTAGATCATGCACGACGTAGTGTACACGCACTGTAAACAGTTGTGCCTAAACCTGGTTATTATCCATGCATCGGATAAGCCACTTGCCCGAATCATCATGAATACCGCCCAAGAAGTAGCTTTATTTACCTGGCTCCAGATTCAATGCACCATATTTTGATAATAATTCCCAATGAAATATGTCACCCGAATGATATCAGTGTGCAGTCAATATATGCTACATATCTGGACGTGTTCCACCACGATGTATGTCGTAGAAGTACGTATGATAACAATGTCCCTGTGCATAACAACATAGGTAATGCATTGACAAAATTAACCACAACTTTATACCCAAATGTATCAATATGCCTTCGCATTTTAAGTTTCGACCGAAACCGCGGAGCGTTCATTCAGCAAAATGCCAATGGAGACGAGTTAGACATGTGTACTCTCAACCATGACGTAGATTAACCGGGTTTAGCGTGATGATCATACACATGGGCTAGAGACATAAACATTGACTTAGTGACAGGTGCATTGGCAAGAAGAAAGGATATATAGTGTGTAGGCTTTCGGCATGTGATAACCAATGTTAGAAACATGAGTGTCAAATGTTGGTGAATATATTGTCCTTTCTTGTGGAATACATGTATTAGTATTGGAAGCAGAATTACAGCAAATATACACTGAATATCGTTCATACAAATCTCATATAAATTGTGTACATATATTTTTCAGACAATTTTGCTCTCGGTAGGAATGCTACACAGAGTACGACATTCAGTGATGGTAGCGGATCCTGGTCAGCCGGCAAAGCTGTTGATGGAGATACTACGTGTGCTTCTAACCAACATTATAGTGCTACTAGGAGCGACGCTGCTAATGCATGGTGGCGTGTAGATCTTGGATATATATATAACATAACGAGGGTCGTTGTACATGGACCACCTTCGGACAACAGTAAATACTTATTGTTAATTTAAATATATTGTGTCTCCAAAAACCATTGCAAACATGGCAACAATAAAAGTATGTTGAAATCAAATTGACAGAAACAATGTATTATTAATGAATAGGACTTTGATAATAAATCATTCTATAAACATGTTACTGTTAGGCGTTGATATACATGTATGTTGCCTGGTTAGTCATATAACCTTAAAAGTTAACACCAATAAAATTAATTGAGCCGTGTTGAGTTTCGGATAATATAAAATATGAAATATATAAAGTAAATATGTGACACATCAGCATACTGTAACCCAGGCTATCAATTGCATGTGAGTCGTTTTAGCCAATTGCATACTATGTGTTGCTATATAGTTCATATTTACACTTGACACTGTTATTGTATGTGTGTTAGCGGTCTGCAGATGAAGTTGTTATGTACCGTGGAGTTGTTGTTGTCAGCATGTTTCTAGAAGTGTGAATGTAGAATGGAACCTAGACTTGCCATTCCTACAAACCCTTTCCTCCGTTTACAATGTGTGGGGGGGGGGTCCAGTCACGTGACATCAGTATTTCCGGAATCATATCAATGCAGTCCAGGCTTGGTAGAGATTTCACCAACCAGCCATATCTGAATGAACCAGTGATGAGTTTCGAACCTTCGACTTCCCGCTCCGTAAGTGTACATTGTATACCTGAATTTGATTTATTGTGTAGCCGATGAATGTATATGTATACTGTTCCTTTCTATTAATAGTGCATGAATGTATGAATATCGTCTTCATATTGTTAGAACAACTGGCTGGATTTCAAGTGTATCTGACAAATGATCATGATGCCGATGCCAGTCCCAATCCGTCAACACTAATATATACCAACAATGCGTATACAAACAACGGTGTGTTCAACATAACAACGTCAGTGCTTGGACGGTACTGCGTGTTACGCAGAAACGAAGCACCTATTGTTTTGTGTGAAGTTCAAATCTTTGGAACTGGTAAGATTTAACATATTATTTGTAGCTTTATCCACCAGTCTGTCCGTTATCCATGCATCGTTAGGGATACTTATTCTCTGTGTTGGCTAGGGCAAAATGTCAATAGCTTTTTTATATTTGTCTCGTTTTATTTCTGTTTATATGTTCTTTATTGTAAATATTACGATGTGCACAAATTCTAAACACCTGATAGAGGTTATTGTCCACCAATCCTCACGGGTGTCGGAGGTTTCGTCAACTAGAGGTTTCGTCAACCCTGGAGGTTTCGTCAACGATGTGAAATGTTTGTATGTTATTAATTGGCAAGGACATAGTTATGGACATTAATTGTTAATTGATTTAACTAGATCTATGTGTTATTTTCATTTTTATGTGATTTTTATGTATATTTGTTATAGATGGCTGACAGTCCCAGTGTAGAAATCTTCCGGTAGATCCGCTGATTCCAGTGGAATATATATCTTTACTTGGCTTTGGAATGTGACATGCATCTCGAAAAAAAGGGCTTACATTGTACGCTTGCAAGCTTCAATTATTGTTGCTTAATCGCATAATTGACGAAACCTCTCACATAATCGAAACCTCTTAACAATTTTCCTCTATATTGCCGTGTTGACGAAACCTCCAGTTGACGAAACCTCCTGCATTCATGCTCACGACAGGGAGCCTCTCGTACAGCAAGTCTTATTTTGCATTGGATTTTTGTTCAAACTTTGTCACAGGAAACATTTTGATGGAATCGCGGTTACTTTCGATACTCATAGTATAGAAATAGTCATTTTCGAAATACTAAGTCACTATGTCAGGTTACACGACGATCTTGTATACAGTGCAGTAGGCTACTTTGTTCAAACTTTAAAATTTCTGTTTTTGATGAAACTTCACATCCACTATAAAATTATGTCAATATAAGTAGTTTTATAACATATAGCAATAAGTACCTTAATGCGCCATTAAACCAAATACTCGCTCACTTGCTCAAATGTCATATCGTGATGAACGCTTTCTTCCCTTCGACCATGCTTGATCATAAGCTATATCGTGATGAAAGCTTTCTTCCCTTCGACCAAATATAATCAAAAGTTATATCGTGATGAAAGCTTTATTCCCTTCGACCATGCTTAATCATAAGTTCTATCGTGATGAAAGCTTTATTCCCTTCGACCATGCTTAATCAAAAGTTATATCGTGATGACACTTTTGTTCCTGTCGACAAAGTTTTAAGCGTTCCTTAAAGCATTCTGTCTTGATCTACCGTGACAAGTACGAGTGAATAAGTCGTATATAGTCGCATTGGTCGTTGTTGACAGGTGCTCACACTATTTAACACAATGTATTGCCAATGCTCTGAAGGGATATCAAAAAGATACATTTTAGAACATTTTTATCAATGTTTCGTCTATATTCACAAATTGTCTTAGCACATGTATGCTTGTGTTGTTCTGTAGGAGATACATGAAGCGGATTCTAAGCCACTTTTATAATCCCACAGGCAGGGGACTGGGGGGGGGCTCAGTGGCCGAATGGTTATGGGCATTCGCTTCATCTCACACAAGAAAGTACTAAAGCACGTATCACCTCGAATCAGATTTAAAGTGAACTGATTAACACTATCACTTACGATTCCGTGGCCTAGTGGTTAAGGCATCCGCATACGGAACGGGAGGTCGACTGTTTTTTAACCTCGTCAGTGGTTCGTTCTGATATGGCCTGTACCGATTACCGCTTGGCATTCAATGATAGGATTCGGGTGTACTGCAGTTCATAAAAAAGGTGTTTCATAAATCAGTCATGGCTGGTCCTTTCGGGATGACACTAAAATAGACAAACACGTTCCTTTACGTTATATGTAGTCTTGAAGCTATAGCTAAATAGTTATAATAAATACTGTTCTTATATGAATGATTAATCATTCAGTATTTTTGTAGATCTAATTCAGAGGATACGAGCAGACGTTGTTACAACAATGTCAAGTACTAGCAACTATGATAGCGCACATACTTCTTGGAACAGCAGCAATGCAATTGACGGCATTATCCGTGACTATCCGAACGTATGCAGTTGTTGCAGTGGTACAAGTGGGACTGAAGTACCATGGTGGCAGATAGATCTTGGCAGAACGTATTCAATCGATTCTATAAAGATATTTGGGCGTTCAGATAAAAGTATGATATAGTTGAATATTAGTCAGTTTACATTATGTTGTAGTCATAACCCATATGTTTATATTTCGTTTTATTCTAAGGGTAATTAGTATTTTGTATAATTTATGTTTCATATATTAATATACATTATACGCCAACATACACCGGATGTCATTGTCAGATGTGTCATGTTCCAAATGTATCCAGCTATAAGAAGTCCATCAACTCTGTAGGTTCGAGTCCCACTTGGGTGTCGAATTCTATTATGTAAGGAAACTGTCGAGTTGGCTTTGAGTTGGTGGTTGTACCTCTGTCCGTGCATGAAATAGTTCTCGGAAGGCACCATTGTCATCCTTCATCAATAACTGCTGGAGATTCACCATATGCCATAAGTACCGGTGCGAATTTATACCCAAGAACGATACAATAACAAATAAATATAGATACTCATTGAAAGTCTTAAGTATACAGCTATACATATTATAAAGGGTAATATTAGTTCCTTTTTAAATATAAATGGTTGTGCCAGGCATGCACGTTGGAATCTGATAAACATATTCATAAACCATCGCTGTGCGTGTATTTTAGGATGTTAATGTGGAAAACAAGGTAAATTGCACGTGCCATGTCAAATTACCCAATACATAGACTCGTGGACTCGTTATTGCACCATGGGTCAGGAAAACACACAATGGGACTGATGTCCAATTGAAGAAATAGGAATTGCAGTCGGCCTTAATCAAGCTGTTGTCTCGAATTCCGAATTATTTCATCATTTAACACTGATGATAGTTTCCAAGCGAAGCACTACAACTTTCTTGAGAAAGGTACGTGGTTATAACCGGGTGCCATATCGTGTACGTACTACTGCTCGAATGGGCATCCGGAGTGTTCCTCCACCAATAATAGCTGGAGAGTCGCCATATGACATAAGTTGTTGGTGCGACTTTAACCCTAGAACAATGGGCATCCGCGGTCTTCCTCCACCAATAATAGCTGGAGAGTCGCCATATGACCTAAGTTGTTAAAACAGACAAACAGACAAACATACATGCTGCATGCTGGAATCAAACTGATATGTTGTTGAATGTCATTTCCCAGAAAATACCTGTATGCTTAGTACTATCATTGAGTGTATTATATACTCCTGTGTACCATGGTAGCATCACTGATGGAGGTTACACGCATACTGTGACATAATAGTATTATGTTTTTATAAATGTCTGACTTTATTGAAGCATATTTAATAGGTATATATTTTAATAAAACTTCTTAATTGCTAGATCGATTATTTTCATTTATTATGGCTGATACACATTTTGTGTAGCATTAACTCTCAAAGAATATAATTATATGAGGTTGTAGTTCTTCTGCTCTTGAAATGTGCATTTTCCCGATTAACAAGTTTCAAGTTTATTGGCATTATCAGCAATGCATTGCCTTTGGCCATTTACATAAGTATAAACTATGCACACAAATAAATACATACATACACATGTTAAGAAACAGTGATATTATCTAGGGTTTTTTTTCTTAGTAACATAGATTCCATTATATACTTAGATAGTTTTAACAATTCTATTTTATTCTTAGAAGACATGATATTATTGAATTTCTGTACACACGGCCACGATATAATACCAAGGTATTTAGTTCTTAAACTTGTGTATCTCGTACAACATAGCAAAAAGTGATACTCCGATTCAACCGATTAATGAGGGCAAGATTGGATATAAAACATAGAAATGTCTGTAATTCATAATCATGCTTTTTGCAATACAAACAATTTGTTTGAGTCCTTAACAAGTTCGTATTTTATACGCTTTCCCATATGTTTCTTTTTAATGTCTGATTCAGAAATGTTATTACACTACATAACACATATCAAAACCCTTCATTTTGTTTATATATTTCACAGGAATGTATTTGTCTTTATTAGACTACATAACACATATCAAAACCCTTCATTTTGTTTATATATGTCGCAAGAATGTATTTGTCTTTATTAGACTACATAACACATATCAAAACCCTTCATTTTGTTTATATATTTCGCAAGAATGTATTTGTCTTTATTAGACTACATAACACATATCAAAACCCTTCATTTTGTTTATATATTTCGCAAGAATGTATTTGTCTTTGGTGTGTGCTTACGTTTATTTATCGTCGCTACCGGTTGCCCATATGAGTGACGCTTCTTGAAGAGATTAGTCATTTTAGATGTTTGGAGGATAGTGCAATTATACAGACAGAGACCCATTCCAGAGTCTCCTCTGATTCTTTTACGTGCACGATGTAAAGCACCGACACGAGACCTCGGTTTAAAGTCCCATCTGAAAGACTGTTAATTTCATTATTATCAGACGGGGAATCGAACCTGCAATCCCTGGATTGAGCAGTTTACCTAACAATACCTTTCCTGGGCAGGCTCCAGCGGTTAACAGGTTCTAGTGCAATGATACAGACAGAGATCCAGTCTACTCTGGTTCTTTTACGTGCACGGTGTACAGCACATACACGATATCTCGGTTTAAAGTCCATACGAAAGATTGTTAATAGCTTTCATTTAATGTTGAGAAATAAAACCACTAAAACACCAACAGGGACTATCTCATTGACTCTGTTTTTACTTGCCCCCGTTTGATATGCCATATTTCAGGTAGTCAAGACCAATATAATGATTTAAGCGTTTACGTCGATGAAAAACCAATGGCGACACTCGTAAATGCAATTGGTGCTCAACAGGGTACTCCTGTCTACCATGGTAGCATCACTGACGGAGGATACACGCATACAGTGACATTATTACCTCCAATATCGTTCCGATATCTGATGATTAGAAAATTTGTTATTGGTGTGATGACAATATGTGAAGTACAAGTGTTTGAATACAATAAGTATATTTCTCTTTATGACAATATGTGAAGTACAAGTGTTTGAATACAGTAAGTATGTTTATCGTGATGACAATATGTGAAGTACAAGTGTTTGAATACAGTAAGTATATGTCTCGTTATGACAATATGTGAAGGACAAGTGTTTGAATACAGTAAGTATATTTCTCGTTATGACAATATGTGAAGTACAAGTGTTTGAATACAGTCAGTATATTTCTCGTTATGACAATATGTGAAGTACAAGTGTTTGAATACAGTAAGTATAGTTCACGTGATGACAATATGTGAAGTACAATTGTTTGAATACAGTAAGTATATGTCTCGTTATGACAATATGTGAAGTACAAGTGTTTGAATACAGTAAGTATATTTCACGTGATGACAATATGTGAAGTACAAGTGTTTGAATACAGTAAGTATATTTCTCGTTAATGTGTTCATACAGATTATTGACTGTAGCAAATTGATATGTATGGTTTTATATACAACGTGCATAATAACAGATAAACAGATGAATTGTATTTACATCTATAGAATATTGCACTGATAATACGAAATTTCGATATTGGTATATGTTGCACAGTATGATTGTAATACGTTTAATATTATATGTTAGTGGTGCTCACTCGGAAGATCTTTTCATTTTATTTTTATTAAGAATTATACTATTTTGAAATTGCTTACATGCGGATCTGTAGTCCAGTTGTTAACACGTTGCACTGGTAATCCAGGGGTCGCAGGTTCGATCCGCCATCTGACCCTAATAAAATTAACAGTTTCACTTTCAGATGGGATTTTAAACCGTGGTCTCGTGTCGGTGCTTTACACCGTGCACGTAAAAGAACCAGCGAATACTACGGAATGTTTCTCTGTCTGTATCATTGCACTATCCTCCAAAAATCTAAACTGACTAATCTCTACAGGAGTCATCGCTCATATGGGCAACCAGTAATGACGATAAATAAACGTAAACAAATGATCTAGCTTTTGAATGAACACATTTGTTACACTCCCATTGGCAGTGTCATTAGAATATTCATAATTGTGTTTGCAGAGTGTATGAATGGAAAATATGGGCAACAATGCGACATGAACTGCAGCACACGCTGCATAAATGGTGTAGCTAACTGTGACTCGCTAACAGGTGCTTGCAAACTCGGATGTGCTGCGGGGTACATGGGTCTGAATTGTTCGTCAGGTATATAATTATAGTTCTTATTCTTAGAATATTCGTTTGATAATGTGACCTATCATTTACGTTTTCTCTCTAAGAAGATTATTGCCAAATGTTCTTATTAACTGTTAGTTTATACAAATTGAATTTAGCTCGATTGCGATGCAAGTTCTTACAACCTATATTAATCACTCTCGAGACCTCATTCCTGATGGAATCCATCGCCACAAGGGAGAGAAAAGAGGCAACGTGGAATTTAAGTGCCTTGCCTAAGGGTACAATCGTATCTGCTTGAGCGGGGCTCGAACTCCGGACCTTTCACATCTGAAGCGAACGCGCATCCACTGCGCTATCAGGACTTCCACTATTAACTTTTATGGATCTAAACTACCTAGGTTATGTACTTCGAACTGTGAAATATCGAGGACAGCGTGCTTATAACCACTTTAAGGTCATTACATAAACAAAGGCATTAACTATTGTAATATTTATCTATATATCCGTTTATGATTCATTACTAATACCACACTGTTCTGGGTACCACCACATTAAACGGTATTTATTCTACAACGATTACGAAACAAGTTGTAGCGTAACAACATTTATTAATCACTCTTGTTGGCACGTCGGATGATATCGTATTTGTGGTCATTCGTATTGGAGGAAAACGGAGTACTCTGAGAAAACTCACCTGTCCGATCTGGCGACCTACGTACCATCTCACATACATCCAAATCCGAGGATCGAACCCGGGTTACATTGGTGAGAAGCGAACGTGCTAACCACTGCGATAATCGGGCAGCTACATTATACAGGCAGCTTAGCACCTGAACATTGGTAAGGCACTGTACATACAGAAGGTTAACTTCAAATCACTATGTCGAATTATTTCATCTGAACAAGCTACTGGGCTCGCTTGTGGCAGATCATTGGGTCTGTTTACAAACATCTTTATATTTCAGAGTCAGGGAATATGTATTGCAAACCTATTTGAGAATAATCCTGTACCACGGTAAAGCAATAGCACTTGTGGTCGTTTTTGTTTCCGCAAATATTTCCACGTTGGCCATGAAGTTTTATATAACAAAGCATGTATTTATTGATTAGACAGTTTCCTGCGATTGAAAGATGCACGCTTAATGTTAATATTGTATTTACACAGAATGCAATGATGGCAACTATGGACTGAATTGTTCTTATTCTTGCGGTAGTTGTAAAACCGGAATTTGTTAATTTAATAATATTTTATTGCATTTGTTTCATACAATACATTACATATATACATACAATACTAAGAACAAATCAGAGATTAATATGTAATTATATGATTGCAGTATACGATACATTTGTTGTGTCAAGGGGAAAAAAGCAAATGGGTTGGGCTACAAGTTATAACAACATTATTTACAGCCCTCCATGTCAAATTCGTCAATAAAACCTTCTACAGATAAGTTATATTTCAGTCTCCCAAAGCATAAATATAACCCACTATAACCAACGTCTGAGGTCCTGAACCATAGATACAAAGCATTGTCCAACAAAAGCTAGGTATGTTGTCGCCATAATAAAACGATGTACAAGTATGTCTGGGTCCGAGACGGCCGAAAGACCGAGGGGCATACCCTTTTAAAATTGCCATAATTGCGTACAACTGTAGAAGTTGACTACACATTTCTCATCTAAATTCTTATATCAGTGAGTTTTGATTGTTACACTTGAGTAAAGTGTCAATTTATTTATATGTTACGTTCCTTTTTCGAGAACTATAAATACTTCTGTTCGTATTGTGTATACATAGACAATGAATACTATCTACCATTAGTTTGGTTTAAACATATTTATTCGACATCATATAACATAATTTCCTACAAATAATTATGCACACAATAAATACAAGTGGATTGAAATGAAAGCTAAAAGCTTATTGGATTTCTCTCCACCATTAGTTGGGGTGTTGTGTCATTATGTGGTTAATGCCGTGATTTGAACTCATTAGTTTCAATAAAATAGTCTGTGCGGTTTGTGCTTTAAGCTCATTAGTTGAATTAAAATATAATATTATAAGGGAACCAGAGTTACATTTGAATGGACTTCCCGACAAGCTACAGCACTAAGGTTATACTTCCGATTTAATCCATCTGTTCTTGTATATTAATGTTACAACATGATGTAAATATTGATAAGATAAAATATGTTTAAACTAAGCTTATACTTCAGTATGAAATGATGAAGTCAAATTTCTGATAATTGACCATGGTTTAAAATGAAGTTCTATTATTTATGAAGAGTGTCCCGATGGTACGTTTGGTGCGAACTGTTCACAAGAGTGTCACTGCATGAATGCTTCGTCATGTAATAAATTGGACGGACATGGATGTAACGGTGGTTGTGCTTTCGGATGGAGAGGAGACACGTGTTCCAAAGGTAATTCTAATTTATTTCTTAGCTTTAGTTTGTGCTTTTGAAATAAAGAGTACATGCTTAAGAGATTAATATAACGGACCATGTGTAGTTAATATTCCAAAAATGATATAGACATGTTTCACGAATTGATTACTTACTCCTTACCAAACGACAAAGTACTTTCGCGACTGCACGTTCATTAGCGATCCGTGTAAGCGACATATTGAATAAGATTTATCCGATTTCGCTCCTGCAGGTTTATTAGCGACCCTTATAAGCGTCGTATGGTATACGGTTTCGCTCCTGCAAGTTCGTTAGCGACCCTTATAAGCATCGTATGGTATACGGTTTCGCTCCTGCAGGTTCGTTAGCGACCCTTGTAAGCGTCGTATGGTATAAGGTTTCGCTCCTGCAGGTTCGTTAGCTACCCTTATAAGCGACGTATGGTATATAGTTTATCCGATGTCGCCCCTGCAGGTTCGTTAGCGCCCTTGGAAGCGACGTATGGTATAAGGTTTATCCGATGTCACCCCTGCAGGTTCGTTAGTGGCCCTTGTAAGCGACGTATGGTATATGGTTTATCCGATTTCGCTCATGCAGGTTCGTTACCGACCGTTGTAAACGACGTATGGTATATGGTTTATCCGATTTCGCTCCTGCAGGTTCGTTACCGACCGTTGTAAACGACGTATGGTATAAGGTTTATCCGATTTCGCTCAAACATGTTCGCTACCGACCCTTGTAAACGACGTATGGTATAAGGTTTATCCGATTTCGCTCCTGTATGTTCGTTACCGACCGTTGTAAACGACATGTGGTATAAGGTTTATCCAATTTCGCTCCTACATGTTCGTTACCGACCGTTGTAAACGAGGTATGGTATAAGGTTTATCCGATTTCGCTCCTGTAAAAGTAAAAGTAAAGTGTTTGTTTATTATATTTTGTTTATATTTTGTTTATATATATATTGTTTGTCACCCCTATTTAAAGGGCCAGTCATTTCTGACTTATGAGACACCTCTTTTTATGAACGTCAGTACTTCCCGAATCCTATGCTTGTGTGCCAGACATCAGGCTGGTAGGCAATCGGTAACCATTATTTAACTAGCTGGCGGCTCACCAACCGGCCATATCAGAACGAACCCCTGACGAGATTCGAACCTTCGACCTCCCGCTCCGTAGGCGGACGCCTTAACCACTAGGCCACGGAGACGGTCCTGTATGTTCGTTACCGACCGTTGTAAACGACGTATGGTATACGGTTTATCCGATTTCGCTCCTGTATGTTCGTTACCGAACGTTGTAAACGACGTATGGTATAAGGTTATTCCGATTTCGCTCCTACATGTTCGTTACCGATCGTTGTAAACGACGTATGGTATAAGGTTTATCCGATTTCGCTCCTACATATTCGTTACCGACCCTTGTAAACGACGTATGGTATAAGGTTTATCCGATTTCGCTCCTGTATGTTCATTACCGACCCTTGTAAACGACGTATGGTATAAGGTTTATCCGATTTAATTATTACATACTTGGTAATTAATAGTCTACACTTATATCGTCTACACATATTGACTTATATCGTATACACATATTGACTTATATCGTCTACACATATTGACTTATATCGTCTACACATATTGACTTATATCGTCTACACATATTGGTTGCTATGTGCACGCACACACAATAACAACCGATTAACGCTTTGCCTAATGACACGTTATATCGACATATAACGATATATCAGCTAATATTTGTGGACGAAGATCCCGGGTGCCTGTATGAGCAGTATTACAGGCACGGACGGGCGCACGGCTAGAACCACCAATCTTCCGCAAGCTAGTTGGATATATTCCTCACATGAAAGAATTCGACACCTTCATGGGATTCCAGTGGAATTCGAACCAATAACGGTCAGGGTAAGTGATTTGAAATCAACGGTTGTATTCCCTCCGCCAAGGAGGCCCCGCAGATATGACTACATGAGGTAGAGCTAAACGTTTATGTGACTACTAAATCTATGAAACACTGACCATATTTATACGAACAAACAAGTGATAATATTTGTTTAAATCGTAATTATTTCAGATTTAAATCTCATCCGCCACCTGAAGAACTCCACCACCAGTCAGTCTAGCATATTCACAAACAACCCTGATCACAATTCTACAAAAGCTATAGATGGAGTAAACAATTATGATATAGATGCTTGTAAATGCTGCAGTGTTACTAATAAAACATCAACGACATGGTGGCAGATTTATCTGGGAAGCAAATACCTTATAGATGCCGTGGAAGTATTTGGTCGCGCGTCAGGTATCATGTACTACCACTACACTTACACCATTGGAATTAACTTATGTAGTTTGGTAATGTAGCATGTTTAATTGTGATTTCTTTATGTTCTCTACTTATTAATAGTATTCTTGTAATCTACTATGACCAGTTGTGAGTTCATTGATTCCGTATTTCAGTAATCACACACATGTATCTACATTTCGGATTATATGGGTAACACCACAATTCCAATAGAAAATGGAGACCTGGTCTTGGCATGCAATAATACTTTGAATTTGTTTAATGTGTAGTCCTAAATATATCTTTGCTACATGTACATGTATCCCAGAGTAAAGAGTCAGTTATGTTCCTCGTTATACTGACCTATTTGTATACATTTGTCTCTCAAGTTAGCTAAAAGATTAGCTTACTCAACCCACTTACTAAGTTATTTTAAATAAATTGTGTATTTGTCATATCACATTGATGAATTGAAAGTAGGAATGTTGATTTTGTATTCGCTTGATATGACATTGATTTCATATATTACTATTTGGCAGGAGAGCCTGGACAATTACAAGATGCTGTTATCTACGCTGGCAATATATCCTTGGCTGGCAACAATACTAATGGAGTAGTGGTGTATACAATACCCACAATCACCAACAACAACTCACACTTCATCAAACACTTACAATCTGCAATCATCACACAGTATTTCATTATAAAACTTAACCAAAATATCCTCACGCTTTGTGAGTTTAAATTATATGAAAAACGTAAGTATCGCCTATATTCAATTAGTGTAATGTTAATATAATTTGCATGTCAATATCTTTATAGCGCAATTTACATAGCAATAGCCAGACTATATAGCTCCAGACCGATCTAAAAACTATGGTTGTATATCGCATGTTGCAAATGACAAATGGAAACAACAGCTTAGTTTAATCATATTGTATTGGAAAACAATATAGGTAGACATGTGTTGAGATGTGTTAATCAATACATCTGCTAGTATGTCGGAAATACACGAATGCTACTCATATATCGTTTCTAAATATAGATACATGTATGTTAACGTTACATTCTTGTTCACTATTGTTTCAAAGTGAAATAGGACTGTATACGAATGTCCCGTATCATATGGCAGCAATTTTAATAAAAAATGATAAAATTAATTTACGCACATTGATGTCTTTGCTCTATTAAAATTTGTTACGAGAAACCGAGTTATGGAGAAAAGCGAATGCAGAAAATACCTGTAAGATTGCATATATGTTCATAAATATGTCTAAGGTTGTGTTTCCTTACTGGAACACCTTTGAGTACTTATTTTATACAGGGTCAGTACCAATTAGATTGTTATAGGTATATACTACAATTTGTATTGAAGACATATAATAAATATATGTTTATTGTGTTTGAAGATGCTCTATCTGCTGTAAATATTGTACATTATTAATTGATTATAGAATATTGTCTGCACATTGGCGTCATTTGCAAGTCCAATACGAGCATGTACACGTTAGTATCGATGTTGAACACAGCCAATATGGAGCCAACACGACCAATATGAGATTTAGGATGTCTGCGTGAAAACATCGAACTCTGATTAGTTGTTGGACCTCGACTTGCATGAGGTTGTATTGCGAAATTAGTTTGCAGTTGTCATCTTGGAAACATAACTCATTGGTGCTACTTTGCTAGTTAGAATCTTTGAAAAAGAGTGAATATATTGAATAGTCAATTAATACAATTGTCATTAATTAAGTGATTTCATATTGGCCTTGTTATTGGGAGTCAGCCATATTAATAACATTATAATATTGAACTATATGCAGAATGTGATGTGGGAAGATTTGGAGCTGGGTGTTCGCATCAATGTCACTGTTCAGACCAGCAGACTTGTAACTCTGTGACAGGAATATGTAAGGCGCCAGGGTGCTTGGATGGTTGGCAAGGACTAGCGTGTGATCAAAGTACGATGTTTTATTTACATAACAGTATAACCAGTGAATATATAAACAAAATTGCGTAGTTGTAAACTCTATCATTATATGACATACTTAAAACTGAGAATAAACAAATTAGAAAAAATACTTAGCTTTACCAAGATTAGGTGCGAACGTTCGACACAGGTCTAGACCTTCTAGATTTAAACAAATAAAACGTTGAAACTTTATAATATGTATATGTTGCTATATATATATACCCATGGGTGGTTACAATATGTATATGTTACTATATATACATATGGGTGGTTACAATATGTATATGTTACTATATATACCCATGGGTGGTTACAATATGTATATGTTACTATATATACATATGGGTAGTTATAATATGTATATGTTACTATATATACCCATGGGTGGTTACAATATGTATATGTTACTATATATACATATGGGTGGTTACAATATGTATATGTTACTATATATACCCATGGGTGGTTATAATATGTATATGTTACTATATATACATATGGGTGGTTATAATATGTATATGTTACTATATATACACATGGGTGGTTATACTATGTATATGTTACTATATATACATATGGGTGGTTATAATATGTATATGTTACTATATATACACATGGGTGGTTATATGTATATGTTACTATATATACATATGGGTGGTTAATGCAATTTTATGTGATATCGCATATTATATAATTGTTCAATCTTTATTCATTGTGTGCATGCATGTATATATTATATACCAAACAGTGTTTACTCAAGGAAGAATGGCACAGGTGTAGTAGGGGTAGGGATAAGCCAAATCGACCCCGTGTACTCTGTGATATTCTTAATAGAAGTAAATGCACGTTTGATATATAAATTATGAACATTGTTATGCTAGCATATTCTTGTGATTAATTATAAAATTGAATAATAGCATCGTTACTATGCCTTCTCCGCAAGATTTGTCACCACTATTTGCTATGTTCGTGTTTGTAAATTGTTGTACCTCATGGGTCATAATGACCTATTGGATATGAAATAAAGTTGATCTAACATATCTAACACATATTAACCTTGCTTAATGCACGGTATGGTGGATCCAATATACTACACGTGAAACTATTCAATGCAAAGATTCTAGTGATTAAGTTTTCGATAAATGCCACAAACCTGAATCTTTTATTAGTCTAAATCACACATTTCGAACAAGTTTAGATATGTCCCATTATAGAATAATTTAAAAAACTTATTAAGTAACCATAAAATGCAACTAATAATAACTGTTCTTCAGATTGCAGTCAACAAATGTTTGGACCAGGATGCAACACAACGTGCCACTGTTTAAATAGTTCACATTGTGACCCTGTCAATGGTACATGCGACACACCACATTGCGATCCTGGATGGCAAGGACTATCATGTAGTAATGGTATGTAATTATATACGTCAAGTCAAGTCAAATATATTTTATTCTCTCATTTCATGACATACATGAATAAATGAGGTATTACAATCAATACAATTCATGAAGCTCATAATATTACTAACATAATTATACATATATAACAATGATAAACCTTTGCATGACTATGGTTCAGTGTAGAATAGTATGCCTCCACTACAAATGTATAAGTTAGCTAGCTAAACATACCGGAACGTCAACATTTTACGCTACACTATGTGTGTACCATTCGTTCATACCTGTTCTATTTCTAAGCGAACTAAAGTATAAGTAACATCTACATTACCACATTCTGCGTATTAACTGAGAAAAATGAAACTTTATTTATGTTTTTATTTTATTATTTTACCTTTGCACCTTACACATGTATATTATAGACAGGTATTCCTATATTCTAAGTATAGATTTGATGTGTTTACATAGTTTTACAGACGGATCTGTAGTCCAGTGGTATCACGCTGGACTGGTAATCCATGGATCGCAGGTTCGATCCCCCGTCTTACCCTAATAAAATTAACAGTCTTTCAGATGGGACGTTAAACCGAGGTCTCGTGTCGGTGCTTTACACCGTGCATGTAAATGAACCAGAGGAGACTCTGGAATGGGTCTCTGTCTGTATCATTGCACTATTCCAAAAATCTAAAATGACTAATCTCTTCAGGAGGCGTCGCTCATATGGACAACCGGTAGCGACGATCAATAAACGTAAAACACACACAAATTATTTTAATAAACCAATGGTATGCATGTTTTTTGTTTGAGTTACACATGGATTAATAAATGTTTTATTGGGAAAACCATGTATGATTACACCGAATACACATGGGTAATTAATTAGTATTCAAAATAATTCATAACTAAAAGAACTGTCCTCCAGTGGGTACCTGCACACATAGGCATTCCTGGCAATGAAGCCGCTGACCAGCTTGCCAAGCAAGGTTCTACCGAGAGGCAATCAGACAAAGATTTGACTTACAAGGAGAAATGCACCATAATCAAATCTGCATCAAAGCCAACAGTCGAGAAGGATAACTACCACCTTCTCACCAGACAGGAGCAAGTCACGATATTCCGGCTTAGAACAGGGCATAACCGCCTGAACTTCCATATGTGTCGGAAGCTTGGACTAGTTCCATCAACTGCCTGCAGCTGCAAACTAGGGGACCAGACTGCAGAACACATCCTCCAGGAGTGTCCCAATCTTCATGGGCTGAGGAAAACAACCTGGGCAACAGATACTTCTCTCCAGACGAAGTTACATGGCTGCCGGGAGGATCTGAGGAGGACGGCCCATTTCGTGTTTGCTGCCGGCTTGTCCATGTGATTCGCGAACGACAAGAAGAAGAAGAAGAAAATAATTCATAAAGATGTATGCAACTCATTGAATCACTTGTATTTTTATAACATTCACTACCCTTATCGAAACGAAAAAGCACACATTTGGAACACGCATGGATATGCCAAATAATAGGATAAAATGTATAGGTTTATAATCCTCTGAAAATTGCTTAAATTATAGTAACAATTTAAATAATTATGTGACCACAATCGATGGCTACCATAACATGTGGCCAATAACAACAGTTCTTTAGTTTGCAGTCAACACATGTTTGGAACCGGATGTAACACAACGTGCCATTGTTTGAATAGTTCACACTGTGACCCTGTTAATGGTACATGCGACACAGCACAGTGCGATCCGGGATGGAAAGAACAATCATGTAGTAATGGTACGTAATTATATAAGTAGCATGTCATAACTTCACACTCACTTAGATTGCACAGCGGCACATATGCAAAGAATAGAATACAGAGATATAACTGTGTAGTAACATGACATGTAATGCTCAATATCGCGTGAATAGAACAGTGTGTCCTGAAACTGCTAGACATAATACTGACACACTAACTCAGTAACTCAGCGATACCCATGGACAATCATAAGTATACCCTGTTCATGTATGAGCATGGTGAAATCGTATATTTATGACACAGTCGATATGGATT
>CM026391.1:9127017-9162231 GCA_014843695.1 Archivesica marissinica
CATTATGACAATATGTGAAGTACACGTGTTTGAATACAGTAAGCATATTCTCGTTAATGTGTTCATACAGATTATTGACTGTAGCAAATTGATACGTATGGTTTTATATACAACGTCCATAATAAAAGATACACAGATGAATTGTATTTACATCTATGGAATATTTTACTGATAATACGAAAATTCGATATTGGTACCGGTATATGTTGCATAGTATGATTGTAATACGCTTAATATTATATGTTAGTGGTGCTCACTGGGAAGATCGTTTCATTTTATTTATCTATGGTGAAGTGTATGGGAAGTAGTTTGGATGTCATAAAGACTCTTATTTAAAACGTTCCATATTATGCTTATTAAGAATTATACTATTTTTGAAATTGCTTACAGATGGATATGTAGTCCAGTGGTTAACATGTTTGACTGGTAATCCAGGGACGCAGGTTCGATTCCTCCTCTGACACTAATAAAATTAACAGTTTCACTTTCAGATGGGATTTTAAACCGTGGTATCGTGTCGGTGCTTTACACCGTGTACGTAAAAGAACCAGAGAAGACTCTGGAATGTTTCGCTGTCTGTATCATTGCACTATCCTCCAAATATCTAAACTGACTAATCTCTACAGGAGTCGTCGCTCATATGGGCAACCAGTAATGACGATAAATAAACGTAAACAAATGAACTAGCTTTTGAATGAACACATTTGTTACACTCCCATTGGCAGTCTCATTAGAATATTCATATTTGTGTTTGCAGAGTGTATGAATGGAAAATATGGGCAACAATGCGACATGAACTGCAGCACACGCTGTATAAATGGTGTAGCTAACTGTGAATCGCTAACAGGGGCTTGCAAACTCGGATGTGCTGCGGGGTACATGGGTCTGAATTGTTCGTCAGGTATATAATTATAGTTCTTATTATTAGAATTTTCGTTTGATAATGTGACCTATCATTTATATTTTCTCTCTGAGAAGAGTATTGCCAAATGTTCTTATTAACTGTTAGTTTATACACATTAAATTTAGCTCGATTGCGAAACAGGTTCTTACAACCTATATTAATCACTATCGAGACCTCATTCCTGATGGAATCCATCGCCACGAGGGAGAGAGAAGAGGCAGCGTGGAAGTTAAGTGCATTGCCTAAGGGTACAATCGTAACTGCCTGAGCGGGGTTCGAACTCCAGACCTTTTGCATCTGAAGCGAACGCGCATCCACTGCGCTATCACGACTTCCACTATTAACTGTTATGGATCTAAACTACCTAGGTTATGTACTTCGAACTGTGAAATATCGAGGACAGCGTGCTTATAACCACTTTAAGCTCATTACATAAACAAAGGCATTAACTATTGTAATATTTATCTATATATCCGTTTATGATTCATTACTAATACCACACTGTGCTGGGTACCACCACATTAAATGGTATTTATTCTACGACTATTACGAAACAAGTTGTAGCGTAACAACATTTATTAATCACTCTTGTTGGCACGTCGGATAATATCGTATTTGTGGTATGGGAGGAAAACGGAGTACTCTGGGAAAACTCACCTGTCCGATCTGGCGACCTACATACCATCTCACATAGTTCCCAATCCGAGGATCAAACACGGGTTGCATTGGTAAGAAGCGAACGTACTAACAATTGCGATAATCGTACAGCCACATTATACAGACAGCTTAGCACCTGAACATTGGTAAGACACTGTACATACAGAAGGTTAACTTCAACTCACTATGTCGAATTCTTTCATCTGAAAAAAGCTACTGGGCTCGCTTGTGACAGATCATTGGGTCTGTTTACAAACATCTTTATATTTCAGGGTCAGGGAATATGTATTTCAAACCTATTTGAGAATAATCCTGTACCGCGGTAAAGCAATAGCACTTGTGGTCGGAGATTGTTTCCACAAATCTTTCAACGTTGGCCCTGAAGTTATATATAACAACCATGTATTTATTGATTGGACCGTTTCCTACGATTGAAAGATGCACGTCTAATGTTAATATTGTATTTATACAGAATGCAATGATGGCAACTATGGGCTGAATTGTTCTTATTCTTGTGGTAGTTGTATAACCGGAACACAGTGCAACCATGTAACAGGTGAATGTCCGAACGGTTGTCAGTCTGGATATCGCGAGACTCCTTTATGCGAGTCAGGTGAGTTTCATTAAGAATGTCAAATTCATCAATAAAACCTTCTACAGATAAGTTATATTTCAGTCTTCCAAAGCATATATATAACCCACTATAAGCAACGTCTGAGGTCCTGAACCATAGATACAAAGCATTGTTCAACAAAAGCTAGGTATGTTGTCGCCATAATGCAACGATGTACAAGTATGTCTGGGTCCGAGACGGCCGAAAGACCGAGGGGCATATCCTTTTAAAATTGCAACAATAGCCGTAGAACTGTAGAAGTTGACTACACATTTCTCATCTAAATTCTTATATCAGCGAGTTTTGGTAGTTACACTTGAGCAAAGTGTCAATTTATATGTTGCGTTCCTTTTTCGAGCACTATAAATACTTCTGTTCGTATTGTGTATACATGGACAATTAATATTACCTACCATTAGTTTGGTTTAAACATATTTATTCGACATCATATAACATAATTTACTACAAAATAATTATGCACACAATAAATACAAGTGGACTGAAATGAAAGCTAAAAGCTTATTGGATTCGTTGGGGTGTTGTGTCATTATGTGGTTAATGCCGTGATTTGAACTCATTAGTTTAAATAAAATAGTCTGTGCGGTTTGTGCTTTGAACTCATTAGTTGAAGTAAAATATAATATTATAAGAGAACCCTAGTGACATTTGAATGGACTTCCCGAAAAACTACAACACTAAGGTTATACCTCCGATTTAATCCACCTGTTCTTGTATATTAATGTTACAACAAGATGTAAATATTGATAAGATGTTTAAACTAAGCTTATACTTCAGTATGTCAAATTTCTGATAATTGACCATGGTTTAAAATGAAGTTCTATTATTTATGAAGAATGTCCCGATGGTACGTTTGGTGCGAACTGTTCACAAGAATGTCACTGCATGAATGCTTCGTCGTGTAATAAATTGGACGGACATGGATGTAACGGTGGTTGTGCTTTCGGATGGACAGGAGACACGTGTTCCAAAGGTAATTCTAACATATTTCTTAACTTTAGTTTGTGCTTTTGAAATAAAGAGTACATGCTTAAGAGATTAATATAACGGACCATGTGTAATTAATATTCCAAACACGATATAGCCATGTTTCACGAATTGATTACTTAGCATTTATGCATCGTTCTTCAAACGACGACGTACGTTCGCGACTGCACGTTCGTTAGCGGCCCTTGTAAGCGACATATTGAATAATAAGATTTATCCGATTTCGCTCCGACACGTTCGTTACCCGACTGTTGTAAACGACATAATGGTATAATATGTATCCGATTTCGCTCCTGCAGGTTCGTTAGCGGCCCTTGTAAGCGACGTATGGTATAAGGTTTCGCTCCTGCAGGTTCGTTAGCGACCCCTGTATGCGTCGTATAGTATAAGGTTTATCAAATGTCGCTCATGCAGGTTCGTTAACGACCCTTGTAAGAGACGTATGGTATAAGGTTTATCAGATTTCGCTCAAGCAGGTTCGTTAGCGACCCTTGTATGCGTCGTATCATTCGTATGGTATACGATTTATCAGATTTCGCTCATGCAAGTTCGTTAGCGACCCTTGTATGCGTCGTATGGTATAAGATATATCAGATTTCGCTCATGCAGGTTCGTTAGCGACCATTGTATGCTTCGTATGGTATAAGATTTATCAGATTTCGCTCATGCAGGTTCGTTAGCAACCCTTGTAAGCGATGTATGGTATAAGGTTTCGCTCCTGCAGGTTCGTTAGCGACCCCTGTATGCGTCGTATAGTATAAGGTTTATCAAGTTTCGCTCATGCAGGTTCGTTAACGACCCTTGTATGCGTCGTATAGTATAAGATTTATCAGATTTCGCTCATGCAGGTTCGTTAGCAACCCTTGTAAGCGACATATGGTATCTGGTTTATCCGATTTCGCTCCTACATGTTCGTTACCGACCGTTGTAAACGACGTATGGTATAAGGTTTATCCGATTTCGCTCTGCATAGTCGTTACCGACCGTTGTAAACGACATATGGTATATGGTTTATCCGATTTAATTATTACATACTTGGTAATAAATAGTCTACACTTATTTCGTCTACACATATCGGTTGCTATTTACAAGCACACACCACAATAACAACCGATTAAAGCTTTGCCTAATGACATGTTATATCGACATATCGCGATTTATTATTTGTGGACGAAGATCCCGGGAGCCTTTATGAGCAGTATTACATGCACGGACGGGCGCACGGCTAGAACCACCAATCTTCCGCAACCTACTTGAATATATTCCTCACATGAAAGAATTCGACACCTTCGTGGGATTCCAGTGGGATTCGAACCAACAACGGTCAGGGCAAGTGATTTGAAATCAACGGCTGTTTTCCATCCGCCAATGAGATCCCGCAGATATGACTACATGGGGTAGCGTTAAACGTTTATATGACTACTATATCTCTGAAACACTGGCCATATTTATAGGAACAAACAAGTGATAATATTTGTTTAAATCGTAATTATTTCAGATTTAAATCTCATCCGCTGCCTGAAGAACACCACCACCAGTCAGTCTAGCATATTCAAAAACAACTCTGATGCTTACAATTCTACAAAAGCTATAGATGGAGTAGACAAGTATAATATAGATGTTTGTAAATGCTGCAGTGTTACTGATGGGAACATATCTTCATGGTGGCAGATTTATCTGGGAAGCAAAAACCTTATAGGTGCCGTGGAAGTATTTGGTCGCGCGTCAGGTATGATGTACTACCACTACACTTACACCATTGGAATTAAATAATGTAGTGTTGTAATGCAGCATGTTTAATTGTGATTTCTTTATGTTCTCTACTTATTAATAATATTCTTGTGAATCTACTATGACCAGTTATGAGTTCATTGATTCCGTATTTCAGTAATCACACACATGCATCTACATTTCGGATTATTTGGGTAATTCCAATAATGAATGGAGACCGGGTCTTGGCATGCAATAATACTTTGCATGTGTTTCTGTGTGTAGTCCTAAATATACCGTGTGCTATATGTACATGTATCCCAGAGTAAGGAGACAGTTAGGTTCCATGGTATGCTGGCCTATTTGTATATAGTTGTCTCTCAAGTTAGCTAAAAGCTTAGCTTATTCAAACCCACGTATTAAGATATTTTAAATAAATTGTGTGTTTGTCGTATCACATTGATACATTTAAGGTAGGGATGTTGATTTTGTATTCGCTTGATATGACATTGGTTTTATATATTACTATTTGGTAGGAGACCCTGGACAGTTACAATATGCTGTTATCTACGCTGGCAATGTGTCTTTGGCTAGCAGCAATACTAATGGAGTAGTGGTGTATACAATACCCAAAATCACCAACGACAACTCACATTTCATCCAACACTTACAATCTGCAATCATCGCACAGTATTTCATTATAAAACTTCAACAAAATATCCTCACGCTTTGTGAGTTTAAATTATATGAAAAACGTAAGTATCGCCTATATTCAATTAGTGTAATGTTAATATAATGTGCATATCTTTAGAGCGCAATTTACATAGCGATAGCCAGACTATATAGCTCCAGACCGATCTACGAACTATGGTTGTATATCGCATGTTGCAAATGACAAATGGAAACAACAGTTTAGTTTAATCATATTATATTTTATTGCAAACCAATAGTTAATAATATACACAGAACGATACAATACATGTACATAGTATGATGGAAAACAATATAGGTAGACATGTGTTGAGATGTGTTAATCAATGCATCTGCTAGTATGTCGGAAATACATGCTACTCATATACCTTTTCTAAATATAGATACATGTATCTTAACGTTACATTCTTGTTCACTATTGTTTCAAAGTGAAATAGGACTGTATACGAATGTCCCGTATCTTATGCCAGCAATTTTAATAAAAAATGATAAAATTAATTTACGCACATTGATGTCTTTGCTCTATTAAAATTTGTTACGAGAAACGGAGTTATGGAGAAAAACGAATGCAGAAAATACCTGTAAGATTGCATATATGTTCATAAATATGTCTACGGTTGTGTTTCCTTACTGTAACACCTTTGAGTACTTATTTTATACAGGGTCAGTACCAATTAGATTGTTATAGGTATATACTACAATTTGTATTGGAAGACATATAATAAATACATGTTGATCGTGTTTGAAGATGCTCTATCTGCTGTAAATATTGTACATTATTAATTGATTATAGAATATTGTCTGCACATTGGCGTCATTTGCAAGTCCAATACGAGCATGAACCCGTTAGTATCCTTGTTGAACACAGCCAATATGGAGCCAACACGACCAATATGAGATGTACTATGTCTGCGTGAAAACATCGAACTCTGATTAGTTGTTGGACCTCGACTTGCATGAGGTTGTCTTGCGAAATTAGTTTGCAGTTGTCATCTTGGAAACATAACTCGTTGGTGCTACTTTGCTAGTTAGAATCTTTGAAAAAGAGTGAATATATTGAATAGTCAATTAATACAATTGTCATTAATTAAGGGATTTCATATTGGCCTTGTTATTGAGAGTCATCCATATTAATAACATTATAATATTGAACTATATGCAGAATGTGATGTGGGAAGATTTGGAGCTGGGTGTGCACATCAATGTCACTGTTCAGACCAGCAGACTTGTAACTCTGTGACAGGAATATGTAAGACGCCAGGGTGCTTGGATGGTTGGCAAGGACTAGCGTGTGATCAAAGTACGATGTTTTATTTACATAACAGTATAACCAGTGAATATATAAACAAAATTGCGTAGTTGTAAACTCTATCATTATATGACATACTTAAAACTGAGAATAAACAAATTAGAAAAAATACTTAGCTTTACCAAGATTAGGTGCGAACGTTCGACACAGGTCTGAGACCTTCTAGATTTAAACAAATAAAACGTTGAAACTTTATAATATGTATATGTTGCTATATATATATACCCATGGGTGGTTACAATATGTATATGTTACTATATATACCCATGGGTGGTTATAGTATGTATATGTTACTATATATACATATGGGTAGTTATAATATGTATATGTTACTATATATACATATGGGTGGTTATACTATGTATATGTTACTATATATACATATGGGTGGTTATAATATGTATATGTTACTATATATACCCATGGGTGGTTATAATATGTATATGTTACTATATATACCCATGGGTGGTTATAATATGTATATGTTACTATATATACCCATGGGTGGTTATACTATGTATATGTTACTATATATACATATGGGTGGTTATACTATGTATATGTTACTATATATACATATGGATGGTTATAATATGTATATGTTACTATATATACATATGGGTGGTTATACTATGTATATGTTACTATATATACATATGGATGGTTATAATATGTATATGTTACTATATATACATATGGATGGTTATAATATGTATATGTTACTATATATACATATGGATGGTTATAATATGTATATGTTACTATATATACATATGGGTGGTTACAATATGTATATGTTACTATATATACATATGGGTGGTTATACTATGTATATGTTACTATATATACATATGGGTGGTTAATGCAATTTTATGTGATATCGCATATTATGTAATTGTTCAATCTTTATTCATTGTGTGCATGCATGTATATATTATATACCAAACAGTGTTTACTCAAGGAAGAATGGCACAGGTGGAGTAGGGGTAGGGATAAGCCAAATCGACCCCGTGTACTCTGTGATATTCTTAATAGAAGTAAATGCACGTTTGATATATAAATTATGAACATTGTTATGCTAGCATATTCTTGTGATTAATTATAAAATTGAATAATAGCATCGTTACAATGCATACGATGCCTTCTCCGCAAGATTTGTCACCACTATTTGCTATGTTCGTGTTTGTAAATTGTTGTACCTCATGGGTCATAATGACCTATTGGATATGAAATAAAGTTGATCTAACATATCTAACACATATTAACCTTGCTTAATGCACGGTATGGTGGATCCAATATACTCCACGTGAAACTATTCAATGCGATTCTAGTGATTAAGTTTTCGATAAATGCCACAAACCTGAATCTTTTATTAGTCTAAATCACACATTTCGAACAAGTTTAGATATGTCCCATTATAGAATAATTTAAAAAACTTATTAAGTAATCATAAAATGCAGCTAATAATAACTGTTCGTCAGTTTGCAGTCAAGGAATGTTTGGGGCAGGATGCAACACAGCGTGTCACTGTTTAAATAGTTCACATTGTGACCCTGTCAATGGTACATGCGCCACACCACAGTGCGATCCTGGATGGCAAGGACTATCGTGTAGTAATGGTATGTAATTATATACGTCAAGTCAAGTCAAATATATTTTTTTCTCTCATGTCATGACATACATGAATACATGAGGTATTACAATCAATACAATACAATACATGAAGCTCATTATAGTACTAACATAATTATACATATATAACAATGATAAACCTTTGCATGACTATGGTTCAGTGTAGAATAGTATGCCTCCACTACAAATGTATAAGTTAGCTAGCTAAACATACCGGAACGTCAACATTTTACGCTACGCTATGTGTGTACCATTGGTTCATACCTGTTCTATTTCTAAGCGAACTAAAGTATAAGTAACCTCTACATTACCACATTCTGCGTATTAACTGAGAAAAATGAAACTTTATTTATGTTTTTATTTTATTTTTTTACCTTTGCACCTTACACATGTATATTATAGACAGGTATTCCTATATTCTAAGTATACATTTGATGTATTTACATAGTTTTACAGACGGATCTGGTAATCCATGGATCGCAGGTTCGATCCCCCGTCTGACCCTAATAAAATTAACAGTCTTTCAGATCGGACGTTAAACCGAGGTCTTGTGTCGGTGCTTTACACCGTGCACGTAAAGAACCAGAGGAGACTCTGGAATGGGTCACTGTCTGTATCATTGCACTATCGTCCAAAAATCTAAACTAACTAATCTCTTCAGGAGGCGTCGCTCATATGGGCAACCGGTAGCGACGATAAATAAACGTAAACCACACACAAATTATTTTACAATGGTATGCATGTTTTTTGTTTGAGTTACACATGGATTAATAAATGTTTAATTGGCAAAACCATGTATGATTACACCGAATACACATGGGTAATTAATTAGTATTCAAAATAATGCATAAAGATGTACGCAACTCATTGAATCACCTGTATTTTCATAACATTCATTACCCTTATCGAAACGAAAAAGCACACATTTGGAACACGCATGGATATGCCAAATTTTAGGATAAAATGTATAGGTATTTAATCCTCTGAAAAGTGCTTAAATTATAGAAACAATTTAAAGCGACACTACATCTGTGAAAACACAAATGTCTGCAGAATGTAATTTCCTATTATATGGTATAATTGTTTTCCCAAATATTTGCCTCAAAAACTGAGTATTTCACAAATAAACAAACGTCGTATACGCGGTTTGTTGACATAACAAATAAGGTAATTAAGGTCGACATTGATGCGTAATACAAAGCGTTTATCCTGATGATTTACACGAGTTATGCTACATATTTACCATGATATCTCACATGTGTGCCTATGCATATTTATTTGTAGACTAATCTTAATTAAATTATCTCTAAACGAAAGTATGTTGTGTTTAGTATTGACTTCAATGACAACAAAAGTTAATTCAGGAGCGTGGATGACCGTTATATGAAATCCTTCTGTCACATTTGAAAGTGTGTATACCATAAAACACTGTTTATTGATTCAATGTTAGTGCTCGAATGTATTCAGAATAATTTGTAGTAGCTATGCATTCATACGTGAAAAAATGCACAATGTTACCATATATTGCTACCATAACATGTGGCCAATAATAACTGTTCTTTAGTTTGCAGTCAACACATGTTTGGACCCGGATGTAACACAGCGTGCCATTGTTTGAATAGTTCACACTGTGACCCTGTTAATGGTACATGCGACACATCACATTGCGATCCGGGATGGCAAGGACTATCATGTAGTAAAGGTACGTAATTATATAAGTAGCATGGTCATAACTTCACACTCACTTAGATTACACAGATGAACATATGCAAAAATAGAATATAGAGAACAGAAATATATATTTAATGTTGTAACCCTGTATAATATACGTCTGATGTCCCCAAATCTAGATGCAAACCATCATAAACTATGCATGACGCCACCGCAAACGATACACATATATCTGGATCCGAGGCGGCCAACCGGCTGATGGATATGTCTTTACCGTTACCGTTATACAGCTCACTTCAAAATGAATTCCCTTTAAATTTTAAGTACGAGTTGTATTCACGTGAGTAATCTTTCAGACAATCGACCGGGGTTTACAATGAATGTAAGAATCACTACACAGCTGTTGAGATAGATCTGCCGCTCTTTGATGTAGACATGTATCTCCTCCGTTCCCGCTGTTGGTGCGACAAATGCGCATAAAAATTAAATCTGGCTCCAAAAATCGTCAGTTGGCGAAAATCCTTGGCGCGTGCCATAAATATCGGAAAAATAACTTTGTTCAAGAAACATAATCGGCCGAAAATCCATGAAAGTGAAGGTCGCGTGTGCGGTCACGCATGCGATGATGACAAGCGTTTGTTTATAGGAAATCAGCTGTTTGGCACTTGATTGCATGGGGTGTTGGGAAATTGGTGACATTTTAATTACGGATAATTGGATTAAATGGTGGTTTTTAATCCTACAACTGATTAGCACAGATATTTCTGTACACCAGAATTTGATAATGCAGTGTTTTCTCACTGTGCGTTTCTTGCGGTTTTGATGCAATGAAATGGCCAGAGACGCAATGAGAATCATTGAATGCGTTTTCTGTGACGCAACAATATTTTCACTGCAGATTATATGGACCTTTCTGCAGGGATCAAATGTACAAGGTCACCGAGTACTTGTTCATTGACGAGACGCTTTTACTTGTTACAATTATGTAAAACGAAAAGCATATGATACAGTTAAGTAAGTACGTCATATGTCGGGAAATGCCCGCTACTGAAATAGGTTTAGTTTCCAAGCAGAATAATTCTGCAAATCCTGAAACCCCAGAATATGATTCGGCCCAGACAATTTCCAACCATGAAAGGACTGAAACACCTTCAGTTTAGTTACAGTTTAGTCCCTACAAACGTAAAACTGTATTAAAACACGAATTTAGAACGTAGTGGGTGCACGAAAATGCATGGTTAGTCTTAGTGCACTTTCCAATTTCCCAAACCATGCACTTATGAATAAATAAATACTGTGTAACTTCCTACCTACCAATCATAACAAATCAGTAGACAACTACAGCAGAAGTACAAGTAATTAGCGGTAGTACATGCACACAAGTTGACAACTTGTTTAACATCAGCACATACCAGATTTATGATTGAATATGACACTATAGACTGCTGGCTCCAACATTGGAGCCATTGGCGCAAACATTTTCTGATTGGCGATTTTGCTGGCGCAAACTAAAATTGACCCAGAGGAAACCTTGAACTGTCGGTTTCTGTATGACTGCATCTGACTGCGCTCCCGTCGTCTATGCACTATGTTTGAAAATTTGATTGAAGAAATCTTGTAATCTGTCGCTTAGCATTGATCACAAACAGTCGTGATAGCAGTAGCCCGTTCACTTCATGTTCGCGCCCAGCTGGACCATTTACGAGTGTGCCCTTAGGCAATGCATTTAAATTCCACGTTGCCCCTTTTCTCTCCCTGTATTCCATCAGGAATGAGGTCTCTATAGTGATTAATATAAGTTTCGTAATCGAGCTAAAATAAATATGTATAAACTGAGCACAGGCATTCGGTGCATACCATGGAGAACCCCGCGCTTGGGTAGATCGTCCCAGGACCATGTTACAGCCCAACATACATCGTAGCATCAATCAAATATCTAATATAGTCCAAGACTCACAGTTCTATCAAATAATAATTTGAGTTATCCTGCACGCAAACACATCCAAAAGCAATAATTGTTATTTCAGCATGTAGTGAAGGAACATATGGACCCGATTGCAATTATCAATGCCATTGTTTCAATGGATCACACTGTGCTAAGGAGTATGGAGAATGTGAAGTCGGTAGATGTGAACCTGGGTGGCAATTACAGAACTGTAGTCAAGGTACCAATTATATGAAATCGCTAAAGATATACTAATTAGGTTTTAGTAGGCAGTGCTTAATAGTTGTATTCAAATTGCTCTTAGCGTATCTAAATGCAAGGCATTCTTAAACCTAACAATAAATTTGGAAACATAAAACAAAGTACGTTTTACCAAAACATATGTTCACAGTTCAAACTGGGTAGGTCGTGACCCAAACTGTTAACAACATCTCTACCGTGAGAGTATTATCGAACCAATCTCTAACTGTCGTACTAACCCACCCATATACTCCATCGTGCCACCTATATACTAACAATAAATTTGGAAACATAAAACAAAGTACGTTTTACCAAAACATATGTTCACAGTTCAAACTGGGTAGGTCGTGACCCAAACTGTTAACAACATCTCTACCGTGAGAATATTATCGAACCAATCTCTAACTGTCGTACTAACCCACCCATATACTCCATCGTGCCACCTATATACTCCATCGTGCCACCCATATACTCCATCATGCCACCTATATACTCCATCGTGCCACCCATATACTCCATCGTGCCACCTATATACTCCATCTTGGTCAATAATATCATAACAGGTTGTACAGTGTACAGTGATGATTTGAACAGTTCATAGATGTAGATCAATTTATATGCAGAGTGGATGTGATATGATGTATTAATAGATAGTTTCCATCAAGTCAATAAACATGTACATGTCCATCACTATGAAACATGATTGACGGTTACATACACAGTTACAGAAAAGCATGATATATATAAGGTATGAGTAAGCATGGCAATAACATTTACGAAATATACATTGTTTAACAATATAATTGGTAGTCAGTGTCCCACAAATCATTATTTTACATGTAACAGTTTTGTTTTTGTTTTTTTAAAGTAGTATTTCATTTAGTTAATTAATATCATTTCTTTTACTTGTCGCTAAATTAATATATTTAGCTAAGTTTACACGTTTGCTTTTTGGTGTTGAATTCATGTTGAGTGTTCTAGACATTTCTTAGAAATACAAACGTTTCATTTCGTGCTACTCATAGTCACAATATCAAATATTATTCAGTATTAAAGGGGGAAACATCAACAGCATTGTCAAGGTCTGCAATCGATTAAGGACGTTTATATCATTTATAATATTTTCCATGATCAGTTTAAGCCCAAAACCGAATCTTGTACAGCAATTTAAAATTACCAAATTGTGAGACGACAGTGATATCGGCTGTCCACGATCTAAATATTACAAAAGATATGTGGATGCTTAAATGCTATAAACTCGTTCTTATCAGTTTAGAAAAACAATTCACAGCCAGATATACTGAATATGATAATACCTTAAAACTAAAAACAGTGTTAACATTGTTGTTGACGGGTTTTCTTTTAAATAACGTACGCTTTCGTGGAATTATCAAATATAGAAGCATGTCAGTAGAATGACCCGTATGTTGGTATGCACATATCGAGCTACATAATAATCTAGCGTACACGTAATGCAACTGCGTAGTAACATGACATGTATTGCTTAATATCGCGTGTGAATATAATAGTTTGTCCTGAAACTGCTAGACATAATACTGACACACTAACTCAGTAACTCAGCGATACCCATGGACAATCATAAGTATACCCTGTGCATGTATGAGCATGGTGAAATCGTATATTTATGACACAGTCGATATGGGTTTTATGTGTCTTTAGATGGTCTTTGAGCTACCATTTAAATTTTACGATTTAAAATTTGCACTAATAGCACATAGGTGGCGTTTTAATGGGTAGTCCCATCCACGAGAATGATATACATATGGGTGGTTAATGCAATTTTATGTGATATCGCATATTATATAAGTGTTCAATCGTTATGCATTGTGTGCATGCAGGTATATATTATATACCAAACAGTGTTTACTCAAGGAAGAATGGCACAGGTGTAGTAGGGGTAGGGATAAGCCCAATCGAGCTGGTGTACTCTGTGATATTCTTAATAGAAGTAAATGCAGGTTTGATATATACATTATGAACATTGTTATGCTAGCATACAATACAGACAGAATAATAGCATCGTTAGAATGCATACTATGCCTTCTCCGCAAGATTTGTCACCACTATTTGCTATGTTCGTGTTTGTAAATTGTTGTACCTCATGGGTCATAATGACCTATTGGATATGAAATAAAGTTGCTCTAACATATCAAACACATATTAACCTTGCTTAATGCACGGTATGGTGGATCCAATATACTCCACGTGAAACTATTCAATGCGAATATGATTCTAGTGATTAAGTGTTCGAAAAATGCCACAAACTTGAATCTGTTATTAGTCTAAATCACACATTTCGAACAAGTTTGGATATGTCCCATTATAGGATAATTTAAAAGACTTATTAAGTAACCATAACATGCAGCTAACAATAACTCTTCGTCAGTTTGCAGTCAAGGTATTTTTGGACCCGGATGTAACACAACGTGTCACTGTTTGAATAGTTCACATTGTGACCCTGTTAATGGTACATGCGACACACCACAGTGCGATCCTGGATGGCAAGGGCTATCATGTAGTAATGGTACGTAATTATATACGTCAAGTCAAGTCAAATTTATTTTATTCTCTCATTTCATGACATACATTAATCTCATAATAGTACTAACATAATTATACATATATAACAATGATAAACCTTTGCATGACTATGGTTCAGTGTAGAATAGTATGCCTCCACTACAAATGTATAAGTTAGCTAGCTAAACATGCCGGGGCGTCACCATTTTACGCTACGCTATGTGTGTACCATTGGTTCATACATAATATAACTGTTCTATTTCTAAGCGAACTAAAGTATAAATAACCTTTACATTACCACATTCTGCGTATTAACTGAGAAAAATGAAACTTTATTTATGTTTTTATTTTATTTTTTTACCTTTGCACCTTACACATGTATATTATAGACAGGTATTCCTATATTCTAAGTATACATTTGATGTGTTTACATAGTTTTACAGACGGATCTGGTAATCCATCGATCGCAGGTTCGATCCTCCGTCTGACCCTAATAAAATTAACAGTCTTTCAGATGGGACGTTTAACCGAGGTCTCGTGTCGGTGCTTTACACAGCGCACGTAAAAGAACCAGGGGAGACTCTGGAATGGGTATCTGTCTGTATCATTGCACTATCCTCCAAAAATCTAAAATGACTAATCTCTTCAGGAGGCGTCGCTCATATGGGCAACCGGTAGCGATGATCAATAAACGTAAAACACACACAAATTATTTCAATAAACCAATGGTATGCATGTTATTTGTTTGAGTAAAACATGGATTAATAAATGTTTTATTGGCAAAACCATGTATGATTACACCGAATACACATGGCACATGGGTAATTAATTAGTATTCAAAATAATTCATAAAGATGTATGTAATTCATTGAATCACTTGTATTTTCATAACATTCACTACCCTTATCGAAACGAAAAAGCACACATTTGGAACACGCATGGATATGCCAAATAATAGGATAAAATGTATAGGTTTATAATCCTCTGAAAATTGCTTAAATTATAGTAACAATTTAAATAATTATGTGACCACAATCGATGGCTACCATAACATGTGACCAATAACAACAGTTCTTTAGTTTGCAGTCAACACATCTTTGGAACCGGATGTAACACAACGTGCCATTGTTTGAATAGTTCACACTGTGACCCTGTTAATGGTACATGCGACACAGCACAGTGCGATCCGGGATGGAAAGAACAATCATGTAGTAATGGTACGTAATTATATAAGTAGCATGTCATAACTTCACACTCACTTAGATTGCACAGCGGCACATATGCAAAGAATAGAATACAGAGATATAACTGCGTAGTAACATGACATGTAATGCTCAATATCGCGTGAATATAACAGTGTGTCCTGAAACTGCTAGACATAATACTGACACACTAACTCAGTAACTCAGCGATACCCATGTACAATCATAAGTATACCCTGTGCATGTATGAGCATGGTGAAATCGTATATTTATGACACAGTCGATATGGGTTTTATGTGTCTTTAGATGGTCTTTGAGCTACCATTTAAATTTTACGATTAGCACACAGGTGGCGTTTTAATGGGTAGTCTCATCCACAAGAAAAGGGTGTCCTCGGGCAAATGGGTGAACTATCCAATGCTGAATAATGTAGGCCAGACATGTATCCTTTATACATGTGTCTTTGATGTGATACGTATGCTTGCTTTGTTGTAGTCAGATGCACTATAACCATGCTTATATATGCCATTGACTGTTCTTTGTCACCATTGACAAATATTTGTCACCATTGACCGTTATGTGTCACTATTGACTCTTCTTTGTCATCATTGATTGTTATGTGTCACCATTGACTGTTCTTTGTCATCATTGACTGTTATTTATCACCATTGGCAATTATGTGTCACCATTGACAGTTATGTGTCACCATTGACTGTTATGTGTCACCATTGACAGTTATGTGTCACCATTGACTGTTATGTGTCATCATTGACTGTTCTTTGTCATCATTTGTAATCATGCTTATATATGTCATTAACTGTTATTTGTCACCATTGACAATTAGTTGTCACCATTGACAGTTATTTGTCACCATTAACAATTATTTGTCATCATTGACAATTAGTTGTCACCATTGACAGTTATTTGTCACCATTAACAATTATTTGTCACCATTGACTGTTCTTTGTCATCATTGACTGTTATGTGTCACCAATGGCAGTTATTTGTCACCATTGACAGTTATGTGTCACCATTGACTGTTATTTGTAAAACAATATTTGCACCATGTTATCTCATGGGTTTGTACCCTTTTATTCAATAAACTATCTAAGCAACACGGTACATTCTCAGCAGGGGTGTTCGTGACAAATGAAATGTTCAGTATTGGTCCATGGTTGTTTAGCATGGAGTTGTCCTATATAGATCTATACATAGACATATATCATAGTGTTGTGGACAGTTCCAGCTGGAACTATTATCCAGGTTCATGCAAGCATTTCCAATAATATTCGATGAATTTTGTAATAAGGAGACTTTAACTAAATCCTTCTGTCGTTTATTTTAAAACTTTGAATAATTCTAAAACAGTAGATATAAGTCTATGTACATAGCCACGATAATGGACCAACATGTATTATAAGAATTGTCGGCTGCATACATGTATTTTGTTTTGTCTACTTAGCTTGCTTCTGTTTGGTGTTGTATATACCTATAACAGCCCACTTTGTTATTCAAGCTTGTTTCTCTCCGGAGTTTGGAGATGAGTGTAACGACACATGCCATTGTCTCAACAATGGCACATGCGATCATATTAATGGAACGTGTGAGAATAATATATGTGAACCTGGTTGGCATGGAGATAGTTGTAATAAAGGTAAATTCCGAACATAAATTTACCTACTTCACACAATACTGATTGTCTTTAGGTTATACAAATTTATTTAGTTTAGCTCGATTGCGAAGCAAATTCTTACAACTTATATTAATCAATCCCGAGACCTCATTCCTGGTGGAATCAATCGCCACGAGGGAGAGAGAAGAGGCAAAGTGGAATTTAAATGCCTAACCTAAGGGAACAATCGTAGCGGCTCCAGTGGGGTGGAGGCTCGAGCTCAGGGCATTTCGCACCTGATGCGAACACGCGTCCTCTGCGCTATCACGACTTCCACACTTTAGGTTCTTATGTTTCCCATTTAGATAGAATCTTTAGCAGAGTTATGCCTTCGTTGTTAAATCGAAGAACATATATTTTGGAAGCTGTCGAATGAGTGTCATCCCCCTATATATAGACTTTAGGGGCGTACGAATTCCGTTACACCCTATATGTGTGTCTCTATCATCCAATCGTAACAGTATATAAATCCGTTCACCAATCGGTGCGCTCCATTAGAACAGCAGTTCAGAGATTAGTTCCACGAGCGTGCGCCGTTCAAAATATAGATCCGTTTACTCTCCAAACCATCAAAAGAGCCGTCAAAAAACAGTATAAATCACTGAACAGATAGAACGATCAACAGTCTAATAGTCACTAGGTGTTGTTAAATACATTTCGCGAAATACCGATGCGGTAATACAATCCAGTTCTATGATTAGGGTATGTAAACACCTGTCCCGATTCAGATGACAAATATTGGATAAGATATTCGTCTCTCGGTAAATGTACGATCCAGAAGGACGGGAGGATGTCTAAAGGATACACTAATGAAGCGACTTCATTTGGTCATATATTGATAGTTCGTATTTCATATTTGATTTAACAATTGCCACAGTAAAACTCACACTATCGTATTGTCATTAGTATTCGCGTATAGTCCTCACATTACAATAGTACAATTAGAATCTAGTACCCTCGAGTTTCCGGTTTCCGTTATGATAAGAAATGATCGGCATTCAACAAAACGAATCATAAAACTACATAGTTTCTAAATGTATGATGTAAATAAAGTAACGTTCCTCTTTTATTCCAAATAATTAGAAATGAATATAACTACGTAAATAACAACGGGCGCTGTCATTTTTACCATGACCCGAAACCGACATCTGTGGTGACTGGTACCGGAGTTTTCGTGACCTTTCAGAAAATCAATTTTGCGTAGCATCGAATGGGTGTAAATATAAAACGAACACGTTTTGTGCAGCATAATGATAATTTCTATTATTTTGATGAATATTTCTTTTCACAGTTTAACAAGCATTTTCACAATGTGGACACCTGAATTCATCACCTATTCTTGTAAACCATGACTTTTGAACAGTAAATGAGGTGGGTCCAATGGTCACATATATCACACTATGCCCATTTGTAAGGGCTGTTGGTAAATATTGCCTGTAATTTCGCTTTGTAGGTGCTGGACTGCCATAAACCTACAACAAAATTAAAAACTATTCCTTTAAGTACACTACACTACAGGACACATCGTTTAGTTGACGACGACAGTAAACCACTGTATGGACCTCAAGACAATATAAGAGAAGTCTCCAAAACGATCCCCCCTTACACTAATAAAAATTGTAACCCAGTCTATTTTGACCGTCACATTAAATGACAGGTAGGTAAACAAATCAGACGACGCAAAACAAAACTGGAAATGGTCCATATTTTGCAGTAAATCCAATGGATAAATGGTGATGCAATATTGCATTATGAAAGATAGCATGTTTTATACCAATCCAAGGAAAATAACCGATTTCTTACGCCTCCAAAGATTATAGGGAGCATTTTTGTTGCCAAATATGGAAAATGAACTTTGACACTATCTATTCCTGATTGGTGACGTCAGGAAACACCGATCGCGTGCAGTATTGTAAATACTTACGGGGTAACGAAAACGAAGGTATCACGATTTGAGGACACTAGAGGATATTTTTATCACGCGATATACAAGTTTTATATTTACATCGCTATTGCCTTTCTTACGATGATCGTTTGTGCCCTGATTGTATACATTTTCGTATGAGAGTTCCCAACTAATGCTATGCAGCTGACATGCGCATTCGATGTTACCGACTCATGATTTTAGTAATTTATGTAATATCGGGTTATGTGAATCGTGCTAGCACCGGAACATGTACTATCGGGTTATGTGAATCTGGCTGACATGGTATTAGCTGTAACAATTGTATGGGCATATTTTGTATTCAGATTCAGTGAGCAGGAACACCATTTTTTAATAATAACTGATGAATGAAAATATTTCATATTATTGGTGTTTTGTCTGTGACTACAGTTCATTTGTATACATGTGTTCCTCAATATGCCATTGTTGGGATATCAAAGGTTGCGATGCTGCCATGGAAACATGTAATAACACGATAAATATATCACAAGTTACAATTTTAATAGCCCAATGATCTATGGTAATTAGTCACATATAGAATGATAAAACTTTACACGCATTGTATAAATGGAATAGCCAAACCACGTTGCACGCGCAGCATAGTTCAAGGTAGGTATATCGCAGAATAACCCGAGGTATATTTTACTCTACAAGTATGTATGTTATTAGCTGGGTCGTGTTAGAATAAATAATATTCCAATGTATCTAAAAACAAAAATAGATATTTCTATGATACGAATTCGACATATATGTTCATGTTTTCCCATAAACAATAATAAAGTGGTACTTTCAAAGACTTACCGGTATATAAGAGTGCTAAACCACATAATATTTCCAGAATTACAGGCTCGTGTTCGTCAGCATGTAATTAAAGAGAATGATATGATAGTGTAACAGAAAATGAATATAGCATTTATTACACATTTTCCTCTAATTACATAAATCAATCGCATATAGAAATAAATAAAAGTACAAAACGCCGTACATAATGTTTATAATGGCGGTGACGATGTACTTGGGCAATACAATTAAATACATCCACAAGGTGGTGGATTGATTCCATTGGGAACCAGTTCTCACGAACGATTAGACTAATATTGTAAGAACTTGCTTCACAACCAAGCTAAACGAAATGTGCATACACTAGTGCGTATGATATATGTAAAACCAAATGTCCATAATATGCATTCTTATCGCATTATTAATAGTACTGTAGAAGTAGGCTAGTGTGGCTAGTATGGTGGTATTTCCTATATACATGTATATATATACTCGCAAGTTTCTAGATGCATGCATAATACAATGTCAAGTTTATGGATATTTGCATACTGACACATATATCCTGTCTGCTTATTTGCATACTCTCACATTAGATGCATGCATAATACAATGCCAAGTTAGTTCATGGATATTTAGCATACTGACACATATATCCTGTCGGTTTATTTGCATACACGTATATTGTAGACAGCTAGTTAAACGATTCCATTCATGTCATCATAACTTATATATTCCAACATTTTTCAAGAGTGCACCTCTGGACAATTTGGAGACAATTGCTCGCAGGAATGTCACTGCAAGATCACCACCACAAAGTGCAATCATGTTAACGGGACATGTCCACCCGGAGGATGTTCCGCTGGATGGACGAATGATAATTGTAGTTCAAGTATAATATTATTTTCATTTAGATTGATTGCATTGTATAGAGTGGTGGAACCTATGCTCGGCGTATTCCTATGCTCGGCGTATTCCTATGTTCGGCGTGTTTTTTTCCATTTACATCCTTATTTTAAATATTTAAATAGTTTTAACCTATTTTCGGTAACAGAGGTTAAGCATGGTTCAATAGCATTCCGTTGTACATACCGGTAGCCTAATGCAACTGTCACCTGACTGGTTCAGTAGCCGAATATAAACAGACAACTTGTCGGGAAATTTTTTCCCACCGAAATGATGCGTTTATGAGCATTTCAGGTGGCTATCCGGATTGAGAAAAATTGTACAAATAACCAGAAAAATGTTTCTTATGAGTTGTAATATTGTTAGTTATTGATGTTACTAAGCCAAAATAATATATTCAACATTTACACGTGCATACATAAACAAATTCATGTACGCCGTGCATAGGTGCCCTAAAGTATCTAGTTCCCCATGGAAATAGGTGCCGTTGCGATAGCTGTATTTAGGCGCATGGTTACGTAATGAAGCTAAAATTTTCAACAACAAGTTTATGAAAGTTGTGTTCACGACTTAAGAAAATAATAATATACGGCAAGTGCATTTAACTTTTTTTATAGGCCATGATATGTAGGATTTGCGCCGAGCATAGGTTCCACCACTCTATATATATTGTACACGTACATAATCTTAACATTTAATCTTTAATATGAAATGGATATAGATTTTTGTTTTAGCTATCATATATCTCACTCTCTTACTTACTCAACACAACTACTCTTCATTCATACTTGATGCGCACGCATCAACAAGTACAGAAGAAATTACTATAATAATTTACTTCGATCGTACTCCAAATATCTCTTTATGTTGATATAAACTATATTTAAAACATGAAAACAAATAAATTTAATATGTGAGGAATGTGTTCCATTTTATATTATGTTTTTCTAGATTGTCATGTATCAATGTTATAGTATTTTGATTTCTAACCGACCCTTTAAGTATTTGACAAAATGTATATACGTGTAATCGATTGTCTATTATGTAACTGTTCTTAATAATCACAGTATCAGTAATATAACGTGGCTAGTATATTAGAATGTAGTATATACATGTACTAATATACATGCTGGCAAGTTCTAAATTGATGAATTGTAGAGTTATCTCATCCATATTTAGCGTGCTGATACATATATCTTGTCTGTTTATTTGCATATACGTATATTGTAGTCAGGTATTCTGTGTATTTGCATACACGTATATTGTAGTCAGGTATTCTGTGTATTTGCATACACGTGTATTGTAGTCAGGTATTCTGTTTATTTGCATACACGTATATTGTAGTCAGGTATTCTGTGTATTTGCATACACGTATATTGTAGTCAGGTATTCTGTGTATTTGCATACACGTATATTGTAGTCAGGTATTCTGTTTATTTGCATACACGTATATTGTAGTCAGGTATTCTGTTTATTTGCATACACGTATATTGTAGTCAGGTATTCTGTGTATTTGCATACACGTATATTGTAGATAGATATTCCAGTTAAACGATTCCATTCATGGCATCATAACTTATATATTCCAACATTTTTCAAGAGTGCACCTCTGGAAATTTTGGAGATAATTGCTCCCACATATGTAATTGCAAGATCACCACACAGTGCAGTCATATTCACGGGACATGTAAACTGGGAGGATGTTCTGCTGGATGGAAGAATGATAACTGTAGTACAGGTATACACTTTTTAAATATAGTTTATTTTCATTCTGTATACATGTATATAATTTTACATTATATACATATATAAAGATGTCATTAAAACATTGTGAATTTGCATGAAATTGATTTCAATGTACATAGAAACAGGTCAAATTGTCACACATTATGTATGCATGTTGCTCAAAGTCCATATTCCATATATTCATATGACATGCATTTCTATTCAGTGTATATTGAAACATTTCAAATTAACTCTGTAACCTTCTTCATTGAATTCAATCAGTTATTACCATGTACTCTATATAAAATATTAACTATATTTATTTGTTAATTCACTCTTCGTCTATATCATGCACATATTGTCCTCTTGCACTTTTAGCCTAAAGTAATTGAAAAAACTTGTCAATCTTCTCTAAGTAATTAATATTTATAAGAAAAGAATATAGAATTGTTTTCGCTCTCATTTACTCTTGCTCTCTCCAGTTCGCACCGCAAGCACTCGCTTACATACACATTCAACCAGCATGCCCAAGTATCAGTAGGTACATAGCCAATTAGTTACTTGTAGACTAGACCAATTTTATGAAAATGGCCCTAGATAAAATGTTAGGGGCAAATCGTAGTACAATTGATAAACGAGCGGTTTTATTAGCATTTGGGTATGCCGAATTCGACGCTGGTGTTTACCAAGCCGAAATATGTGTCAATTCAAAATGATGACCATGTTTACATATAATTATTTTATTGGACCGTATTCCAAATATATCTGTTTGTATAAAATCTAATTAATACCAAAACCAACAGAAAAAATAATATATTGGGAATGGGTGCCATGCTATAAAAAATTATTATGTTTTTTAAGTTTAACATTATATCTCTACGTCGAAAATACCTCTTTAAGTTTACACAAACTATTTGTATTGCTGGACATTCCTAGAATAAATGTCCCTGAAATCATATATATATTACAAGTATATCCTTCCCTTCTCCGTCCATATTTTATAAAATTGTGTTTTATTGTTGGCTTTTTATATTCACATAATTCCATATATTGTCGTTGTTTTTGCTGGTACATTTTGACAGAAGTGTAAATGTGTTCCATGAGGTGATAACATCATTTCAGAATCTTTGAAAAACGTAGTTCTTGTTTATTCTTGTCTTTATATTGGTGTAGGTATATAATGTTGTGTTTATATTGGTGTAGGTATATAATGTTGTGTCTATATTGGTGTAGGTATATAATTTTGTGTTTATATTGGTGTAGGTATATAAGGATGTGTTTATATTGGTGTAGGTATATACGGATGTGTTTATATTGGTGTAGGTATATAAGGATGTGTTTATATTGGTGTAGGTATATACGGTTGTGTTTATATTGGTGTAGGTATATAATGTTGTGTTTATTTTGGTGTATGTATATACTGATGTGTTTATATTGGTGTAGGTATATAATGTTGTGTTTATATTGGTGTAGGTATATAATGTTGTGTTTATTTTGGTGTAGGTATATAATGTTGTGTTTATATTGGTGTAGGTATATAATGTTGTGTTTATTTTGGTGTATGTATATACTGATGTGTTTATATTGGTGTAGGTATATAAGGATGTGTTTATATTGGTGTAGGTATATACTGATGTGTTTATATTGGTGTAGGTATATAAGGATGTGTTTATATTGGTGTAGGTATAAAAGGATGTGTTTATATTGGTGTAGGTATATAAGGATGTGTTTATATTGGTGTAGGTATATAAGGATGTGTTTATATTGGTGTAGGTATATAAGGATGTGTTTATTTTGGTGTATGTATATACTGATGTGTTTATATTGGTGTAGGTATATAAGGATGTGTTTATATTGGTGTAGGTATAAAAGGATGTGTTTATATTGGTGTAGGTATATAAGGATGTGTTTATATTGGTGTAGGTATATAAGGATGTGTTTATATTGGTGTAGGTATATAATGTTGTGTTTATATTGATGTAGGTATATACGGTCTTGTTTATATGAGATGCTTCCTTGTCATATATCCACCGTTTCACCCAGCTTAAATTTATTCAAATCTATTATTTTAATACCGCCATGTAAATAGTCTATCTTTATAGTACTCAATGTTACTCTGTTCACAATCACGCCAAACTAAACCACAACCAAGCAACATTCAACAAAAGCATGCATAACTTATATAGGCTAGCATACGCAAGCTATATCAACAGTATAACCGACCATCGCCATAACATCGATCAACTAGAAGTACGTGTATAGGACTTCAAAGACTTATTGACTTATAGTGTCAATTGAACTGCATCCGCATACATTGTAGAATGTGAAAATGGCACGTTTGGTCAGAACTGTGCCACGGATTGTCACTGCAGTTCGGGACCATGCCTAACGGTAACTGGACTGTGTAATGGCGCGTGTGTTGACAATTGGCAGGGCATCACGTGCTGTAAGTCTGACATTGCAGTCTTTTTTTAAAATGTAAGTTTATTTAACGTCGCTACCGGTTGTACACTTGAGCGACAGGTAGTTTAACTAACAACATATTTCCTGGACAGGCTCCAGCGATTAACCAGTACTTGGTGCACCAACCTCCGTAAGAAACTGCCAACTGTTTCATATAAATAGACACGGTTGGGGCAGGGTTCGAACCCGTGACCATCTGTGATGATATATTACAGTGGTATACAAGTCAGCAACATTAACCACTCGATCACGGAGGCGGGCTCTGATTTATCATCACATCACTATACAATAAATACTACTAAAATGTCCGCCATTTTGTTTGCAAAATCGAGCACACCAATTGTTTTATAATTTTCGTAAATCAGATGGAGCCATGTCAAAAAAATATATTTCAATAAAAAACATCACTTATCTGACCTTACCTCATAACTTGGCTTCGATATTTCAATTTAACTGTTGGTATCTAATATAAAACAGGATCCTTTTGATTTGGTTACTGTATAAACAGGAACATTCTCTTTTTCACCGAGTCAATGAAATCTCGACGTCCGAGAACAAACGGGATTACACGACCGTGACATGATCTTGTCAATCAAATAGATCCTGATTAAATGAATAACCATTATATAAAATATGTATTTTTCAGAATATACATTACAGTTGGATACCAAGTTCGCATGAGTGAGTTCTATGTCGTGTGATCAGCTCTATGCTGCTTATGTCATTGCATAGCCCAATAATATTGCATAGGATCTCAGAACGTAAAATGTTATAACATTGCAATATCTGAATTTTTCAGCGGAAACGCTCGTTCAAAATCCAGGTTCTGATGTAGCGGCCATTGGTGGCGGCACGGCGGCTGTTGTGGTGATTATTGCTGTAGGTGTCGTTCTTGGAATAGTCATGTTCAGAAGAAGAAGAAAAGCGTAAGATAAACAATGTTCAAGAAGTGTTATTCATAATCCATTATCAGATTGAAATACTTTGAAATATTCGTATAATATTTATTATTGTCTTCACTTTAAAGCGTTTACTAAGTTGTATCAATATATACGATTAGTTCTTAGAATAATTATCCAGCAGAGTACGTATCCTTTGATATACGACATATCTTAGTTATGACAGTTTTCAGAAACTTGTCACATGTATAATAAATAACACAGATTAAATATATATAGTCAAACCTGTCTTAAGCAACCAGCCAAGGGAATCGGAGAAAGTGGCTGCTTAGCACACATGGCTGCTTAATAGAGGTTAAATATATAATAAAACGACTGAATGGGAATCTGGACACTGGCTGTTTAATACAGGTTGGCTGCTTAATGGAGGTGACCACTAACGCATGTTTATTCATTTATTCAATTATTCATTTATTTATTCATTCATTCGTTTCAGCATGACCAAGGACTCACGTGAACACAACCAATTTTCTCACTTAGACAGTGTCCTAGCAGCCAAACAGTCCAGCTCAAATGCATCACAGAGGTATGCAGCACATGGCCAAGTTAACGGGGCATTTGAAGGTAAACATGACTCGTTCTTAGTATGAAGCTTATTACTATAGTCAAACCTGTGTTAGTGGTCACCTCCATTAAGCAGCCAACCTGTATTAAGCAGCCAGTGTCCAGATTCCCATATTAATTATGTAGTGCAGAAATAGATATACAGTCAATAGTATTTAATATTAGTATGACTAGTTTTAGGAATTCCATCATATTAAAGTAAGTAGTCCTGTGAAACTAGTCCAAGTAGTTCTTTGAAAATAGTCCTGTTAAAATAGTCCTCTGAAAAAGTACTGAAAATATTTTCATTTCATTGAAAAACAGCTACCAATGCAAATATGTGGTGTATTAACCCATATATTAGTATGTCATTGTAAACAATGTAAACCTTACAAGTAAGGTGCATTATTCCAGACCAAGAAACCAGCATGAATGCCGGAGTAGGCGGCGACTATTATGATTTCGGTACACATTGCATGGGCATCCGGATTCACCAGCTCTGGGACTATATTAAGGAAAATATGAAAAATGAATGTGAAAAATTCTTTGCAGAATTCAAGGTATATGTTCTTCTATCATTAGTTCTCGCAGACAATGAAATTGTTATAATGTTTTTATTATAAACGTCCAGCTATTAAATTCAACTGAATTCTATTCATTCAAATGTCAGTCTCTGTGGTCTAGTGGTTAAGGTCGCTGACTTGTATACCACTGTAACCTAGCATTACTGATGGTCACGGGTTGGAGACCCGCTCAGACCCTGTCTATCTATATGAAAATTACCAATTACTTGTGATGAAAGATGTTGTTAGGTAAACTGCCTGTCGCTCATATGGGCAGCAATAAATAAACTTGTAAAAAATATATATTCAAACAATTACATTGCGTCTTAGGAAACTAAGCCATTCTGAAGAACAATTCTTATCGATCTGCAACTATTCAACATTTAAAACTACATCACACGTTTGCTTAGAAAGTGCACAGAGAATTATACTAAGGAACAAATTATTAGAAATCGTAATTATTGTCTTGTGTTTGCAATTTTTAATACTAAATAAAATTATGAAAAGCTGCTCACAATTTGGGAAATTATTATTTGCAAATGATCTGTCCATTGTGATACATGCATAACTTCTACGATTTTGGACAAGGTGTCAAACTGTTGGTCTAAACTTTATTACAGTGCATATGTTGGGTGTTATAATGCACGATATTATATCCATTGACTAGGTTTGTTGGGTGTTATAATGCACGATATTATATCCATTGACTAGGTTTGTTGGGTGTTATAATGCACGATATTATATCCATTGACTAGTTTGTTGGGTGTTATAATGACGATATATATCCATGACTAGGTTTGTTGGGTGTTATAATGCACGATATTATATCCATTGACTAGGTTTGTTGGGTGTTATAATGCACGATATTATATCCATTGACTAGGTTTGTTGGGTGTTATAATGCACGATATTATATCCATTGACTAGGTTTGTTGGGTGTTATAATGCACGATATTATATCCATTGACTAGGTTTGTTGGGTGTTATAATGCACGATATTATATCCATTGACTAGGTTTGTTGGGTGTTATAATGCACGATATTATATCCATTGACTAGGTTTGTTGGGTGTTATAATGCACGATATTATATCCATTGACTAGGTTTGTTGGGTGTTATAATGCACGATATTATATCCATTGACTAGGTTTGTTGGGTGTTATAATGCACGATATTATATCCATTGACTAGGTTTGTTGGGTGTTATAATGCACGATATTATATCCATTGACTAGGTTTGTTGGGTGTTATAATGCACGATATTATATCCATTGACTAGGTTTGTTGGGTGTTATAATGCACGATATTATATCCATTGACTAGGTTTGTTGGGTGTTATAATGCACGATATTATATCCATTGACTAGGTTTGTTGGGTGTTATAATGCACGATATTATATCCATTGACTAGGTTTGTTGGGTGTTATAATGCACGATATTATATCCATTGACTAGGTTTGTTTAAGTGTTTTCTTACACGCATACCAATTTTCTGTACTAAGTGAGCATGTGTCAATTTTAGTACGTTTTATCTTCTTAACTTCGTGCCTGTTTATCTTGAGTTCAGAAACTTCCAAGTGGGCTTACACATCCCTCTAGGGCAGCTGAAATCAACAGGGACAAGAACAGATACAGGGGGATGTATGCATGTAAGTCATTCTTACGTTATCAACTCGCACAATAATCTAGAGAACTTGCTATTTGCTAGTAATTTACCCGTATATATGAAGCAAATGTGTATCTATATGACATCCCTATGTTTCTACAAATGCGTAATCAAATGATTGCCTTTGTGCAAATCTGTTGTTCCTCAATTCAAATTATGTTTGTGCAAATCTGTTGTTCTTCAATTCAAATGATGTTTGTGCAAATCTGTTGTTCTTCAATTCAAATTATGTTGGTGCATATCTGTTGTTCTTCAATTCAAATTATGTTTGTGCAAATCTGTTGTTCTTCAATTCAAATTATGTTTGTGCAAATCTGTTGTTCCTCAATTCAAATTATGTTTGTGCAAATCTATTATTCCTCAATTCAAATTATGTTGGTGCAAATCTGTTGTTCTTCAATTCAAATTATGTTGGTGCAAATCTGTTGTTCTTCAATTCAAATTATGTTTGTGCAAATCTGTTGTTCTTCAATTCAAATTATGTTTGTGCAAATCTGTTGTTCCTCAATTCAAATTATGTTTGTGCAAATCTATTATTCCTCAATTCAAATTATGTTGGTGCAAATCTGTTGTTCTTCAATTCAAATTATGTTTGTGCAAATCTATTATTCCTCAATTCAAATTATGTTGGTGCAAATCTGTTGTTCTTCAATTCAAATTATGTTTGTGCAAATCTGTTATTCCTCAATTCAAATTATGTTGGTGCAAATCTGTTGTTCTTCAATTCAAATTATGTTGGTGCAAATCTATTATTCCTCAATTCAAATTATGTTGGTGCAAATCTGTTGTTCCTCAATTCAAATTATGTTTGTGCAAATCTGGTGTCCCTCAATTCAAATTATGTTTGTGTACATCTGTTATCCCTCAATTCAAATTATGTTTGTGCAAATCTAGTATTCCTCCAACTCAAATTGTATTCGTGCAAATCTATTATTCCTCAATTCGATTTATTTCATTTCATGTAAACATGACAATATGAGGTATATAGCAAGAAATCATGCTATAACGAGGCAACTTGTAATATACAACTGTTATCATGATCTACAGATAAATACTGTTACATTATTACATGCACAATTTTCACTCAGGAGAGTAACTCTGACTACCTAATATCTAGAGAACAAATAACAACAATTACTGCATGAGAATATGTATACCACATTCTCTCAATATGTACCGTAAGTTATACAACAATTACTGCATGAGAATATGTATACCACATTCTCTCAATATGTACCGTAAGTTATACAACAATTACTGCATGAGAATATTGATACCACGTTCTCTCAATATGTACCGTAAGGTATACAACAATTACTGCATGAGAATATTGATACCACGTTCTCTTAATATGTAAGTATGATTTCCTTGATAAACATACATCATTTTCTAAATTCAGGAACATTGTGTTTGTCCAAATCCGGCATTTCTGGAGGATTGTGTGTGTCCAAATCTCTTATTCATCGCATCAGAAATGTATTATTCGTTGATTCAATTGGGTTGGTTCAGTTGCTCTATTCCTCCATTCAGTGTGTCTTTTTCCAAATCTCTTATTCATCGCATCAGAAATGTATTATTCGTTGATTCAATTGGGTTGGTTCAGTTGCTCTGTTCCTCCATTCAGTGTGTCTTTTTCCAAATCTCTTATTCATCGCATCAGAAATGTATTATTCGTTGATTCAATTGGGTTGGTTCAGTTGCTCTGTTCCTCCATTCAGTGTGTCTTTTTCCAAATCTCTTATTCATCGCATCAGAAATGTATTATTCGTTGATTCAATTGGGTTGGTTCAGTTGCTCTGTTCCTCCATTCAGTGTGTCTTTTTCCAAATCTCTTATTCATCGCATCAGAAATGTATTATTCGTTGATTCAATTGGGTTGGTTCAGTTGCTCTGTTCCTCCATTCAGTGTGTCTTTTTCCAAATCTCTTATTCATCGCATCAGAAATGTATTATTCGTTGATTCAATTGGGTTGGTTCAGTTGCTCTGTTCCTCCATTCAGTGTGTCTTTTTCCAAATCTCTTATTCATCGCATCAGAAATGTATTATTCGTTGATTCAATTGGGTTGGTTCAGTTGCTCTGTTCCTCCATTCAGTGTGTCTTTTTCCAAATCTCTTATTCATCGCATCAGAAATGTATTATTCGTTGATTCAATTGGGTTGGTTCAGTTGCTCTGTTCCTCCATTCAGTGTGTCTTTTTCCAAATCTCTTATTCATCGCATCAGAAATGTATTATTCGTTGATTCAATTGGGTTGGTTCAGTTGCTCTGTTCCTCCATTCAGTGTGTCTTTTTCCAAATCCGTTATTCGTTTTTTACAGTGTGTATGTTGTGACATAATAGTTGCTACTGCGATAAGCCATTATCAATTGTACAGTTTTAGTATGAACAAAGTAACACAGTACAGTATTGACTGCTATGATAGACGCACACAATCCCAAACTAATTACCTTATTATATTCTAGATGACCACTCACGTGTTGTGCTAGATGTTGAAGCTGACAACGGAACTGACTATATCAATGCATGTTACATCGACGTATGCCTCACTTTTTGTATTTTCACCTGATAATACCTATAATTATACTGACAATACCGAATCATATATCATACGTAATTTATTCACAGCATGTTTATACATTTGTTTTGAATTGTGCATTGAATAAATACAATATAAACAATATAAAATAATGTGATTAGTTTAAACAATATCTATTTCTTTGAATATACATAGTCTAGTATACATAATGTACATACATGTAGGATTGAGGAGAAAGCAACTTGCTTATATGGTTACCTCTTTCCTAAGTATTAAACTAGCAATGTTCCAAATAATCTAATTGTAAACACGTACAGTCAAGAAACGTCAACCTGTATGTACTAATACATGTAGTCTAAATCTGAATTATTTCAAAATAGTGGAACAAGTAACAATCTCCATATAGCAACCTTATTTCCATTTTCTAACGGATTTTATATGATGTTTAGCCTTATCTTACATTACAGTCACCTCCTGACAACAGTCAGACATAAGTTACACAAGAAATTATTCTCTTAATTCAAACGAGTGAATTGGCTATTTATTTTGCCTTGAAACTGAGAAATCATTACAATACATATATATATATATATATATATATAATATTATTAATTATATATTAAATTAGAGCAAATACATGTAAGTAACAAATAATGTAGGTCAGTCATAATTTGCCCTTTTTAAAATGCATTTACATTTGTGTAAGTTCGTTTTAGTAACTCGCAATTATTCGAAATATGTAGAAGAATGCTTAAACCTCTTTATTTTTCAGGGCTTCAACAAGCTAAAGAAGTTTGTTGCGTCTCAGGGTAAGATCGTGTTCGTGTTTGTTGTTTGGTTTTATACATATACAATGTGTCCATGTCAAGTTATAGCTTTTGCGTCCTTCTTAATGATTTTAGTTTTGTAAACTAACTATACTAACCACCGTAAATGTATTGTTTTATTTAAATTACTAAATACATATTTTATATGGGCACTATATTTATAGAGTAGTATCAATTCTATTAACATGGGCTACCATTCTATATACTGTACTAACACACTATTTACTCACCAAGGCCCATCTAAGAACATGATAGATGACTTCTGGAGGATGGCATGGCAACTGAAGTCAGACAAAATCGTTATGCTCACCAATCTAATTGAATTAGGAACGGTAACTACATCAATAACTTGTTTCGATACACCTTTATCAAACTTTAAACGTTCTTATTCTATTGCGTTGCTAGCATACTAGGCATAAACTGTTTAGGACTTTCTGTTTTATAGCAGTTGGTGCTGTTATCTGAAGAACAAAATTTATTTGTGAAAATGGCGTTGGCATTGTTAACTCTATACTTTGTTAAATCTTAGCATACGGGCTAACATAACTCATTTAAAATAGTAATGTGTACGTCTAAATAGATGTTTATTACTTACTGCTATTGGTCATATAATATGTTCTGTTTATAGTTACTATGCGCAGATATATATGCATTACATGGGTGTCTGTACAAGTATACAATTTAGCGTTGATATACCGAAGGTATATCGCGAAATAATTGCATCTGTTGTAAATAAAGAATAAACTAATTTCATAATGAACACTCGAAATGCATGTACATATACAAGGCAAATATGCCTGTTTCCACAATCCCACCAATACCATATAAAGCCCTGCAATATAGTGTATAGTATAACAACAACCATGATATTTGTTGGAAAAGCACCAACATTGGTATATGTACTGTGACTGAATATCTAATTACGTGGATATAGATAGACCCATATATGTACTGTGACTGAATATCTAATTACGTGAATATAGATAGACCCATATATGTACTGTGACTGAATATCTAATTACGTGAATATAGATAGACCCATATATGTACTGTGACTGAATATCTAATTACGTGAATATAGATAGACCCATCTGAACTCGAACAAGATGGCGATTTCCAAAATCTCCGCCAAACATAAATGGTAACTTTGTGCCTGTATGAAACGCGAGTGTCCCATGCATTCCAACATATTATGCAACAGTGAGACCAGGCGACAAACCTTGGTACAATTCGGAAATACGCAAGTATTCTCGTAAACGTGATCGACTAAAACAAAAGGCTGTTCTCTCTAATAAGAATTCAGATTGGTTGAATTACAAACATGCTAGAAATAAGGTGAACAATATGAAGAAACATGCACAAGAAACATTTTTCAACAATTTAGAAGAATCACTTTCCGACTTAACATCCAATAACCCATCTCAATATTGGAAAACAGTTAAGAAACTTGTTAAAGAAAATGCTACTAAATGCGAGACTATTCCTCCATTAAAACACGAAAAGGGCGATTATTTAGTTTCTGATGAAGAAAAGGCAAACTCTCTTAATAACTATTTTGTTTCTATTTCAACAATTGATGACTCAGCAGCTACACTTCCTGAATTTAACTCTAAAACAAACACTACTTTAAGCGAAATTAATATTACTGAACAAGATGTTTCTGACGTTTTACATAATTTAGTCTTAAAAAATCAAGTGGTCCTGATGAAATAAGTCATCGTATGCTTAAAGAAACATATAATACAATTAATCGACCTCTTTGTGTTTTATTTAATCAATCGCTACAAGAGAGTACTTATCCAAGTTGCTTTAAGTTAGCACATGTAATACCTCTATTTAAGAAGGGTGATAGAGATACTCCATCAAACTATAGGCCGATATCATTAATTAGCTGTCTTGGCAAAGTCATGGAACGAGTAATGTTCAAATATCTGTACAACTATCTTCATGCTAACGATCTAATTTTTAAATACCAATCTGGATTTTTACCTGGACACTCTACTGTTTTTCAACTTATTGACTTATATCACCAAATATGCAAAGCGTATGATGAAAAACTAATTACTTGTATTGCTTTTTGTGACATTTCCAAAGCGTTTGATAGAGTTTGGCATTCAGGATTATTGTTCAAATTAAAACAAAACGAAATAACTGGTAAGGTTAATAAGTGGCTCGAAAATTATCTAAGTCATAGAAAACAACGAGTATTTGTTGAATCATCTTTTTCTGAAACAAAATACATTAATGCTGGTGTACCTCAGGGATCAGTGTTAGGACCACTGTTGTTTTTAATCTATGTGAACGACATTGCTGACCTATTAGAAAGTTCTACTAGATTATTTGCAGACGATTGTTCAATGACAGTGTCCTCCGTCAATAAAACACTTATTGAAACACGGCTAAATTCCGATCTCCAAAAAGTATCTGATTGGTCGAAACAATGGTTGGTTAAATTTAACCCTTCTAAAACAGAGGTAGTGGCATTTTCGTT
>CM026391.1:9163231-9185805 GCA_014843695.1 Archivesica marissinica
ATGGGACACTCGCGTTTCATACAGGCACAAAGTTACCATTTATGTTTGGCGGAGATTTTGGAAATCGCCATCTTGTTCGAGTTCAGATGGGTCTATCTATATTCACGTAATTAGATATTCAGTCACAGTACATATATGGGTCTATCTATATTCACGTAATTAGATATTCAGTCACAGTACATATATGGGTCTATCTATATTCACGTAATTAGATATTCAGTCACAGTACATATATGGGTCTATCTATATCCACGTAATTAGATATTCAGTCACAGTACATATACCAATGTTGGTGCTTTTCCAACAAATATCATGGTTGTTGTTATACTATACACTATATTGCAGGGCTTTATATGGTATTGGTGGGATTGTGGAAACAGGCATATTTGCCTTGTATATGTACATGCATTTCGAGTGTTCATTATGAAATTAGTTTATTCTTTATTTACAACAGATGCAATTATTTCGCGATATACCTTCGGTATATCAACGCTAAATTGTATACTTGTACAGACACCCATGTAATGCATATATATCTGCGCATAGTAACTATAAACAGAACATATTATATGACCAATAGCAGTAAGTAATAAACATCTATTTAGACGTACACATTACTATTTTAAATGAGTTATGTTAGCCCGTATGCTAAGATTTAACAAAGTATAGAGTTAACAATGCCAACGCCATTTTCACAAATAGATTTTGTTCTTCAGATAACAGCACCAACTGCTATAAAACAGAAAGTCCTAAACAGTTTATGCCTAGTATGCTAGCAACGCAATAGAATAAGAACGTTTAAAGTTTGATAAAGGTGTATCGAAACAAGTTATTGATGTAGTTACCGTTCCTAATTCAATTAGATTGGTGAGCATAACGATTTTGTCTGACTTCAGTTGCCATGCCATCCTCCAGAAGTCATCTATCATGTTCTTAGATGGGCCTTGGTGAGTAAATAGTGTGTTAGTACAGTATATAGAATGGTAGCCCATGTTAATAGAATTGATACTACTCTATAAATATAGTGCCCATATAAAATATGTATTTAGTAATTTAAATAAAACAATACATTTACGGTGGTTAGTATAGTTAGTTTACAAAACTAAAATCATTAAGAAGGACGCAAAAGCTATAACTTGACATGGACACATTGTATATGTATAAAACCAAACAACAAACACGAACACGATCTTACCCTGAGACGCAACAAACTTCTTTAGCTTGTTGAAGCCCTGAAAAATAAAGAGGTTTAAGCATTCTTCTACATATTTCGAATAATTGCGAGTTACTAAAACGAACTTACACAAATGTAAATGCATTTTAAAAAGGGCAAATTATGACTGACCTACATTATTTGTTACTTACATGTATTTGCTCTAATTTAATATATAATTAATAATATTATATATATATATATATATATATATGTATTGTAATGATTTCTCAGTTTCAAGGCAAAATAAATAGCCAATTCACTCGTTTGAATTAAGAGAATAATTTCTTGTGTAACTTATGTCTGACTGTTGTCAGGAGGTGACTGTAATGTAAGATAAGGCTAAACATCATATAAAATCCGTTAGAAAATGGAAATAAGGTTGCTATATGGAGATTGTTACTTGTTCCACTATTTTGAAATAATTCAGATTTAGACTACATGTATTAGTACATACAGGTTGACGTTTCTTGACTGTACGTGTTTACAATTAGATTATTTGGAACATTGCTAGTTTAATACTTAGGAAAGAGGTAACCATATAAGCAAGTTGCTTTCTCCTCAATCCTACATGTATGTACATTATGTATACTAGACTATGTATATTCAAAGAAATAGATATTGTTTAAACTAATCACATTATTTTATATTGTTTATATTGTATTTATTCAATGCACAATTCAAAACAAATGTATAAACATGCTGTGAATAAATTACGTATGATATATGATTCGGTATTGTCAGTATAATTATAGGTATTATCAGGTGAAAATACAAAAAGTGAGGCATACGTCGATGTAACATGCATTGATATAGTCAGTTCCGTTGTCAGCTTCAACATCTAGCACAACACGTGAGTGGTCATCTAGAATATAATAAGGTAATTAGTTTGGGATTGTGTGCGTCTATCATAGCAGTCAATACTGTACTGTGTTACTTTGTTCATACTAAAACTGTACAATTGATAATGGCTTATCGCAGTAGCAACTATTATGTCACAACATACACACTGTAAAAAACGAATAACGGATTTGGAAAAAGACACACTGAATGGAGGAACAGAGCAACTGAACCAACCCAATTGAATCAACGAATAATACATTTCTGATGCGATGAATAAGAGATTTGGAAAAAGACACACTGAATGGAGGAACAGAGCAACTGAACCAACCCAATTGAATCAACGAATAATACATTTCTGATGCGATGAATAAGAGATTTGGAAAAAGACACACTGAATGGAGGAACAGAGCAACTGAACCAACCCAATTGAATCAACGAATAATACATTTCTGATGCGATGAATAAGAGATTTGGAAAAAGACACACTGAATGGAGGAACAGAGCAACTGAACCAACCCAATTGAATCAACGAATAATACATTTCTGATGCGATGAATAAGAGATTTGGAAAAAGACACACTGAATGGAGGAACAGAGCAACTGAACCAACCCAATTGAATCAACGAATAATACATTTCTGATGCGATGAATAAGAGATTTGGAAAAAGACACACTGAATGGAGGAACAGAGCAACTGAACCAACCCAATTGAATCAACGAATAATACATTTCTGATGCGATGAATAAGAGATTTGGAAAAAGACACACTGAATGGAGGAACAGAGCAACTGAACCAACCCAATTGAATCAACGAATAATACATTTCTGATGCGATGAATAAGAGATTTGGAAAAAGACACACTGAATGGAGGAACAGAGCAACTGAACCAACCCAATTGAATCAACGAATAATACATTTCTGATGCGATGAATAAGAGATTTGGAAAAAGACACACTGAATGGAGGAATAGAGCAACTGAACCAACCCAATTGAATCAACGAATAATACATTTCTGATGCGATGAATAAGAGATTTGGACACACACAATCCTCCAGAAATGCCGGATTTGGAAAACACAATGTTCCTGAATTTAGAAAATGATGTATGTTTATCAAGGAAATCATACTACAAAAAACAACCACAAAACACACAAAAAAAAACCACAAAAACACTACATATTGAGAGAATGTGGTATCAATATTCTCATGCAGTAATTGTTGTATAACTTACGGTACATATTGAGAGAATGTGGTATCAATATTCTCATGCAGTAATTGTTGTATAACTTACGGTACATATTGAGAGAATGTGGTATAAATATTCTCATGCAGTAATTGTTGTATAACTTACGGTACATATTGAGAGAATGTGGTATCAATATTCTCATGCAGTAATTGTTGTTATTTGTTCTCTAGATATTAGGTAGTCAGAGTTACTCTCCTGAGTGAAAATTGTGCATGTAATAATGTAACAGTATTTATCTGTAGATCATGATAACAGTTGTATATTACAAGTTGCCTCGTTATAGCATGATTTCTTGCTATATACCTCATATTGTCATGTTTACATGAAATGAAATAAATCGAATTGAGGAATAATAGATTTGCACGAATACAATTTGAGTTGGAGGAATACTAGATTTGCACAAACATAATTTGAATTGAGGGATAACAGATTTGCACAAACATAATTTGAATTGAGGGACAACAGATTTGCACAAACATAATTTGAATTGAGGAATAACAGATTTGCACCAACATAATTTGAATTGAAGAACAACAGATTTGCACAAACATAATTTGAATTGAAGAACAACAGATTTGCACAAACATAATTTGAATTGAAGAACAACAGATTGCACAAACATAATTTGAATTGAGGAATAATAGATTTGCACCAACATAATTTGAATTGAGGAATAATAGATTTGCACAAACATAATTTGAATTGAGGAACAACAGATTTGCACAAACATAATTTGAATTGAAGAACAACAGATTTGCACCAACATAATTTGAATTGAAGAACAATAGATTTGCACAAACATAATTTGAATTGAAGAACAACAGATTTGCACAAACATAATTTGAATTGAAGAACAACAGATTTGCACAAACATAATTTGAATTGAAGAACAACAGATTTGCACAAACATAATTTGAATTGAAGAACAACAGATTTGCACAAAGGCAATCATTTGATTACGCATTTGTAGAAACATAGGGATGTCATATAGATACACATTTGCTTCATATATACGGGTAAATTACTAGCAAATAGCAAGTTCTCTAGATTATTGTGCGAGTTGATAACGTAAGAATGACTTACATGCATACATCCCCCTGTATCTGTTCTTGTCCCTGTTGATTTCAGCTGCCCTAGAGGGATGTGTAAGCCCACTTGGAAGTTTCTGAACTCAAGATAAACAGGCACGAAGTTAAGAAGATAAAACGTACTAAAATTGACACATGCTCACTTAGTACAGAAAATTGGTATGCGTGTAAGAAAACACATACACAAACCTAGTCAATGGATATAATATCGTGCATTATAACACCCAACATATGCACTGTCATAAAGCTTAGACCAACATTTTGACACCTGGTCCAAACTCGTAGAAGTTATGCTTGTATCACAATGGACAGATCATTTGCAAATAATAATTTCCCAAATTGTGAGCAGCTTTTCATAATTTTATTTAGTATTAAAAATTGCAAACACAATACAATAATTACGATTTCTAATAATTTGTTCCTTAGAATAATTCTCTGTGCACTTTCTAAGCAAAAGTGTGATGTAGTTTTAAATGTTGAATAGTTGCAGATCGATAAGAATTGTTCTTCAGAATGGCTTAGTTTTCTAAGACGCAATGTAATTGTTTGAATATATATTTTTTACAAGTTTATTTATTGCTGCCCATATGAGCGACAGGCAGTTTACCTAACAACATCTTTCATCACAAGTAATTGGTAATTTTCATATAGATAGACAGGGTCTGAGCGGGTCTCCAACCCGTGACCATCAGTAATGCTAGGTTACAGTGGTATACAAGTCAGCGACCTTAACCACTAGACCACGGAGACTGACATTTGAATGAATAGAATTCAGTTGAATTTAATAGCTGGACGTTTATAATAAAAACATTATAACAATTTCATTGTCTGCGAGAACTAATGATAGAAGAACATATACCTTGAATTCTGCAAAGAATTTTTCACATTCATTTTTCATATTTTCCTTAATATAGTCCCAGAGCTGGTGAATCTGGATGCCCATGCAATGTGTACCGAAATCATAATAGTCGCCGCCTACTCCGGCATTCATGCTGGTGTCTTGGTCTGGAATAATGCACCTTACTTGTAAGGTTTACATTGTTTACAATGACATACTAATATATGGGTTAATACACCACATATTTGCATTGGTAGCTGTTTTTCAATGAAATGAAAATATTTTCAGTACTGTTTCAGAGGACTAGTTTCACAGGACTACTTTCTTTAATATGATGGAATTCCTAAAACTAGTCATACTAATATTAAATACTATTGACTGTATATCTATTTCTGCACTACATAATTAATATGGGAATCTGGACACTGGCTGCTTAATACAGGTTGGCTGCTTAATGGAGGTGACCACTAACACAGGTTTGACTGTAGTAATAAGCTTCATACTAAGAACGAGTCATGTTTACCTTCAAATGCCCCGTTAACTTGGCCATGTGCTGCAGACCTCTGTGATGCATTTGAGCTGGACTGTTTGGCTGCTAGGACACTGTCTAAGTGAGAAAATTGGTTGTGTTCACGTGAGCCCTTGGTCATGCTGAAACGAATGAATGAATAAATAAATGAATAATTGAATAAATGAATAAATATGCGTTAGTGGTCACCTCCATTAAGCAGCCAACCTGTATTAAACAGCCAGTGTCCAGATTCCCATTCAGTCGTTTTATTATATATTTAACCTCTATTAAGCAGCCACGTGTGCTAAGCAGCCACTTTCTCCGATTCCCTTGGCTGGTTGTTAAGACAGGTTCGACTATATATATTTAATCTGTGTTATTTATTATACATGTGACAAGTTTCTGAAAACTGTCATACCTAAGATATGTCGTATATCAAAGGATACGTACTCTGCTGGATAATTATTCTAAGAACTAATCGTATATATTGATACAACTTAGTAAACGCTTTAAAGTGAAGACAATAATAAATATTATACGAATATTTCAAAGTATTTCAATCTGATAATGGATTATAAATAACACTTCTTGAACATTGTTTATCTTACGCTTTTCTTCTTCTGAACATAACGATTCCAAGAACGACACCTACAGCAATAATCACCACAACAGCCGCCGTGCCGCCACCAATGGCCGCTACATCAGAACCTGGATTTTGAACGAGCGTTTCCGCTGAAAAATTCAGATATTGCAATGTTATAACATTTTACGTTCTGAGATCCTATGCAATATTATTGGGCTATGCAATGACATAAGCAGCATAGAGCTGATCACACGACATAGAACTCACTCATGCGAACTTGGTATCCAACTGTAATGTATATTCTGAAAAATACATATTTTATATAATGGTTATTCATTTAATCAGGATCTATTTGATTGACAAGATCATGTCACGGTCGTGTAATCCCGTTTGTTCTCGGACGTCGAGATTTCATTGACTCGGTGAAAAAGAGAATGTTCCTGTTTATACAGTAACCAAATCAAAAGGATCCTGTTTTATATTAGATACCAACAGTTAAATTGAAATATCGAAGCCAAGTTATGAGGTAAGGTCAGATAAGTGATGTTTTTTATTGAAATATATTTTTTTGACATGGCTCCATCTGATTTACGAAAATTATAAAACAATTGGTGTGCTCGATTTTGCAAACAAAATGGCGGACATTTTAGTAGTATTTATTGTATAGTGATGTGATGATAAATCAGAGCTCGCCTCCGTGATCGAGTGGTTAATGTTGCTGACTTGTATACCACTGTAATATATCATCACAGATGGTCACGGGTTCGAACCCTGCCCCAACCGTGTCTATTTATATGAAACAGTTGGCAGTTTCTTACGGAGGTTGGTGCACCAAGTACTGGTTAATCGCTGGAGCCTGTCCAGGAAATATGTTGTTAGTTAAACTACCCGTCGCTCAAGTGTACAACCGGTAGCGACGTTAAATAAACTTACATTTTAAAAAAAGACTGCAATGTCAGACTTACAGCACGTGATGCCCTGCCAATTGTCTTCACACGCGCCATTACACAGTCCAGTTACCGTTAGGCATGGTCCCGAACTGCAGTGACAATCCGTGGCACAGTTCTGACCAAACGTGCCATTTTCACATTCTACAATGTATGCGGATGCAGTTCAATTGACACTATAAGTCAATAAGTCTTTGAAGTCCTATACACGTACTTCTAGTTGATCGATGTTATGGCGATGGTCGGTTATACTGTTGATATAGCTTGCGTATGCTAGCCTATATAAGTTATGCATGCTTTTGTTGAATGTTGCTTGGTTGTGGTTTAGTTTGGCGTGATTGTGAACAGAGTAACATTGAGTACTATAAAGATAGACTATTTACATGGCGGTATTAAAATAATAGATTTGAATAAATTTAAGCTGGGTGAAACGGTGGATATATGACAAGGAAGCATCTCATATAAACAAGACCGTATATACCTACATCAATATAAACACAACATTATATACCTACACCAATATAAACACATCCTTATATACCTACACCAATATAAACACATCCTTATATACCTACACCAATATAAACACATCAGTATATACATACACCAAAATAAACACAACATTATATACCAACACCAATATAAACACATCCTTATATACCTACACCAATATAAACACATCAGTATATACATACACCAAAATAAACACAACATTATATACCTACACCAATATAAACACAACCGTATATACCTACACCAATATAAACACATCCTTATATACCTACACCAATATAAACACATCCGTATATACCTACACCAATATAAACACATCCTTATATACCTACACCAATATAAACACAAAATTATATACCTACACCAATATAGACACAACATTATATACCTACACCAATATAAACACAACATTATATACCTACACCAATATAAAGACAAGAATAAACAAGAACTACGTTTTTCAAAGATTCTGAAATGATGTTATCACCTCATGGAACACATTTACACTTCTGTCAAAATGTACCAGCAAAAACAACGACAATATATGGAATTATGTGAATATAAAAAGCCAACAATAAAACACAATTTTATAAAATATGGACGGAGAAGGGAAGGATATACTTGTAATATATATATGATTTCAGGGACATTTATTCTAGGAATGTCCAGCAATACAAATAGTTTGTGTAGAATTAAAGAGGTATTTTCGACGTAGAGATATAATGTTAAACTTAAAAAACATAATAATTTTTTATAGCATCACCCATTCCCAGCATATTATTTTTTCTGTTGGTTTTGGTATTAATTAGATTTTATACAAACATAGATATATTTGGAATACGGTCCAATAAAATAATTATATGTAAAAATGGTCATCATTTTGAATTGACCTTTTGAAGGTCAATGACACATATTTCGGCTTGGTAAACACCAGCGTCGAATTCGGCATACCCAAATGCTAATAAAACCGCTCGTTTATCAATTGTACTACGATTTGCCCCTAGCATTTTATCTAGGGCCATTTTCATAAAATTGGTCTAGTCTACAAGTAACTAATTGGCTATGTACCTACTGATACTTGGGCATGCTGGTTGAATGTGTATGTAAGCGAGTGCTTGCGGTGCGAACTGGAGAGAGCAAGAGTAAATGAGAGCGAAAACAATTCTATATTCTTTTCTTATAAATATTAATTACTTAGAGAAGATTGACAAGTTTTTTCAATTACTTTAGGCTAAAAGTGCAAGAGGACAATATGTGCATGATATAGACGAAGAGTGAATTAACAAATAAATATAGTTAATATGTTATATAGAGTACATGGTAATAACTGATTGAATTCAATGAAGAAGGTTACAGAGTTAATTTGAAATGTTTCAATATACACTGAATAGAAATGCATGTCATATGAATATATGGAATATGGACTTTGAGCAACATGCATACATAATGTGTAACAATTTGACCTGTTTCTATGTACATTGAAATCAATTTCATGCAAATTCACAATGTTTTAATGACATCTTTATATATGTATATAATGTAAAAGTATATACATGTATACAGCATGAAAATAAACTATATTTAAAAAGTGTATACCTGTACTACAGTTATCATTCTTCCATCCAGCAGAACATCCTCCCAGTTTACATGTCCCGTGAATATGACTGCACTGTGTGGTGATCTTGCAATTACATATGTGGGAGCAATTATCTCCAAAATTTCCAGAGGTGCACTCTTGAAAAATGTTGGAATATATAAGTTATGATGTCATGAATGGAATCGTTTAACTGGAATATCTATCTACAATATACGTATATGCAAATACACAGAATACCTGACTACAATATACGTGTATGCAAATAAACAGAATACCTGACTACAATACACGTGTATGCAAATAAACAGAATACCTGACTACAATATACGTGTATGCAAATACACAGAATACCTGACTACAATATACGTGTATGCAAATACACAGAATACCTGACTACAATATACGTGTATGCAAATACACAGAATACCTGACTACAATATACGTGTATGCACATAAACAGAATACCTGACTACAATACACGTGTATGCAAATAAACAGAATACCTGACTACAATATACGTGTATGCAAATAAACAGAATACCTGACTACAATACACGTGTATGCAAATAAACAGAATACCTGACTACAATATACGTGTATGCAAATACACAGAATACCTGACTACAATATACGTGTATGCAAATACACAGAATACCTGACTACAATATACGTGTATGCAAATACACAGAATACCTGACTACAATATACGTGTATGCAAATAAACAGAATACCTGACTACAATATACGTGCATGCAAATAAACAGAATACCTGTCTACAATATACCTGTATGCAAATAAACAGACAAGATATATCTATCAGCACGCTAAATATGGATGAGATAACTCTACAATTCATCCATTTAGAATTTGCCAGCATGTATATTAGTACATGTATATACTACATTCTAATATACTAGCAACGTTAGATTACTGATACTGTGATTATTAAGAACAGTTACATTATAGACAATCGATTACACGTATAGACAGGTTTGTCAAATACTTAAAGGGTCGGTTAGAAATCAAAATACTATAACATTGATACATGACTATCTAGAAAAACATAATATAAAATGGAACACATTCCTCACATATTAAATTTATTTGTTGTTTTTTATGTTTTAAATATAGTTTATATCAACATAAAGAGATATTTGGAGTACGATCGAAGTAAATTATTATAATAATTTCTTCTGTACTTGTTGATGCGTGCGCATCAAGTATGAATGAAGAGTAGTTGTGTTGAGTAAGTGAGAGAGTGAGATATATGATAGCTAAAACAAAAATCTATATCCATTTCATATTAAAGATTAAATGTTAAGATTATGTACGTATACAATATATATAGAGTGGTGGAACCTATGCTCGGCGTAAATCCTACATATCATGGCCTATAAAAAAGGTTAAATGCACTTGTCGTATATTATTATTTTTCTTAAGTCGTGAACACAACTTTCATAAAATTGTTGTTGAAAATTTTAGCTTCATTACGTAACCATGCGCCTAAATACAGCTATCGCAACGGCACCTGTTTCCATGGGGAACTAGATACTTTAGGGCACCTATGCACGGCGTACATGAATTTTATTATTTATGCATGGGTAAATGTTGAATATATTATTTTGGCTTAGTAACATCAATAACTAACAATATTACAACTCATAAGAAATATTTTTCTGGTTATTTGTACAATTTTCCCAAATCCGGATAGCCACCTGAAATGCTCATAAACCGCATCATTTCGGTGAGAAATAATTTCCCGACAAGTTGTCTGTTTATATTCGGCTACTGAACCAGTCAGGTGACAGTTGCATTAGGCTACCGGTATGCACAACGGAATGCTATTGAACCATGCTTCACCTCTGTCAACGAAAATAGGTTAAAACTATTTAAATATTTTAAATACGGATGTAAATGGGAAAAATACGCCGAACATAGGAATACGCCGAGCATAGGAATACGCCGAGCATAGGTTCCACCACTCTATACAATGCAATCAATCTAAATGAAAATAATATATACTTGTACTACAGTTATCATTCGTCCATCCAGGGGAACATCCTCCGGGTTTACATGTCCCGTTAACATGATTGCACTTTGTGGTGGTCTTGCAGTGACATTCCTGGGAGCAATTGATTCCAAAATGTCCAGAGGTGCACTCTTGAAAAATGTTGGAATATATAAGTTATGATGACATGAATGGAATCGTTTAACTAGCTGTCTACAATATACATGTATGAAAATAAGCAGACAGGATATATGTGTCAGTATGCAACTATCCATAAACTTGACATTGTATTATGCATCCATCTAGAAACTTGCGAGTATATATATATACATATATATAGGAAATGCCACCATACTAGCCACACTAGCCTACTTCTATAGTACTATTAATAATGCATTCACATAGCTATAAGGATGCATATTATGGACATTTGGTTTTACATATATCATACACATTAGTGTATGCACATTTCGTTTAGCTTGGTTGTGAAGCAAGTTCTTACAATATTGGTTTAATCGTTCGTGAGAACTTGTTCCCAATGGAACCAATCTACCTCCATTAGGATGTATTTAATTGTATTGCCCAAGCACACCGTCACCGCCATTATAAACATTATGTAAAGCGTTTTGTACTTTTATTTATTTCTATATGCGATTGATTTATGTAATTAGAGAAAAATGTGTAATAAATTTTATATTCATTTTCTGTTACACTATCATATCATTCTCTTTAATTACATGCTGACGAACACGAGCCTGTAATTCTGGAAATATTCTGTGGCTTATCACTCTTATATCAGTCTTTGAAAGTACCACTTTATTATTGTTTATGGGAAAACGTGAACATATATGTCGAATTCGTATCATAGAAATATCTATTTTTGTTTTTAGATACAATGGAATATTATTCAGTATTCCAACTGACGGTAACAGAGTAGTGAACAGTTGTTGCTATGCACGTTTGTATAACGTGATATTGACATAGGATTACATGTTAGAATACAATGTTTGTAATTATGCATTCGCGAGTGTTCGCACCTGCAGCACTGTCATTCTTGATATATCTATTTTCATGCTAATAGACGAAAATAAAGCATGTAATTACAGCAAAGTAAGACGTGGAATATCCAACTATACATTTACAAGACGTGGAATATCCAACTATACATTTATAAGACGTGGAATATCCAACTATACATTTATAAGACGTGGAATATCCAACTATACATTTATCATTCTATATGTGACTAAATACCATAGATCATTGGGCTATTAAAATGTAACTTGTGATAACTTTATCGATTTATTATATGTTTCCATGGCAGCATTACAGTCTTTGATATCGCGACAATGGCATATTGAGGAACATATGTATATGAATGAACTGTAGTCACAGACAAAACACCAATAATATGAAATATTTTCATGAAACTATTCATCAGTTATTATTAAAAAATGGTGTCCCTGCTCACTGAATCTGAATACAAATATCCCCATACAATTGTTACAGCTAATACCATGCCAGCCAGATTCACATAACCCGATAGTACATGTTCCGGTGCTAGCACGATTCACATAACCCGATATTACATAAATTCCTAAAATCATGAGTCGGTAACTTCGAATGCGCATGTCAGCTGTATATCATTAGTTGGGAACTCTCATACGAAAATGTATACAATCAGGGCACAAACGATCATCGAAATAAAAGCAATAGCGATGTAAACAAATACAAATACTAGATTCTAATTGTACTATTGTAATGTGAGAACTATACGCGAATACTAATGACAATACGATAGTGTGAGTTTTACTGTGGCAATTGTTAAATCAAATATGAAATACGAACTATCAATATATGACCAAATGAAGTCGCTTCATTAGTGTATCCTTTAGACATCCTCCCGTCCTTCTGGATCGTACATTTACCGAGAGACGAATATCTTATCCAATATTTGTCATCTGAATCGGGACAGGTGTTTACATACCCTAATCATAGAACTGGATTGTATTACCGCATCGGTATTTCGCGAAATGTATTTAACAACACCTAGTGACTATTAGACTGTTGATCGTTCTATCTGTTCAGTGATTTATACTGTTTTTTGTTGGCGGCTCTTTTGATGGTTTGGAGAGTAAACGGATCTATATTTTGAACGGCGCACGTTCGTGGAACTAATCTCTAAACTGCTGTTCTAATGGAGCGCGCCGATTGGTGAACGGATTTATATAATGTCACGATTGGATGATAGAGACACACCTATAGGGTGAAACGGAATTCGTACGCCCGCAAAGTCTATATATAGGGGGATGAAACTCATTCGACAGCTTCCAAAATATATGTTCTCCGATATAACAACGAAGACATAACTCTGCTAAAGAGTTTATATAAATGGGAAAAAGAAGAACTTAAACTGTGGAAGTCGTGATAGCGCAGTAAACGCGCGTTCGCATCAGGTGCGAAAGGCCCGGAGCTTGAGCCCCCATCCCACTGGAGCCGCTACGATTGCTCCCTTAGGGAAGGCATTTACATTCCACTTTTCCTCTTCTCTCTCCCTCGTGGCGATTGATTCCACCAGGAATGAGGTCTCGGGATGATTAAAATAAGTTGTAAGAATTTGCTTCGCAATCGAGCTAATATAAATAAATTTGTATAACCTAAAGACAATCAGTATTGTGTGAAGTAGGTACATTTATATTCGGAATTTACCTTTATTACAACTATCTCCATGCCAACCAGGTTCACATATATTATTCTCACACGTTCCATTAATATGATCGCATGTGCCATTGTTGAGACAATGGCATGTGTCGTTACACTCATCTCCAAACTCCGGAGAGAAACATTCTTGAATAACAAAGTGGGCTGTTTTAGGAATATACAACAGCAAACAGAAGCAAGCTAAATAGACAAAACACAATACATGTTCAGCCGGCAATTCTTATAATACATTTTGGTCCATTATCGTGGCTATGCACATAGACTTATATCTACTGTTTTAGAATTATGCAACGTTTTTAAAGTAAACGACAGAAGGATTTAGTTAAATAGTTGGTGACACATAACAGTCAATGATGACAAATAACAGTCAATGATGACAAATAACAGTCAATGGTGACACATAACTGTCAATGGTGACACATAATTGCCAATGGTGACAAATAACAGTCAATGGTGACAAATAACAATCAATGATGACAAAGAACAGTCAATAGTGACACATAACTGTCAATGGTGACAAATATTTGTCAATGGTGACAAATAACAGTCAATGATGACAAAGAACAGTCAATAGTGACACATAACTGTCAATGGTGACACATATTTGTCAATGGTGACAAATAACAGTCAATGGCATATATAATGCATCTGACTACAACAAAGCAAGCATACGTATCACATCAAAGACACATGTACAACGGATACATGTCTGGCCTACATTATTCAGCATTGGATAGTTCACCCATTTGCCCGAGGACACCCTTTTCTTGTGGATGGGACTACCCATTAAAACGCCACCTGTGTGCTAATCGTAAAATTTAAATGGTAGCGCAAAGACCATCTAATGACACATAAAATCCATATCGACTGTGTCATAAATATACGATTTCACCATGCTCATACATGAACAGGGTATACTTATGATTGTCCATGGGTATCGCTGAGTTACTGAGTTAGTGTGTCAGTATTATGTCTAGCAGTTTCAGGACACACTGTTATATTCACGCGATATTGAGCATTACATGTCATGTTACTACGCAGTTATATCTCTGTATTCTATTCTTTGCATATGTGCCGCTGTGCAATCTAAGTGAGTGTGAAGTTATGACATGCTACTTATATAATTACGTACCATTACTACATGATTGTTCTTTCCATCCCGGATCGCACTGTGCTGTGTCGCATGTACCATTAACAGGGTCACAGTGTGAACTATTCAAACAATGGCACGTTGTGTTACATCCGGTTCCAAACATGTGTTGACTGCAATCTAAAGAACTGTTGTTATTGGCCACATGTTATGGTAGCCATCTAGTGTGGTCACATAATTATTTAAATTGATACTATAATTAAAGCAATTTTCAGAGGATTATAAACCTACCGGTATACATTTTATCCTATAATTTGGCATATCCATGCATGTTCCAAATGTGTGCTTTTTCGTTTCGATAAGGGTAGTGAATGTTATGAAAATACAAGTGATTCAATGAGTTACATACATCTTTAAGAATTATTTTGAATACTTATTAATTACCCATGTGTATTTGGTGTAATCATACATGGTTTTGCCAATAAAACATTTATTAATCCATGTGTAACTCAAACAAAACACATGCATACCATTGGTTTATTAAAATAATGTGTGTGTGTTTTACGTTTATTGATCGTCGCTACCGGTTGCCCATATGAGCGACGCCTCCTGAAGAGATTAGTCATTTTAGATTTTTGGAGGATAGTGCAATGATACAGACAGATACCCATTCCAGAGTCTCCTCTGGTTCTTTTACATGCGCGGTGTAAAGCACCGACACGAGACCTCGGTTTAACGTCCCATCTGAAAGACTGTTAATTTTATTAGGGTCAGACGGAGGATCGAACCTGCGATCGATGGATTACCAGTCCAGCGTGTTAACCACTGGACTACAGATCCGTCTGTAAAACTATGTAAACACATCACATGTATACTTAGAATATAGGAATACCTGTCTATAATATACATGTGTAAGGTGCAAAGGTAAAAAAATAAAATAAAAACATAAATAAAGTTTCATTTTTCTCAGTTAATACGCAGAATGTGGTAATGTAAATGTTACTTATACTATAGTTCGTTTAGAAATAGAACAGGTATGAACGAATGGTACACACATAGCGTAGCGTAACATGTTGACACCCCGGCATAACATGGAGTATATTGGATCCACCATACCGTGCATTAAGCAAGGTTAATATATATATGTTAGATCAATTTTATTTCATATCCAATAGGTCATTATGACCCATGAGGTACAACAATTTACAAACACGATCATAACAAATAGTGGTGACAAATCTTGCGAAGAAGGCATAGTATGCATTGTAAGGATGCTATTATTCAATTTTAAAATTAATCACAAGAATATGCTAGCATAACAATGTTCATAATTTTATATCAAACCTGCATTTACGTCATTAAGAATATCACAGAGTACACCAGGTCGATTGGGCTTATCCCGACCCCTACTACACCTGTGTCATTCTTCCTTGAGTAAACACTGTTTGGTATATAATACATACCTGCATGCACACAATGAATAAAGATTGAACACTTACATAATATGCGATATCACATGCATTAACCACCCATATGTATATATAGTGACATATACATATTATAAAGATTCAACGTTTCATTTGTTTACATCTAGAAGGTCTCAGACCTGTGTTGAACGTTAGCACCTAATCTTGGTAAAGTTAAGTATTTTTTCTAATTTGTTTATTCTCAGTATTAAATATGTCGTATTATGATAGAGTTTACAACTACGCAATTTTGTTTATATATTCACTGGTTATACTGTTATGTAAATAAAACATCGTACTTTGATCACACGCTTGTCCTTGCCAACCATCCAAGCACCCTGGCGTCTTACATATTCCTGTCACAGAGTTACAAGACTGCTGGTCTGAACAGTGACATTGATGTGCACACCCAGCTCCAAACCTTCCCACATCACATACTGCATATAATGCAATATTGTACAATCGTAATATAGAGCATCATCAAACAAAATAAACTGGTACTGACGAGTACCAAAAGTGTTTCAACATATAAATCTAACCGTAAACATATTTAATGAATATTTAGATATACACTATTACATATATTTCGAAGAGGATAGTCATTATGTGCATTCGGCTTACTCTATAGCTCGGTTTCTAGTAACAAATTATAATAGCAAAACAATGAAATTGCGTAAATAAATTACTATTATCATTTGTTATTAAAATTGCTGGCACATTCACATATAGTCCTATTTCATTTTTCTGAACAAGACTGTAATGTTAAATACATGTATCTATATTAAAATAAGGCATATGAGTAGAATGCATGTAGTTCCGATATACTAGCAGGTGCATTGATTAAAATATCTCACACATGTCTACGTACATTGTTTTCCATGTGTCTGCTAACACCATCAGTTTATACAACATACGATATACAACAATAGTCTGTAGATCGGTTGGAGCTATATAATGTGGCTATTGTAATGTAAATTGTGCTTTAAAGGTAATATTATATGCAAATTATATTAACATTACGCTAATTGAAGATAGGAGATACTTACGTTTTTCATATAATTTAAACTCACAATGCGTGAGGATATGTTGGTAAAGTTTTATAATGAAATACTGTGCGATGATTGCAGAGTGAAAGTGTTTGATGAAGTGTGAGTTGTCGTTGATGATTTTGGGTATTTTGAAAAACGCAATTGTTCTGGTCGAAGGTAACAGTGTTAAAACGTACTTTGTTTTCTGTTTCCAAATGTATTATTAGGTTTAGGAATGCCTTGCATTTAGATATGCTAAGAGAAATTTGAATACAACTATTAGGCACTGCCTAATAAACCCTAATTAGTATATCGTTAGCGATTTCATATAATTGGTACCTTGACTACAGTTCTGTAATTGCCACCCAGGTTCACATCTATCGATATCACACTTTCCATACTCCTTAGCACAGTGTGATCCGTTGAAACAATGACACTGATATTTGCAATCGGGTCCATATGTTCCTTCACTACATGCTGAAATAACAATATTGCTTTTGGATGTGTTTGCGTGCAGGATAACTCAAATTATTATTTTATAGAACTGTGAGTTTTGGACTATATCAGATATTTGATTGATGCTACGATGTATGTTGGGCTGTAACGTGGTCCTGGGACGATCTACCCAAGCGCTGGGTTCTTCATGGTATGCCCCGAATGCCTGTGCTCAGTTTATACATATTTATTTTAGCTCGATTACGAAACTTATATTAATCACTATAGAGACCTCATTCCTGATGGAATACAGGGAGAGAAAAGGGGCAACGTGGAATTTAAGTGCATTGCCTAAGGGTACACTCGTAAATGCTCCAGCTGGGCGCGAACATGAAGTGAACGGGCTACTGCTATCACGACTGTTTGTGCTCAATGATAAACGACAAATTACAAGATTTCTTCAATCAAACTTTCAAACATAATGCATAGACGACCGGAGCGCAGTCAGATGCAGTCATACAGAAACGGAGGAGATACATGTATACACCATAGACGACGGGAGCGCAGTCAGATGCAGTCATACAGAAACGGAGGAGATACATGTTTACACCATTGAGCGGCAGATATATCTCAAAAGCATGGTAGTGATTCTTACATTCATTGTAAACCCCGGACGATTATCTCAATTGAAACATTACTCATGTGAAAACAACTCGTACTTAAAATTTAAGGGGAATGCATTTTGCAGTGAGCTGTATAACGGTAATTATAAGGACATAGTCATCAGTCGGTAGGCCGCCTCGGATCCTGATATATCTGTGTTTCGTTGCATTGCGGTGCCGTCATACATAGTCTATGATGGTTTGCATCTAGATTTGGGGACATCAGAAGCATATTATACAGGGTTACAATATTAAAAATATAGTTCTGTTCTCTGTATTCTATTATTTGCATATGTGCCGCTGCGTAATCTAAGTGAACATGAAGTTAGGAACATGCTACTTATATAATTACGTACCATTACTACATGATTGTTCTTTCCATCCTGGATCACACTGTGATGTGTCGCATGTACCATTAACAGGGTCACAGTGTGAACTATTCAAACAATGGCACGTTGTGTTACATCCGGGTCCAAACATGTGTTGACTGCAAACTAAAGAACTGTTGTTATTGGCCACATGCTATGTTAGCAATCGATTGTGGTCACATAATTATTTACATTGTTACTATGATTTAAGCAATTTTCAGAGGATTGAAAACCTATACATTTGATCCTATAATTTGGCATATCCATGCGTGTTCCAAATGTGTGCTTTTTCGTTTCGATACGGGTAGTGAATGTTATAAAAATACAAGTGATTCAATGAGTTGCATACATCTTTATGAATTATTTTCTTCTTCTTCTTCTTCTTCTTCTTGTCGTTCGCGAATCACATGGACAAGCCGGCAGCAAACACGAAATGGGCCGTCCTCCTCAGATCCTCCCGGCAGCCATGTAACTTCGTCTGGAGAGAAGTATCTGTTGCCCAGGTTGTTTTCCTCAGCCCATGAAGGTTGGGACACTCCTGGAGGATGTGTTCTGCAGTCTGGTCCCCTAGTTTGCAGCTGCAGGCAGTTGATGGAACTAGTCCAAGCTTCCGACACATATGGAAGTTCAGGCGGTTATGCCCTGTTCTAAGCCGGAATATCGTGACTTGCTCCTGTCTGGTGAGAAGGTGGTAGTTATCCTTCTCGACTGTTGGCTTTGATGCAGATTTGATTATGGTGCATTTCTCCTTGTAAGTCAAATCTTTGTCTGGTTGCCTCGCGGTAGAACCTTGCTTGGCAAGCTGGTCAGCGGCTTCATTGCCAGGAATGCCTATGTGTGCAGGTACCCACTGGAGGACAGTTCTTTTAGTTATGAATTATTGTGAATACTAATTAATTACCCATGTGTATTCGGTGTAATCATACATGCTTTTGCCAATTAAACATTTATTAATCCATGTTTTACTCAAACCAAAAACATGCATACCATTGGTTTATTAAAATAATGTGTGTGTGTTTTACGTTTATTGATCGTCGCTACCGGTTGTCCATATGAGCGACGCCTCCTGAAGAGATTAGTCATTTTAGATTTTTGGAATAGTGCAATGATACAGACATATACCCATTCCAGAGTCTCCTCTGGTTCATTTACGTGTACGGTGTAAAGCACCGACACAAGACCTCGGTTTAACGTCCCATCTGAAAGACTGTTAATTTTATTAGGGTAAGCCGGGGGATCGAACCTGCGATCCATGGATTACCAGTCCAGCGTGATACCACTGGACTACAGATCCGTCTGTAAAACTATGTAAATACATCAAATGTTTAATTAGAATATAGAAATACCTGTCTATAATATACATGTGTAAGGTGCAAAGGTAAAAAAATAAAATAAAAACATAAATAAAGTTTCATTTTTCTCAGTTAATACGCAGAATGTGGTAATGTAAATGTTACTTATACTTTAGTTCGCTTAGAAATAGAACAGGTATGAACGAATGGTACACACATAACGTAGCGTAAAATGTTGACGCTCCGGCATGTTTAGCTAGCTAACTTATACATTTGTAGTGGAGGCATACTATTCTACACTGAACCATAGTCATGCAAAGGTTTATCATTGTTATATATGTATAATTATGCTAGGATTAGTATGAGCTTCATGTATTGTATTGATTGTAATACCTCATTTATTCATGTATGTCATGAAATGAGAGAATAAAATATCTTTGACTTGACTTGACGTATATAATTACATACCATTACTACATGATAGTCCTTGCCATCCCGGATCGCAATGTGACGTGTCACATGTACCATTAACAGGGTCACAATGTGAACTATTCAAACAATGGCACGTTGTGTTACATCCGGGTCCAAACATGTGTTGACTGCAATCTAAAGAACAGTTATTATTAGCTGCATGTTAGTACTTAATACGTTTTTAAAATTATACTATAATGGGACATATCCACAACTTGTTCGAAATGGTGATTTAGACTAATAAAAGATTCAAGTTTGTGGCATTTATCGAAAACTTAATCACTAGAATCATATTCGCATTGAAGTCAATGGAGTATATTGGTCCACCTACCGCTGCATTAAGCAAGGTAATATGTGTTAGATATGTGATCAACTTTATTTCATATCCAATAGGTCAATATGACCCATGAGGTACAACAATTTACAAACACGAACATAACAAATAGTGGTGACAAATATTGCGGAGAAGGCAAAGTATGCATTGTAACGATGTTATTATTCAATTTAAAAATTAATCACAAGAATATACTAGCATACCAATGTTCATAATGTATATATCAAACTTGTATTTACTTCCATTAAGAATATCACAGAGTACAACAGGTCGATTGGGCTTATCCCTACCCCTACTACATCTGTGACATTCTTCCTTGAGTAAACACTGTTTAGTATATAATATATACCTGCATGCACCAAATGAATAAAGATTGAACACTTATATAATTTGCGATATCACATACAATTGCATTAACCACCCATATGTATATATAGTAACATATACATATTATAACCACCCATATGTATATATAGTAACATATACATATTGTAACCACCCATGGGTATATATAGTAACACATACATATTATAACCACCCATATGTATATATAGTAACATATACATATTATAACTACCCATATGTATATATAGTAACACATACATATTGTAACCACCCATATGTATATATAGTAACATATACATATTATAACCACCCATATGTATATATACTAGTAACATATACATAGTATAAACACCCATATGTATATATATATAGTAACATATACATATTATAAACACCCATATGTATATATACTAGTAACATATACATATTATAGCCACCCGTATGTATATATAGTAACATATACATATTATAACCACCCATATGTATATATAGTAACACTATACATATTGAACCACCCCTGGGTATATATAGTAACATTACATGATTATACACCCATTGGTATAGTTGTATCAGAGGTAACATATACAATCTATAACCACCATATGTTAAATAGGAACATAACCTATGTAAACGCACCCATAGGTATATATAGTAACTATACATATTATAACCACCATATGTATATATAGTAACACATACATATTGTAACCACCCATATGTATATATAGTAACACATACATATTGTAACCACCCATGGGTATATATAGTAACATATACATATTGTAACCACCCATGGGTATATATAGTAACATATACATATTGTAACCACCCATGGGTATATATAGTAACATACATATTATAACCACCCATATGTATATATAGTAACATATACATATTATAACCACCCATATGTATATATAGTAACATATACATATTATAACCACCCATATGTATATATAGTAACATATACATATT
>CM026391.1:9186805-9230437 GCA_014843695.1 Archivesica marissinica
AACCTACACTGCTTTACTAATATAGGATTACATTTTAAATATGTTTGACCCATACACCAAGTTATAAATGAAATGTATCAGAGTTTTGTAAGAGCGAATGTGTTCGGATATATTATTCCAAATCATTGGATCGAGTACTAACGCTTAACACCTTGACTCGTTTTTTATCTCATAGTGATTTTTGTAAAGCCGATTATTTTGTTAGATTCTATGCGACTTGTATGTTAGAAATGGTCACTTTTGGTGGAAATGTTGTATAATATCAAGTGTCTTATAAAAGTCGCGTAAAGCTCACATTTCGACCAAGCATTGATATGCACAATTATAGGATAATTCAAATATACATAGGTTTACATACTTCTGAAAATAAATATAATGATATTAACAATTGACATGTAGTGATGGTAGGTAATTATATATGTCGCATTGGGCATTTCTGTACATTTATTAATTCACTTAGAATACATACAAACATATCTGCTAAGAAGAGAATATATAGAATAGAGAATACTCAGTCATAGAGGTAAGTGTGCCTGAATCATTCGCGTGTAACGTTGCAACCAGTCAATCAATGTTTGTAAACTTTTCAGCACAGAATACGTACACTAACACCATTCAGTTGCACACAGTCAAGGTGACATTTCCAATGTACTATAATTGATTGTAAGGTCGTGAACATTATGATTCATGCTTTACCAGGGAATTCAATGTTGTACTAATATATATGTTGTTAGTGTTAACAAGAGAATACATAATATTCGAAATATTATAACAAATAGCGATGCCTCATCGTATCAGATAAAAGAGACCACAGACGTCAGTACTTTTGGCGTTTGGAACTTACGTTGATTACTTTGCGAGGCAATTAACCAGTCATAGAAATATCATTGTTCGATTTCGACACATTTGAGACATTTCTGACATGTGTAACAATTGTCTAGGCAATACCGTTACATAATCATTACTCATTTACGTCATCTTTTCAAAACGGATTACAGTTCGGCCAATTTCGGATATGATTGTATAAATTCTATTCACACTTCATTTTTGGCTGAGTATATATTGCCAATTATGTTGTACCTTGGAATTAGAACATGAGGTATATATTATTATAATGTGTCAGATTATTATTATACTATACACATTTTTTGTTTGAGGACAAAATGGATTAAAATGTTTTATTATACAACACCAAGTATCATTACATTTTTAGATGTATTAGATATCGAAAACTGACAGTTTATCATCTATGCCACATGTCCGGATTGTACAGCAATTGTTAATTCGATATGATTATGAGTAAATATAATAATATATATATGTAGCGAAATTGGTATTTGTTGTATTTCGCAGGGTTTGATTGAAGTCCGATCCCCGCGATTCTGTCAAGTACTTACCTGTCATGTTTACTCCTGTGGATTATCCCTTCCATTGATTGCTCCTTCCATGGACTGCTCCTTCTGTGGATTGCTCCTACCATGGATGGCTCCGTCCATGAGATCCTTCCATTGTCTATGTTTAGTATCATGATGTTTTCATGATTTACATGCATATTAGTTCAGCAGGAGCATACCTACCATATATATACCCTCGCATTGCATTATTTGGGGATTGAGTTTGTGTAGCAGTAAGTGTGTGTGAGAAATAAATTGATAAGTAACAGAATCGTGTTGTATTCAAAAGTGAAACGGCTAGCAATCGTTACATATATATATATATATGTGTGTTTCTGATTATGCACCTATGCCTATTTCGTTATGTGTTGCTGCCTTTAAGTATCGATATGTAATTGTAAGACTGAATGCGATATAGTGTTCTTCCTTCTGAGGAACAATAGTATGTATGCGTAGACTGGTGTAACTGATATTGAGTTGCAGATAATTGTTCTACATACGTTATCTGTCATCAGCTGTTCTCGAGAATAATTATATTTATACGCTATTATTGCACCATTCATGGTCTAAGTATTCAAGTGCCAATAAACCAGATTGTCGTAACAACGCAGCTAAAGATATTTGTGAATTATTGTATAATAATATTCATTTGTTGTAATATTCTATATAGTTTGTGGTCATGGCACCTTTGGATATAGTTGTTCAAGTGAATGTTACTGCAAGGATGATGCTGACTGTGAGCCCAATACAGGATTCTGTTCAGATGGTTGTGCGCCGGGATGGCGAGGACAATCATGTGACACAGGTATGACATTTGTATATCTGCTGTTACAGTGCGTGTTTGAGTATAGTATTATAAATGTTTATATTAATGTGTTTCTGGTTATGTAGTTATGTATGTGTCGTAAGAAACATCAGTTATGTTCAGTTGTTTGTTCTGCTCTGTTCTGTCGACTTGCAATAACGGTATGTTATTGAATAAATTACGCTGATAATGATGTAGGTTTCTTTCTTATGATTAATCATGTTATTTATGCCTGGAATTGTAGATTGATTTAACTGATATTGAGCTGCAGATAATTTCTATACATACCTCTACTGTTCTCCATTATACTCGAGAAAAAGTGCTATGCATATTCCATACTACAGCAACACCCATGGACACAGTCTGAATATCCCGGTGACAATATCAACCAATAAACCAGAGAGTCGTTGCACTTAACCTGGAGCATGCAGCTAAAGCTAATTTTAAGATGTATAATTCTGCTCTGTTGTTGCAACTTTCTATTAGTTTGTGGTCACGGCACCTTTGGATATAATTGCTCAAGTGAATGTCACTGCAAGGATGCTGCTGACTGTGAGCCCACGACAGGATTCTGTTCCGATGGATGTGCACCGGGATGGCGAGGACAATCTTGTGACACAGGTATCACATTTGTATAGCTGCTTTTACAGTGCATGTTTGAGTATAGAATTATAAATGTTTATATTAACGTGTTTCTGATAATGTTCCTATTCCTGCGTCAGAAGTAGATTGTGTTTTGTTCTGCTGCCTTTCAATAACGGTATGTAATTGAATAATAAGGCTTAACATGATGTAGTTTTCTTCCTTATGAGCTTATTAGGAATAGTGGTATTTATGCCTGGAATCGTAGATTGATGTATCTGATATTGAGCTGCAGATACTTTCTATACATACGTTTACAGTCCTCTACTATACTCGAGGAAAAGTGATATGTATATTCCCTACTGCAGCAACACACATGGACAGTCTGAATATCCAGGTGGCAATATCAACCAGTAAGCAAGAGGGTTGTTTCACTTACCCTGAAATATGCAGCTAAAGCTAATTGTAAGATGTATAATTATATGCAGTTGTTGCACATTTCTATTAGTTTGTGGTCACGGCACCTTTGGATATAATTGCTTAAGTGAATGCTACTGCAAGGATGCTGCTGACTGTGAGCCCACGACCGGATTCTGTTCAGATGGATGTGCACCGGGATGGCGAGGACAATCGTGTGACACAGGTATCAAATTTGTATAGCTGTTGTTACAGTGCTTGTTTGAGTATAGTAATATAAATGTTTATATTAACGTGTTTCTGATTATATTGTTATGTATGTGTCGTAAGAAACATCAGTTATGTTCAGTATTTTGTTCTACTTTGTTTTGCCGCCTTTCAATAACGGTATGTTATTGACTAAATACGCTGATAATGATGTAGTTTTCTATCTTATGATGAATCATGTTATTTATGCCTGGAATCGTAGATTGATGTATCTGATATTGAGCTGCAGAAATTTTCTATACATATGTTTACTGTCCTCTACTATACTCGAGAAAAAGTGCTATGTATATTCCCTACTACAGCAACACACATCTAGTAAGTCAGATGGTTGTTTCACCCTGAAATATGCAGCTAAGGCTCATTTTAAGATGTATAACTATACTCAGTTGTTGCACCTTTCTATTAGTTTGTGGTTACGGCACCTTTGGATATAATTGCTCACATGGATGTTACTGCAAGGATGCTGCTGCCTGTGAGCACAAGGAAGGATTCTGTTCAGATGGATGTGCACCGGGATGGCGAGGACAATCGTGTGACACAGGTACGAAATTTGTGTAGCTGCTGTTACAGTGCATGTTTGGATATTATAAATGTTTATATTAACGTGTTTCTGATTATGTTCTTATGCATGTGTCGTAAGAAAGATCAGCTATGCTCTGCTGCCGTACAATGTCGGTATGTAATATGTAATAGAATAATAAGGCGGATAACTATGCAATTTTCTTCCTTATGACGAATAATGGTATTTATGCTTGGAATTGTAGATTGATGTAACGGATATTGACATATAGATACGTGCTATACATATTATGCTTACTGTCTGCTACTATACTCGAGATAAAGTGCTGTTTATATTTACTTCTATACGACAACCTGAATATCCAAGTGAGACTATCAACTAGTAAACCAGAGAGTCGTTGTACTGATCCTGATGCAGCTAAACATAACTTTCGATTGTACACATGTATAATACTATTCTTGTTACTCACTATATAGTTTGTGGTCACGGCACCTTTGGATATTATTGTTCAAGTGAATGTTACTGCAATGATGCTGCTGACTGTGAGCCCACGACAGGATTCTGTTCAGATGGATGTGCACCTGGATGGCGAGGAAAATCGTGTGACACAGGTAAATATGTGTGGTTCAACTTACTGTAATATTATTGTTTACTATAGTAGCACTCATAAATACAGTCTGAATAATAAACCAGTAAACCATATAGTCGCTATGGTTATCGTGAAACATGTAGCTAAAGAGGACACTTATATGACATACATACAATCTGTGCTTTAGCTTAATGTAATATTATTGTTTACCATAGCAACACTCCTGGATACATTCTGAATAATCAAGACGCATCAGTACATATTTATTTGTGTTAGACAACGAAAAACGGACAACTTTGATTTATGCTATTTTAATTTGAAGATATTTTACATGTAATAAATAATATGTTGAATGATATCAGTTGTTAAAGTAAATACTATAATGTAAAGTTTGTCATATATCTTGTATATTTTATATGAATATGATTATACATGTATAATTTATATAAACGTTTTTCTGACTACAATCAAACCTGTCGGAAGCAGCCAGTCAAGGGAATCTCAGAAAGTGGCTGCTTAGTACATGTGACTGCTTAATAGAGTTCAAATGTATAATAAAACAGCATATTAATCTGGAAACTGGCTGATTAGCACGGGTTTGTTGTTTAATGGAGGTGACCACTAACACCTGTATGAATATGCTTACGTTGAAAGAGGATTAGGTTTTGTTCTGCTCTGTTCTACTGTATTTCAATAACGTGATGTAATTTAATAATAATGCGCATCATGATGTAATTTTTTTCCTTATGATGAATAATGGTATTTATGCTTGGAATTGTAGATTGATGTAACGGATATTGACATGTAGATAATTGCTATACATGTTATGTTTACTGTCCTCTACTATACTCGAGATAAAGTGCTGCTTATATTTACTTCTATAGGACAACTTGAATATTCAAGTGACACTATCAACTAGTAAACCAGAGAGTCGTTGTACTGATCCTGATGCAGCTAAATATAACTTTCGATTGTACAACTGTATACTACTATTCTTGTTACTCTCTATATAGTTTGTGGTCACGGCACCTTTGGATATAATTGTTCAAGTGAATGTCACTGCAAGGATGATACTGACTGTGAGCACAATACAGGATTCTGTTCAGATGGATGTGTACCGGGATGGCAAGAACAATCTTGTGACACAGGTAAATATGTGTGCTTTAACTTACTGTAATATTATTGTTTATAGTAGCACTCATAAATACAGTCTGAATAATAAACCAGTAAACCATATAGTCGCTATGGTTATCGTGAAACATATAGCTAAAGAGGACAATTATATGACATACGTACAAACCTGTGCTTTAACTTATTGTAATATTATTGTTTACCATAGCAACACTTCTGGATACAGTCTGAATAACCAAGACACATCAGTACATATTTATTTGTGTTAGACAACGAAAAACCGACAACTTTGGTGGATTTATGCTATTTGAAGTTGAAACTGTTTTACATATAATAAATAATATGTTGAATGATATCAGTTGTTAAAGTAAATACTATAATGTATAGTTTGTCATATATCTTGTATATTTTATATGAGTATGACTATACATGTATAATTTATATAAACGTGTTTCTGACTACAGTCAAACCTTTCTGAAGCAACCAGCCAGGGGAATCTCAGATACGTGACTGCTTAGCACAGGTGACTGCTTAATAGAGTTCAAATGTATAATAAAACAGCATATGCATCTGGAAACTGGCTGATTAATACAGGTTGGCTGCTTAATGGAGGTGACCACTAACACCTGTATGATTGTGTATACTTATGCATACGTCGAAATAAGATTAGATTTTGTTCTGCTCTGTTCTACCGTATTTCAATAACGTGATGTAATTTAATACTAATGCTAATCATGCTGTAGTTTTCTTCCTTATGATGAATACTGGTATTAATGCCTGGAATTGTAAATTGTGATCGAATCGATACTGAGCTGCAGATAATTGCTATAATTACGTTCACTGTTCTCTGATCTACTCGAGAAACAGTGATATGCATATATATATATCATACACTCATGCACATACTCGGAATAGTCATGTGACACTATGAACAAGTAAACCAGACATTCCTTATACTAATCCTGAAACGTGTTGTTAGAACGAACTGTGACTTGTATAATGCTACTATCTACACTTTATTAGTTTGTGATCACGGCACCTTTGGATTTAATTGCTTACGTGGTTGTCACTGCAAGTATGGTGCTGAGTGTGATCTCCAGACAGTATAGTGTTCAGATGGATGTGCACCGGGATGTCAAGGACAGTCTTGTGACATAGGTACACATATGTGCTATAATTTACTATATTGCATAGTTATTACATTGTGACACCATCAATGGAACATACGACAACGTACAATGTACAGCCTGAGTGGTAATGATTATCGTGCTTTGCTGTCTTCATGTGTGTGTTTGCCTTTGGGCTTTGCCGTCGCTACGGTAATGTATCGACTCTCTAATTGTAATTGGTGGAGGAGCAAAACACTGCTTGCCCACCGAGCAGCATATCAGGTACGGGTTGGCAGTCGAGTAGACAACTTGTCACTAGGTGAAACAGCCCAACAGCTTCATCCCATGACATAATTCGACACCCCAGTTAATCTAGGCAAGCGATTTAAATACAACCATCACAGTATATGTGTCTTTATGTTTTCCAATGAAAGTTCGAGTGTTCTCAGTGAAAAATTGCCGTGGCACTACAGGACGACCTCAATAGATGCAATGTGTTTATCGTTCTATGTCGTATATGTTTGTTATTGTATAGCACAGACTATAAAATGGTCCTGACTGAAACAATACGAACAAGCATTTTCATTGTCGACAATCTATGTTTAAGGATGAGTAGGTGTTTGCTCATTAACAACGTTTAATTTTATGGCAAGACAGTAGCATTATAAAGACATTATCATCTCGTACAACTATATCTGCCTCTACTCGGTTGGCTGAGTAGTGTTGTATTCCGGGTTGCTTATCGACATTATTATCTCGTACAGATATATCTGCCTCTACTCGGTCGGCTGGTACTGTTATATTCCGGATTGCATATCGACATTATCATCTCGTACAGCTATATATGCCTCTACTCGGTCGGCTGAGTACTGTTATATTCCGGTTTGCATATCGACATTATCATCTCGTACAGCTATATCTGCCTCTACTCGGTCGGCTGAGTACTGTTGTATTCAGGGTTGCATATCGACTTTGCTGCCACTTCTCAGCCTTTTTCAATGCTATACGACTCGACTCTACTACACTATTGTTAGCTTATTTCCCATAGTTTCTTACTCTAACTCAGATAAAGCTATTTTTATCACATAACATTTTCTGTATTCAGAGTTGTAAAGTCATTACACATTTCCTTATATCAACACACTGTAATAATACCTGGAATGATTCTTATTGGACGCGGCATGACAGCTTGCAATACACATTCGACATAATTATACATGTAGTTTGTGTTCATTTGTTGAAAATCACTGCTTAGATCAATACTACATATGCACTAGTGGAATATAGTGATTAAAATATTGTGTAGATTAATTTGCGTGAAGTTGTTTGATTATCAGGGACTATTTACTATGGCGTACGGATGCAGTTTAATCTAATAAGGCTCATAAATAAACTTTTTTAAAAATGATTTACACTCGTTCTCATTTCATTCCATATGTTGTATGAAACTCGTTTTTATAAAATATAGTAGGAAATCACCACCAGTATAATATCCTATATTTAATATCCAGTTGCTTATCTTGTTTGGATATTGTTCAATTCATAATGTCCATATTTTCCTATTATTTGGATATTGTGCTAAAATTGAAAACCACTTTCCATATATGCACATTTACATGTCTTGAAAACTATTTGATGCACTACATCGATATCAATGCCTACTACTACTCATAAAGCACACACTAAAATTATATTATTTATTAATTTGCAATTTGTTATTTATTATTTCATGCTTTCTGTTACAGCCATTAGAAATCAATTGTGTTTCGGGCATCATTGGCAATGAAGTAATCTTACTTTAACCAATAAACATCTTTGACTAGAAATCTAGTATTTACTTAAATGTTACGGTTCATGTCTTAGACTTTATTCTATCATTTATGTAACCTTTCTATTCAATTACTTATGTACATTTCTTTACTTTTATATGCAGATACAAATCTCATCCGCCTCATATACGGAAAGGTGACAACACAGATGTCTTCCGTAGCTCATAACTGGTCCTCTGATCTTGCCATAGATGGTCGAGAAGGTCCGGATCCAAATAAATGCCAGTGCTGTAGTGTAACAACGAATGCTGAAATGTCCTGGTGGAGACTTGATTTAGGAAGCATTTTTCCTATCAAGGCAGTGACAATTTACGGAAGTAATCAAGGTACAATGTACCATGACAATAATTCGCTAATTTTATTGAAAAGTAATAAAAAGCAACATTATCTATAATTCACTAACCTGTCCACACTTGCATGAACACTTATGAGAATACAATTGACATACGCACACCTGTGAATCAATTTAATATGCATTACCATGTGTTTATTTCGCTTTAATTGGCATAATTAAAACAGGATTTGTTTAATTACAGAAATCATCTATCAGACACTGCAAGGATTTCAGATGTATCTCAGTAATAACACAGATCACAACCTTCCAGCTGTACACATTGATAATAACAGTATCCCTGTCGATAATACGTATATCATCACGCTGCCCGACACTCTAACAAGATATGTAACAATTCGGAGACCAGGTGTACTAACGTTGTGTGAAATTACACTGTTAGAAGGAGGTAGGTATATCTCAGTAATACTAAAGTCTAAACCAAGAATTCATATCCGAAATAATAAACAAAAGAATGGTCGCGGAACGTGCACAGCGAAATGATGACTTTTTATGTACAAAGTTTGAAATATCATCCAAGTAGAAAATGTAGGCCTAATTAAATGGAATTTCCAGTTCCCCACTGGATTTCATTTCATTGCAATCATTCCAAATATGTGTTGGCATAGTTGCAGATACATCAAGGAAACACATTTGAGACACATGAAGTCATTTATTAACAGAAAGCAAACTTTTATAAATGTACTTGTACGTAATAACGGTAAATCATGGCATCAGTAGTAAAGCTGCTTCTAATCACGAGCCACCAAGTGCACAGTCACATCAAACATCCTACTGTAGCCGATACGAGTATGCCCTTAAGCAAGATACTTATATTCCACATTGCATCTTCTCTCTCACGTGGGGATGGATTCCACTAGGAATGATGTCTCCTGAGCGATTTAACTAATAATTTGTAAGTACTAACACGTTCTCAGAAAATAAATGTAGAACATTGCACAATACATAGGACGACATAATATGTATTGCTATGTTTCTTATTCAGAACGCATTAGCATTGGAAACACCGAGCAGAAGGGTGCGGGTGATACTGGAGAGAACGAAACTGGCATTATTATCAACGTGACATCTGCAATCATAGGCGCTTCTATTGGAGTTGCTGTATCGTTGGCGTGTGCAGTATTTCAGGCCCCCTTTCGGAGTAACCCCATTTATTTTCCACGTCATAGGTCGAGTAGGGGTCGAGGAGCATCCCCTATTCGCCTTACAATGTATATATACAATACAATATTCATAATAGATATATGTACATTCATATGATTTACATATGGTTTTTTTGCACAGACACAACAAAAACACATACAACAAAAATAATTGTACCCCCACCATATCCTACAGCATCTTTATATCAATATGACAAAGGGAGCTCAATAACTTATACTCGAATAACACACACACACACACACACACACACACACACACACACACACACACACACACACACACACACACACACACACACACACACACACAAATACACACACTCACAAATACCCGCCTGTCTTATCGTTGTCCGTGCGTATATAGATAAAACATGCTTCTCAATATTTCTACCTTTGATGCGTTTACATACATGAGGTAATGCTTTTAATATCGACCAAAGTTGTACAGTTTGGTAAAAAAAAAAAATCAAATACAACAACATTTCAACACAGCTCTGGCATAAATACGTTCATAGATTCCCATATTCTTCTAAAGTTATCTATATTATTATTAACCACTGCAGCCTTTTTGTTTATATTGTAATAATATAATATGATATGTTTTGCTCCTATTACTGTAAGGGGGCATTCTTGCATTTTACATTTATATATATACATTTTCAAAAAGATAATTATCAAATTCTTTGCTATCTCGTTATTATTGAGATTAATGTATCCAAAGATCATTGTATTTTCATTTAAAGGTGCAAATAAGTCTATTGATGGCGTTAATAAAGCAGTGATTAGTTTCCTAGTTGCATTGCATCCCCAGAATAAGTGTTCTATTGTTTCATTCTCAGTCTTACAGAAGGTGCAAAGTGGGCTGTCCTTGTACTTTATTTTATATAGTAAATCATTTGTTCCTAAAATTCGATGTAATATTCTTATTTGGAACCACTGTAGTTTAGAATCTTTTGTTATATTGAAAGGCAAAGAATAAATTTGTTTCCACTCCTCTTTATTAAATGTTACACTAGGCTTTTCTAACCATTTTGCTTGACTAGTTGGCATAGAAGTATTGTTATTTAAGATATTATACATTGCTTTTGACCCTTTCTTATTTATAGTTATGTCTTTTAGAGTGGGTGGTAATGTTGGTCTGGGTGGTATGACAATGTCGTTTGTAGTTATATTGTACGTTATTAATAGTTGTTTTACAGCATTTAAAATACCCTGATAAACTAAATAGTTTGTTGTGACATTGTATGTTTTCTTAAATTCATCTAATGTTAAAAAAGTGCCATCAGCATTTAAAAGGTCAGCTATGTAATGGACACCTGCATCAAACCAGGATTTTAAGAAGACACTCTTCGCACCAATTAATAGTTTATGATTATAAAACAAGGATATGTTACCTATACACTCTTTTTTCACTACACTGTGCTCTATCAAATTAGCAAAGGCACCTAAGGTGTCCTTCCAAAACATGTTATTACTTTCTCTAGATAGTTTTTCAACATAGTGTTTTCCGCAATGGAATAATTTCTGCATTTCAAGTTTTTCATTAACAATACTTATCCAACTTCCATTACCTAATATTCTTCTTAACCATGTAAGTTTTAAAGCCTTTATGGAAGCAGTTATATTGATCATTTTTAAACCTCCCCATGTGTACTCATTTACTAGAATATTGCTTTTTATTTTGGCAGTACCTTGCCAAATAAAATCATAAATTAATGTATTTAGGTAATTAATAAGTTCCTCTTGTGGGTTTGGCAATGCAATAAATAAGTGGTTAAGAGTGGAAATTAATAGAGTTTTAATAACTGTTATTTTTCCAATAGGTGTTAATATTCTTCTTTTCCATTGTTTAATAACGTTTTGGATCTTTTCAATTTTATCTTTATAATTTATTTCTATTATCTTGTTCAAATCTACATGGAAATGTATGCCTAACATTTTGAAACTATGTTGATTCCAAGATAGTTTCCATCTTGTTTTTATACTATCACTAGAACATTTCTTTCTACCTATCCATACAACCTTAGTCTTATCAAAGTTACATTTAATCCAGATATAATAGCATAATCCGATAAAGTATTTAATGTCTGATTCAGAGATTCTGTTGATCCATCTAAGATCATGGTTGTGTCATCTGCAAATTGTGATAATTTATATTCTACGTTATTTATGTCAATTCCTTTAATCTGTTTATTGCTTTTTATTTTCAAAGACAAAACTTCTGCACACAAGATGAATATGTAACAGGATAAAGGGTCTCCTTGCCTACATCCACGGCCACTTTTTATAAAATCTGATAAAATTCCACATTGATTTACCGCGGACTGTGCATCTTTATATAAAATATCAAACCACTTTTTAATGGATGACCCAAAATTAAAGAAGGATAAAGTCTTTTGAACAAATGACCACGACAGGGAGTCAAAAGCTTTTTCAAAATCAATCAAAAGAAGGAGTCCTGGGATGTCATTTTCTTCTGTATATTGCATTATATCGTATATTAATCTTGTATTTTCGCCAATATATCTGCCTTTAATAAATCCTGTTTGATCTTTGCTTATCAATTTATCCATAGTAGTTTTTATTCTATTTGCTATACAACCTGAACCAATTTTGTAAACAGTATTAAGTAGTGTTATGGGTCTCCAGTTTTTCAAGAATTGTTTGGGTTTATTTTCTTTTGGGATACATGTAATTATACGTGTTTGAGAGATAGAAAGATTTCCTGATGAATAAGCCTGATTTATTGCTCTTACTACAAAGCATCCTAATTTGTTCCAAAATACTTTATAGAAATCTGCACCGAAACCAGAAGTTCCTGGACTATTATTATTTGCCATATCTTTTAACACTTTAGTTGACTCGTGGTAAGATATATGTCCTTCAAGATTACTGGATTCTGAATGTGTTAATTTAGGTGTTTCAACATTATTTACAAAATTAATAAAAGTTTCTTCAGCAAGATTAATTGATTTTGATTTAAATAACTTTCCATAAAAACATTTTGTTTCTTTGAGTATGTCGTTTTGGTCCTTTATGATCAAACCATCATCAGTTTCAATCTTGTATATTGTTTTTGAAATAAAACTATTTTTTTCTAAACTGCAGAAATATTTGCTAGGTTTTTCACCGGCTATTGGACCAATTTACTCTAGACCGTATTAAATAGCCTTCAAGTTGTTGTTCCTTTATGGTGTTTAATTCATTTCTCAGTAGCTGAAGCTTATCTAAATTTGAGTCAGACAGATTAGATTCAATCTCATTTATTTCATTTAATAATTTTTTTTCCTTCGATAGATTCAATTTCTTTTTATAAGAACCATAGGATATTGATTTTCCCCTTAATTCCATCAAAAGCGTTTCTAAGAATAACTGATCGTTTATTGTAAACTGTATCTCATTATTTGGGATAATATTATCTGAATTATACACTAGTAACATGTATTGTTGTTTTATTTCATCAATTTTCCTGTTGATCGCGTTTAAATATTCTATATCTTTTAACAGCGAGTTATTATGCTTCCATAATCCTTTTCCATGTTTAAAATCATCAAATTTAAGTCTTAGTAAAATAACTGAGTGGTCCGACTGAAAACTTGATTCAATAGAAACGTTTTCTACATACGGTAAGAGAGTTGATGTTAGCAGAAAGAAGTCTAATCTGGCCTGTTGTAATGGGGTGGGTTTCCTCCATGTATACCTCTTCAAATCGGGGAAGAACTCTCTATAAGCATCTAATAGCTGTTTTGTTTGAATATATTGTAAGACATTTTTCCTGGCATGTTTGTTATTTGTTGTTTTGTAATTAAAATAATCCATTTCTGGGTTAAGTACTAAGTTAAAGTCTCCGCATAGCATGTATAGCTCATTTCCAAAAGTGTCGATAATACTAAATATGTTATCAAAGAAGTCAGGTTTATCAGAGTTTGGACCATACAAATTGATTATGGTAAATTTTTTCTCATCTACTGTCAAGTCTATAGCAATAAAATTTCCATCTGGATCTGTATATTTATTATGAAGTTTATATTCAAAGTTTCTATTGAACAGTATAGCAACACCTCTAGAATTAGACGTTCCTGAACTAAATATACATTCATTGTTCCACTCAGAATATATGGATTTGTACATATTTGGTGTAAAATGTGTGTCCTGGAGACAATATATTCTACATTGTTTTTGTTTTAAGAATTTAAACACCTGTAGTCTCTTTTTATTGCCATTTAGTCCTCGGCAATTGAGAGACAAAATATTTAAACTATTGATATCCATCAGATATAGAGATCAAATTATTATTAAAGGTAATTGAGAAGCAAACTTATGATATTGAGCATTCATTGTATGTATACGACAGAACAGGCAAGTACATATAGGAAAAACAAATACTAGAACAAAAACAAAGAATTTTGTTAAAGGTTTACACCTCAACATTATGGACAATCTAATAATAAAAACAAAGATAAACCTTCTTAGATCATAAATTTCTTAAAATAAATCTGGGACATGGCATTTTTGTTAGGTATATATTTAACTGTAAAGAGCTATGATACATTTGTATTCCTGTTTTACACCAATCCATGTCATACGAATGGTTGTTTCATATACTACCTACTACATGACATTTAATTCAATATTCATAGTTTCTATAAAGGGATGATCTAGTAATCAAACAACACCCGATAATGATGATATGCATATTAACTGATACGTAGGAAAATCTGGTGGGCAAAAGATAAACTTGCGTTTTACATGTATAAAGTGGGGTCACTTTCACACAACCATTTTGTGTTTAGTTTATTAGCAAGTTCGATATCGTTTGGAATCTTATACCACGATCTAATTGTCAACATGATTATATAGAACATGTGAAATATACATAGTGTACAACATTTCATGCTGGTCTTGTTGTTTATTATGTTTGCCCAACAACATTATACTGATATGAGATGTGTGACGTCACTGCGATCATTCCTTATTGGATTTAAACATTATGTCATGACAAGCGTTATATATAATAACTTTAACATGTATATTATCGAGATTATGTATCAATTTTATGCATTCTAGCATGTTTTACAGAGTATATATCTTTCGTTTTACATGGTATAATATTTAGTTACCTATAGATGTTTAAAGAAACAATACTAACACCCTTTGCAACCCGACACAGCAAATCGCGATCGCTGCGAACGTCAGTATAACAACGCGAAATTAAGCCCACTGTAACTCGCCCTCGGCAACTTCAATCGATAGTTCCGTCGCATCAACCCCTGCAACACCGAGCATACACTGTATGGGTTTGCACAGGTTGATAACGTTCCTATTGAGTGTGACACGTTATGTAGATGCACTCATATATATGATCCAAAGTTCAAAAATAAAACCCCTATGAATGTTCCTAGTATTTATTTAGTTAATATATTACTTCTATGTGTGTGCTTTTTATATCTGAGCAATAAATAGTGTTCATATCAAAACATTTCCAAAATTATTTCCCATTCTTTCCCGAAAACGAAAGGGAAAGGACATTCACTACTAATTAAAAGTATCTTAGCATTTGTACACTCTTTAATGTAGATTATAAAATAATCAAAACATTTCCCAAAACTAGTTCATGCTCTTTAAAGTCGAAACGAAAACTAAAAAGCAAGGAACCTCACAGGAAATATTTATATTCAGATAGGCGCGTAGCTACCTGTACGCAACGTACGCAGTTGCGTACACATTGTTCAAAATATTGCAAAAATAAAAAGTTAAACATATTATATTAATTAATTAATAAGCAATAAAAAGCGAAGATTTAACCTAACCCGTACACTGTCTACTGAAGATACCGTGTAGAGACATATTATATCTTATTATGTTGCTGAAACGGCTCTAGAATGCACAACATACATGTTAGCAAACACAATTCACAGGTGGTGGAAGTCGTGATAGCGCAGTGGTAGCGTGTTTGCTTCAGGTGCGAAATATCCGGAGGTCGAGCCCCGCTGGAGCCGTTACGATTGTGCCCTTAGGTAATGCATTTAAATTCCTTGTTGCCTCTTCTCTCTCCCTCGTGGCGATGGATTACATCAGGAATGAGGTCTCGAGAGTGATTAATATAGGTTGTAAGAACTTGTTTCGCAATCGAACTAAAACAAACTTGTATAAACTATAAAATAAAATTCAGATGGGCATGTTCCCGGACCCCCATATCTTGTTTGCGTACACATTAGAACGGACCTAGCTACGCCCCTGTCAGACATATAGCATACATACTGGTTTATTAAAAATCATTCTTTTTTAGTTATTTCATATTTAGCATTCATGAAACGTTTATTTTGTTTTAATAAACACCTTGTGAGTAATATTGTCTTTATATATGGGTTTTGAGCCGACAATTCTGTTCAGCTTTGGTGTAAGGGAGATAATTACACCTAAAACATAGTGTAGTTCCTTTTGCAAAGCGGGTGACCATCAATGCGTTATTAATCATCAATGTCTAATAACACGGCAGGTGTCATCTTTATCCGCGGTTCAAAGGTCTTATAAAACAGCAGTAGATAGAACGCAAAAACAATAAAGTGTGGAGCCAGAACAGATGCCACGTATACATATAAAGTTTAGACCATGCAACAGCTAGTTATACATGTAAAGAACTAAACAGACTCAATATTTACACAAAACATATAGTGTTTCTCTCTTTTGTCATTTGTGGATTACGTGAACCGCGATTGCTGAGATCGGGATACGACAGGATCTCAGATAATATATGGAGTAAGGGAAACAACTCATTCATCTCATACACTATGACATTGTCCCATTCCGATTTCAACAACCACAGTCCACGGAATCCACACATGTCCATTAAAATGTATCTCTATATAGACTTGTAAATATTTATATATGTCAGTCTAAGTCTTGGCACCACTTGAAACAATCTGAAATTGAACGATCAGCATTATGCTCTACCACTGGTGGAATTGCTGCTACCTTCTGGTGTATGTGGAGTTAGTCTCATTTTCGGCCACGGCATGTTCAACCAATGACCGAATTCATTGTACTGGACCTCTCTCGTCCTTAGTTTGATTTTTCCACCGGAAGTCTCCTTGAAAGTGGCAAACATTCTCCCCTCATAACACCAGCATTTCTCAACTCTACTTTTGTCCTTTAGACGCAGCGAAGATAGTACTTGCTGGTTAAACCAAATTAGGTCCTGGCTTATGGAGACCTGGGATCCCTTCAATTTGCTGACGTTCTTCATCAGATCAATTTTCGTTTGTCTTCGAACAAATTTCACGATGACTGGCCTATTTTTTCCTACTTTAAATTGACCCAGTCTGTGTGCAACATCAATATCTGAACTCGTCAATGTCAGAGTTAATTTCTGATTGATTAATGTAATGACTTGTGTTGTAGTCTGTTCGGACGTTTGTTTGGGTATATCATCCGAAACACCAAACATCCGGATATTGTTCTTTCTACTGTACTGCTCAATGTCATTTGTTACCTTTTCAGTTGTTTCCGTTTCTCTTATAATTGTATCACGGAGATAACTATTGCTGTCTTTCAGTTTTTCAATCACCTCATTTTTGGCCTTCATTTCCTCTTTGATTTTATTGTTTTCAACGGCCCTTTCATGTACGTCTCCTTCTAGTATGCTAATTCTATTGGCAACTGAGCTGAGAATATGTTCCTTCATTTCATTTACAGTGTCTTTGATGATTTCTCTAATCCAGGACTTATCATTTTTTGTTAATACCTGTGAAAGCTTATCATTTATGACATCAAGCTTTTTTTCTAAAGATTTGCATTCAGTTTGATCAGGAGAAGCCATATTTTCAATGTATTCATACAACGTTTTTTGTTTTTTACTATTCTGTTTTGGTTTCTTTGTTTTCTTTTTTCCCTTTTCTGGTGTAATGCTAGATTCTTTGAACACTGATGTATCTAGTATATTAGTGCTTGTATCTCCTTCACTGGTAGTTGAAGAATGTGTACGTTTACCCGAGCTCATTATTGATCAAATAGTAGTTCACATACCTGTACTGTTAATGCACAATAGCCTATGTCAGTCTATTCAAATGAATCAGCCATGCATGACGATTTATCAATCAGAGTTTATGTACAGGTATCTCTACCTGTAAATATCCCACCCACCTTCGAAATAGGCAAAGAGTTTTTAAAACAGTTCAATGTGGATTTCTTCCTTCAAAAGTCAAATTTTATCAAATTCATCCGTTCCTACCAATTACTTCCCTTTAAGATTCATTTGCCTACGTGTTGCTGTCTCCAATCCATGATCTAAGAGGTTTATTTCTGATTTTTCATATCACATTATGAAAATTGTATGTTTATTTTCTACCGGAACCGGAAACCTTCCATTGGTATCATAGTGTGGAAATATAGAACTAGTAAAAGGTGAACTAAGTATTCAATAACATTATACAATTGAGCACGAATATAATTAAAACAAGCCTATATGCGTCGTACACTAAGTACTTTAAATATGTTATAAGTAAGTATAAGATATTGTGATAGACACCACTTACATGTTATATTATTATAAACACAACTTACATGAAATATTGTCATGAACACGAATCACATGCGATATTGTCAAACACACTAATCACATGCGATATTGTCATAAACACGAATTACATGTAATATTGATATAAACACGACTTACATGCGATATTGTCATAAACACGAATTACATGTAATATTTATATAAACACGACGTACATGCGATATTTTCATAAACACGAATTACATGTAATATTGATATAAACACGACTTACATGCGATATTGTCATAAACACGAAGTACATGTAATATTGTCAAACACACTAATCGCATGCGATATTGGCATAAACACGAATTACATGTAATATTGATATAAACATGACTTATATGACCTATTGCTATAAACAAATAGTAGCAACACCATTGTTTAGACATGCGAAATACGTTTTATTCATATTTTAGAACTGAAAGCAAGAATGAATACACGAGACCATCTCATTCTAGTGCACCATCGGAAGTCCCAGTTTACGATACACTGGATGATCATCAAGGTACTTTGTCTTACGTGCTATAAATGATGTAAATTTCTCGACTTAGTTACGTATCATATACAGTACAATGAATGGGTCAATTATTCAATCCTGCGGGATAGAATTACGTATTATTATATATATATGCTATCTGTGACATAATATTGTAATATATAACAATATATACACGGTATTCGTAACAAGAGACTGTTCATGCAATTATTGTGTAAAACTATATAATCTTACATGTGACCTAGAAACGTAGACACATACTTGCAATTTGATGCCCTAGTCAATGCCAGGACAATACCAAACGCGGTTACAGTACAAGCAATTACTATCTCATTCGTTCAATACAAAGTAATGGTTGTGATTTTGAACTACCTAAGTTTGTTGGCTGAGGCACTAGAGGAAATTGTTATGTTATTTTCTTATATATGGGAACTAAATATAAATTATGAATACAACCTTAGGTAGATTAGTTGTTTTTCCTTGTTAATGGGTATTGGCTTCTATGATGTACTAGATGTTTACCTATTGGCAAAACAAATATGTTGAAAAAAACACTGTAATATCGATTAGAAGAACTATTAAAGTTTTCAACTGGCACAAATAAGATGCTTAATAATAGAAACTTGTATTTAACCTATATCGACCATAGCACATGACCTATTTATGTCAATTACATGGCCTCCATGACAAAGGGGTTACGGTTATATAATTCAAATCATTTGAATGTCATTTCTGTATGTTGGAATCCCACTGGGATGTTGAATTATTTCATGTGAGGAAGATATCGAGCTGGCTTGTGGTAGGTCGATTGTTCTACCCGGGTACCGTCCGTACATGCCATACTGCTCGGAAGGGCACCCGGTGTCTGCATCCTCCATTAATAGCTAGAGAGTCTATGCATGACATAAGCCATTTGTGCCACTTCAAACACACAATTTATGTCAATATTGCATACGCTTATGTCTCCGTAGTATTGTGGTTAAGGCGTCCGACTAAGAAGTGGGAAGTCGACGCTTCGATCCTCGTCATGGTTCGTTCTAATATGGCCGGTTGGTGAGACTGCAAGCTAGTTAAATAATGGTTACCGATTGCCTACCATAAAATAAGTTGCACCATTAGTCAGTAATAGGGGTGAAACTATAATAAACACACACACTTTACTTAATGTTGGGTCAATATCTAGTATTGCCATTATTATATCAGAAAATAAATTTACAATTTGCTCTAGTTAAACTAGCTTCGTCTTGCCAGTTATATGAATCAGAATAATTCTTACCGGTTGATATATGACTGAGACTATTAATAAACATGTAAATGATGTAATATCTTTTATGAACACATTTTCCGTTTTCTTTTTCTATTTTAGATACATCGAGGCCAAGTTCAAACGTTTACATAAACGAAAGTGTTACCGGTTTATAGTGTTATTATAACGTTTAAGCTATACATTTATGCAATTACTGTCATCATGGCATTTATAATGCAACAAAGAAATGTAAGCAGACATATATCTATAGCAAGTCAGACATTGCATGTGTACAGAAAATACTCATATTTTATCATTTATTATAATATGTCATAATAATAATCCTTCCGCGCTTCATTCTTAGCGAACGTGTAGCTCAGTATATAGATGGGATATTGATCTACAAATATAGTCATCGTCATATACACGTCAGCATTATAGCTGTCCATCGTCATATATACGTCAGCATTATAGCTGTCCATCGTCATATACACCTCAGCATTTTAGCTGACCATCGTCCTATACACGTCAGCATTATAGCTACCCATAGTCATATACACGTCAGCATTATATTTACCCATCGTCATATACACGTCAGCATTATAGCTGTCCATCGTCATATACACGTCAGCATTATAGCTGTCTGTCGTCATATACACGTTAGCATTATAGCTGTCCATCGTCCTATACACGTCAGCATTATAGCTGCCCATCATCATATACACGTCAGCATTATAGCTGTCCATCGTCATATACACGTCAGCATTATAGATGCCCATCGTCATATACACGTCAGCATCATAGCTACCCATCGTCATATACACGTCAGCATTATAGCTGTCCATCGTCACATACACGTCATCATTATAGCTACCCATAGTCATATACACGTCAGCATTATAGCTGCCCATCGTCATATACACGTCAGCATTATAGCTACCCATAGTCATATAAACGTCAGCATTATAGTTACCCATCGTCATATATACGTCAGCATTATAGCTGTCAACCCAATATGTCAAATGTGTTCTTCCTGTATCTCCTCTCGTGGCAGATTGATATTATGCATATAGAGTAGTTCGATAGGTAGGCTATGGAATTGATAATAATTTCAATTCCCTACGGATGCAATACTACCATTACATATCGAAACGGAATTATTGCCACATCCAATACTTTTCAGACCATTTTAGCACACTCACCGAAAATACAAATATTGGTGTCACATACAAGAAGAGGAATGATGATGCTACACATTATTTGCTACGTACATACACGTAGAAGACGACGGCTTTAATATGTTGTTATATATACAGTAAATCGACTCACACAGATCAGTATTTGAACTTCGCCTCAAACCACAATTTGGACTCCAAGATGACATATATTGGTTACCATCTCAAATGACAAGACACAAGAAGTGGCGCCAAATCAACTATAAGAATTCTCGCTTATCCATACTGAATCTAGGTTTCAGCAATTGTGGACAACCAGCTGTTTGTTTGTGTTTGGGGTTGATGGTCGCACCAACAGCTTAGGTCATATGGCGACTATCCACCTATTATTAGTGGACGAAGAACCACAGTATTCCTGTGTCCTATGACCTGACTACGTCCCACTGACTAGTATAGCATTAACCAGTCAATTCACACTATTTCGAGGTTATTATATCATCAACTATTATGCTTTGTACACATCTATGTAAGTACTAGGTTTTTACTCTCTTATCTTATTGCGTCATTGTATTATACGTGTTGTATTTTCAGATTGGAATCTGGTTTACTGAGTTTGAAATAAAGTATCTATCTATCATATTTAACCTCCGTTTTTCATATAAGCCTGCAGCGAAGGAAGTGGATGTTCGGCTAGCCACCACCTGGATTAAATAAACTGTTTGCCCGCTTTCTAAATTGTGTTTCTTTGCGATATCGTGTGCCCAGTGTCTTATGTTCTGTTGCACAATATAGCTTAAGCAAATAAATCATTCCGACAATTTAGTCTAAACTATTTTATTTCAATATGTGTCCATGTGTTGTCATTTATGATATACAGTGTGTCAACAGGATTGAGAAGAAAGTATAAAATAGCATGTGTGGTGTCCCTTTACTTATGTCGGTCTCTCTCCAATCAGGTAATTTGATCGAAATACGAAACCACATACGCATATGGAATGATAAGCATATAAGTAGGCTATCGATTCAAAAATTGTTGTAACCATACTAGAAACAATCCGAAGATCCAAACATCTTTCTTTATTGAAAAAATGTTCCTTGCTTGTCAGTTTAGCAATCTAGTATGTTTATTTGTCTATCTTTATTAAATTAAATTAAATACATTTATCTTCAAATAACACGGCACACTATTGTACATCATTTTGAACATAAACTGTGGTAGATGCAAGTTTCAACACATTTAGTAATTCATATTAATTATGCATTATTACACATGTATAATAATATTATATGGTTGATAGTCTATTTGTTTGTTTTTGTTATACGCCTTCGTCAGCACCATTTCGGGATATTTACCTAAAACACCTTTCCCGGACAGGTTCCAGCTGTTAACCAGTACTTGGTGCACAATCCTCTGTAAGAAACTGCCAACTGTTACATATCAGACACGGTCTGAGCGGGGCTCGAACCGGTGACCATCAGTGATGATATGTTACAGTCGTATACAAGTCAGCGCCGTTAGCCACTCGATAACGGAGGCGGTCTGGTTCATCGTATATATTGTCATGATAATTATCAAAGTAGTTATCGTTTTCTCTTTTTGGAGTCTGAAATATACATGCAAGCATCATAACTACCTGATCCAATTAAACTAATGGCATTATCCATTAGGTAACTTATTACTGTATTAAAAAAACTGATATTGTATAGCTATAAACATTATAAAATGTGTTTAATGCTGAATAAACTTTTCGTATTCGTAGATACACTTTAATGAACCACATAATATACAGCTTACTTTACTTATCCTTCAAGACCTGTACTTCGAAATCGGTCTGCAATAAATGCATCACAATAATGCATTAAAACAACATTTAAAAGTAGGTGAGTATAGTGGTAATTGCTAACTCCTGATATATGAGTCCTCAATTACACATTAACATACACAATTGACAATGAATATATAAAATGAGACTGAAAATTACTCTGTTATATTACTGCTTTTTGAAAAATAATCCTTTGGCCATTATACGAAGTTCAGACATTCGTGCACGCCTGTCCCAATTAGTATGTGCATGTTCGTCTCTGCAATAACAATGTGTTAATATTTTGTTGGGTGGTGTTCTCCATATGATAAAACCATAATTAATCAAAATTTGGTTTGATTTTACATAATAACCAAATGTTAGCTGAATGTGAACTCCAAGAAGCGTGTCTGTTTCCAATTGCAAAATGTTTTCATATTTAATAGAGAGAGTGTAGGCTTAGGGAAACTACACTTTCGATATGTTGTAGACATAAATATAATATTTGTTTTTCCTGTATTCATCTTCGTTCCTTTTGGAAAACACAAGTATTTCAAGTCTTCCAAAGCTTGTTAACATCTTGTTTCTAACACTTCTTCCTGCGTAGGGATATCATATACTGTAATATTATCTGCAGATACATGGATGCCTCAGTGTATGAAACGATCAGTGGTAAATCATTAATACAAACTAAAGCATAAACAAAAGAGAACCTTATATTGAGTCCCGTTGGACTCCATAATTAACATTTTTGTCTACAGATAAAACTGTATTAAATTTGATATAATCAGGCTGCTTCCTTTTTAAAACATCGAACTAGGCAAATCAATGTCGGTTGCTACAACTGATTCATACACATTTATTACAACTATAGACTCTTATGGGTTAATTCCTGATGGAGTCCAAAGCTGTGTATTGAGTGAGAGATGTAATCTGGATAAGAGTTTTGCCTAAGGATACACCACCTTGGTTTTGACGGTGTTCAAACTCCCAACACATCGGTTTACAAAGACGCAATATCCATTACACCACGTATGTCCCATTCCTGTGAAAGCAGACCATCAATCAAATATAGTATGTGTCATGTTGATATCAGTGCTGATGACATACCTGACAGTGATCTGCCTGGCATACCAGATGCATGATATATGCTCACAGTTTCTCTTCATATGGATGAAGCAAAGTTCGTAGACAATACAAGATGATTGCTTGTATCATAGACCACACCAAGAAGGGATCCAAACCGACTAAGCTTAATCATAGTGTGTGTAATGGAACTTTAGTTGTAGCATAACGGCAGACCTCTACACCTAAATGTAAGCTACACGAACTTAATTTGTTTGTAAGTACACATCGCAATACAAACAACACGATACAATATGGACACTTAAACCGGTACTTTTATCTTTGATACGTTATTCTCTTGTTTACAGATTCTACCGCATGTTTCTATCCCAAGAACCTCACTTTAAAAATATGTTGACGAAGATATAAATACTGGTGTACATAGCGCCACAGTGACCTAGAAAGCCGGTGACACGTTGTCATTTGTCTTTCATGTTGTTAAAACATGACGAGAAACTCAATACGGCCCAATTAATAGCCTCGGTGTTAAAATATATTTATTTGACAGACCAAGCAAAATGTATCAACGCCTGTTCCCAGGCTAGTTTTAACATACCAATATTGCAGTTCCTTAACTGCCTTAAAATATACACTTACTATTGTATTCCAACTTGCCCTATTACTATATATGGACACATGTTGGCAAATATCTAGTTCGTAAAATACCTACCTTGCCTAGTAAGCTTTGAAGCTATCTGATATGATCAATAGCCGACGCAAAAACCTATTTATCATGACGGTGTCCTGAAATCTGAAAAAGCATTGACTTCGGTAATTCTCTAAAACGTAATATTCTTGTTTCGGAAATTTCAAAAAAACCTGTACATGTACAGACAATACTGAATTCTTTGTCGGGAAGCAAATACAGCTGTCTTATACTAAAGAGCATTCAAACTTGAGCAAACTATTTCGTTCAAAATAACTTGAAAATAATGCATCATCAAAATTAACATAATCGCATATTCCGTCATCTAAGAATAACGACACGTTATGACCTACATATCACCAGTGATTCCAGAGTCTCGGTATGTTGTTAAACATACGGCCAGCTTTATCAATAGCAATACGGTAACATATTAAATAGGAAATATCTAGTAGTGCTATATTATTTCCAGTTAAAGCCTAGATCAATTAATGGATGCTATTTAAGCATACATGTATCAATATGAGGTATGCATTTGAAAATGAAAGTACAAAGATTTACATATTATTATATGTACGACTCCGAACTTAACAGTAAACATGTGCACTCTTGGATTTATGTGCCTGCGATTCAACAAAAATCTTGGGTTTACCAGATCTGCTATAAGCTATAGTAAGTGGATTTACAGCATGTGGTGTGTTGTATCCAGTAAGGATTGTAGCTAGAATGAAGCGAACGCTGGGTTTTCAATGTCCGTTTTGTGTTTACGTATTTATATAGTATTAGGCGAGTCCTTGGATGGTAGATTGTAATAATTGTTGAACACACTTTAAAACTATGAAATATTAAAATCTATTTTCCCCATTGGTATTGACGACTCACTCTCCTCGCACCTCGACATTATCCTTGTCGTATCCTGGCCTATTCCATTTCTCTATTCCAAGAGAAAATTAGGTGTTAATAAACACCCCAAACTTACTTCTAGTTCTCCATGAAGCATGGTACTTTGCTTCCTGAAATATAAATAGTTCACCCCCGAAACGGAACTTGTACTTATCCTATTGTTATGCACTAATGGTCCAACATCTGATTTCCCCACGTCCACCTTGTCCACATAGGAAGCATATCCCTGGACGCTACTTCTGAATATGGTGGCATGTAACTTTCTCGCATTTATTTCTGACGTGCCCTGACTTCGGCCAGGATTATACATTTTCTGACTGTAGGGTTGGTCTCATACTCTGATGTAACACACCAATCCAACTCTACCGAATGTGGAGGTCGTGATTGCGCAGTGAATGCGCGTTCACTTCAGGTGCGAACGGTCCGGAGTTCGAGCCCCACTGGAGCCGTTACGATTGTGCCCTTAGGCAAGGCATTTAAATTCCACGTTGCCTCTTCTCTCTCCCTCGTGGCGATGGATTCCATCAGGAATGAGGTCTCGATAGTGATTTATATAAGTTGAAATAACTTGTTTCGCAATCGAGCTAACATAAATTTGTTTAAACTAAACTCTACCGAATCAGTGAACCGGAGCAATTGTCGTTCCTTTAGCATATCCTTAGCTGAAAACATTTATCATCAAATAAACCGTAGGAAATAACATGTGGACACCTGTATAAATACTTAATCCCCTGTCGCTATTGTATTAGTAATCTATCAGGTATACATTCACCTGTACATAATACTTATCTATAAACATCTGACCAGCCGTACAATACACTGCTGATTGTATTTATTTACATAGGGGCGAGGGGGGACGAATCCTTCAATAATATATTATATATATATATATATTATTTTGCAGTTTCTAACCTATAGGTTAGGGCTGATTCTAACTCTGCTGCATTGTATATCACTTAGAAATTAACGTAAATTGCTCTTCGTTACTTTTCTTTCAAATTTCGGAATGTCATACATATTTACTGAACATTGAACTTATCTGTTTTATCAATCCGTTGATACTATCCACAGTAGTCCTTATTTGTTCATCTGTATAACCCATTGGACCATGCGTTCTACCATGTGTTCATGTTCCGTACTCGTCATCTTGAATTGTTGAATAGCGAAATTGCTAGCGAAACGATCGACACCAAGCATAGAACTGACGATCAATTGAACCATATCACATGACCAAGCACGCACTCACAGTTATGTGATCATCTTTATATGCACCAATAATTCGCGCACACAAACTTAATATGCCAAGTATTGTTAAGACATACGTTCTGAGCTATACTAACGTAACGTAACTTGAAATTACTTCACCGGGATTAACATTTACGGGATTTACTTCATGCATAGGATTTAGTTATGTAACATAATATTACATTAATCTAAAACACACTATATTTCTTACAGTAAGAAACGTCAAACATTCATTGGAAAGTATAAACTTTATGAAAATATAACCATCATTCAATACACATACTATTGTCTGAACTACATCCTTCATTTAGTATTAAACAGTCATAAATAAACAAAGATATTAAATGAATTTAAATGAAAAACATATTACCTGTAATGCATGTATGTAATCAGCTCAGACGAATTGACACCATTATATTGTTTTATCATGTCTGCTATTGTTAAATATTTATCACGGATCAGTAACATCACGAAATACCGGGGTTTAAATCGTCTGTGTTGAAATATATTGCTGTAAATAAGGATTGTGTATGTCTTTTTAAATCATCTAAATGTTCAATAATCACTATTAGCCTTGATATAAACCTCCATGTAAAAAGACGTACTTGCATATGACATTCTAAATAAGTCCGCCTCCGTTGTCGAGTGGTTCAGGTCGCTAAGCTGTATACCACTGCAACCAATTGTAAAGGGTTCGAGCCCCGCTCAGACCATGTCGCTTATATAAAACAATTGGCAGTTTCTTACGGAGGTTGGTCCACCAAGCACTGATTATCCACTGGAGTATACCAAGGAAACTTGCTGGGCAACCGGTAGCGACGTTAAATAAACTTAAGCATGTTACAGGTAACTGATGTAACCCTGTACATCACATCTGTTGATAAGATTATATTTAATATATTCCTGTAACATCCTACTTATCCAATCAAACTACAGTTCAAATCAGCTATGTCGAATTATGTGGGACCTCGCAAAATACTTTCGACTTTGACTTAACGAAATTCGATATAAACGGAGCCAGTTATATGAAAAATGATAGTGTCTGAAACGGGACTTGGTTCACTTCGAGATAACCGGATAATTCGACATAACCGACTTTGACATAACGGAAGTAGACTGTATCTTTTTATCGTTTCTATGCAATTTCTATCTGTTTTAATGCACAGCAAATGCTGATAACAAATGTAGCAGTACGTGGCAAGTAATATATTCAGTGGTATGTGGTAACATGAATATATACTCTGTAATGTATAGGGTATATTTCTTGTAATCATTGTGTTGTCAGTTTGTTCCTCGACAGTTGTGGTATCCTTAGGGAAGAGATGTGTCACAATGTCTCCTCCAGCATGGAGAGCATACAGTTGTAAGAACTTGTTTCCCTATCGCAATCAACGACAGCCCTGTTATGACTTCAGTATACTTCACATTTCAAAAATATATAATCGTAAAATAAGTGTGAATGACGTCACCAACGGGCTTTCGCATAGGATAAATATGGCTTATTCAGCAGCAAGTCGACACATTTCAGAAGCTAAATTGAATAAGGAGTTCTCTGGCATTTGATTAAGCATATTCATTTTTCATATTTTACAATCCCCCACTTCTCCACAGGCGTTAATATGACCAGCAGTTCAATACGGCCCAATTAATAGTGTCGGTGTTAAAATATATTTTTTTGACTGACCAGGTAAAATATATCGACTACGGGTTAGACAGTGTATGAAACAACCACATATTAGTAGATACAATATGGACTATTGTTCTCCATCAACATTTGTCTGAGGGTTCGACAGTGTATGAAACAACCATATAATAGTAGATACAATATGGGCTATAGTTACCCAACAACATTTGTCTGAGGGTACGACAGTGTATGAAACAAACCCATATTAGTAGATACAATATGAAATATTGTTCTCCATCAACATTTGTCTGAGGGTTCGACAGTGTATGAAACAACCATATATTAGTAGATACAATATGGGCTATAGTTATCCATCAACATTTGTCTGACGGTGCGACAGTGTATGCAACAACCATATATTAGTAGATACAATATGGGCTATAGTTATCCATCAACATTTGTCTGAGGGTGCGACAGTGTATGAAACAACCATATATTAGTAGATACAATATGGGCTACAGTTATCCATCAACATTTGTCTGAGGGTACGAAAGTGTATGAAACAACCGAATATTAGCAGATACTGTATGGTAACTATAGCCCATACTGTATCTACTAATATGGGGTTGTTTCATACACTATCGCACCGTCAGACAAATATTGATGGAAAACTATAGTCCATACTGTATCTACTAATAATGTTTCTTATAACATTATCCTGTATTAGTATATTTCGTATGCTTCCTACTTGTACGCTAAGAACCACTTTCAGTATATCCAACTCCTCTTGGTGGCAGGGGGCATTTCTGTATGCGTTGCATAATAGACTGCGTTTGCTCGGTTACTTCCCTTAGTCGAAAATATCTTATAGTTCGAGTTTGTATCAGAAGAAATATATATATAGTCATATATAACACTTGATATATCTATTATGTCGGTTTATGTAGACTTGAACGGTACTGTAATGTTATGCATGCTGACTGTTCAAACTTGATATATCTATTATGTCGGCTTCTGTAGACTTGAACGGTACTGTAATGTTATGTATGCTGACTGTTTAAACTTGATATATCTATTATGTCGGTTTGTGTAGACTTGAACGGTACTGTAATGTTATGTAAGCTGACTGTTCAAACTTGATATATATATTATGTCGGTGTCTGTAGACTCTACCGTACTGTAATGTTATGTATGCTGACTGTTCAAATTTGACATACTATTATGTCGGCTTCTGTAGACTTGAGCGGTACTGTAATGTTATGTATGCTGACTGTTTAAACTTGATACATCTGTTATGTCGGATTATGTAGACTTGAATGGTACTGTAATGTTATGCATGCTGACTGTTCAAACTTGATATATCTATTATGTCGGCTTCTGTAGACTTGAACGGTACTGTAATGTTATGTATGCTGACTGTTCAAACTTGATATATTCTATTATGTCGGCTTCTGTAGACTTGAACGGTTCTGTAATGTTATGTATGCTCACTGTTCAAACTTGACATATCTATTATGTCGGCGTCTGTAGACTTGAACGGTACTGTAATGTTATGTATGCTGACTGTTCAAACTTGATATATTCTATTATGTCGGCTTCTGTAGACTGTACGGTATTGTAATGCTATGTATGCTGACTGTTCAAACTTGATATATATATTATGTCGGTTTCTGTAGACTTGAATGGTACTGTAATGTTATGGATGCTGACTGTTCAAACTTGACATATCTATTATGTCGGCTTCTGTAGACATGAATGGTACTTTAATGTTATGTATGCTGACTGTTCAAACTTGACATATCTATTATGTCGGCGTCTGTAGACTGTACGGTACTGTAATGTTATGTATGCTGACTGTTCAAACTTGATATATCTATTATGTCGGCGTCTGTAGACTGTACGGTACTGTAATATTATGTATGCTGACTGTTCAATCTTGATATATCTATTATGTCGGCGTCTGTAGACTGTACGGTACTGTAATGTTATGTATGCTGACTGTTCAAACTTGATATATCTATGATGTCGGAGTCTGTACACTGTACGGTACTGTAATGTTATGTATTCTGACTGTTCAAACTTGACATATCTATTATGTCGGCTTCTGTAGACTTGAACGTTACTGTAATGTTATGTATGCTGACTGTTCAAACTTGACATATCTATTATGTCGGCTTCTGTATACTTGAATGGTACTGTTTCTTTATGCATGCTGACTGTTCAAACTTGATATATATGTTATGTCGGCTTCTGTAGACTTGAACCGTACTGTAATGTTATGTATGCTGACTGTTCAAACTTGATATATATATTATGTCGGCGTCTGTAGACTTGAACCGTACTGTAATGTTATGTATGCTGACTGTTCCATCTTTCTCTCTCGGGTATGAACGGACAAGGAGCATCAGTCATCTACGTAGATGGAACAGCTATTGACAAATTAAATATTTGCTTGCGATAAACCAAGCCACATGACATATGCATTACCGTCCTGTATTAAGCATCCATTCATCAGAATCACAGAGGCAATTTGTTCAACAATTAGTTTATGTACATTTATTTTAGTTCAATTGCGAAACAAGTTTATACAACTTATATTAATCACTCTCGAGACCTCATTCCTGGTGGGCGGGTGAGCAGGCAGGTAGAGAGGCCATTTTATTTTATTTTATTTTATATATCAGGTTACATGCACAACATAACATGATTAGTACAACAAATGAGGCTTAATTGTGGTTGTAGCAATGATTTTACATTTGCATTTTCAAAGATGACCACAATGCAATGTGTGTGTCAGTGTGTCTACTTGTCTGTTATTGCGCTGATGGCTTTACAAAATACCTCCCTGTAAAATACATTCTGCATTCAAGTGACGCTGAAAATCATCAGCCAACTGTCAGCATTATATGACTGGTTATTAACACTACAAATCAATCATAGCAAAAACAATGTGAAGTACGTCACCATATTTACTTCGACTTACTTACGTGGTGATTGTATTCATATAAAGTTGTGTAGGGACAACAGCCATACAATAGACCGGCTGTATCCTTTGTTTATTGAAGATTTAACAATGGTAGATTTGTTCCTTGTATATAGAAACACACTATCAAATCAGGTTTACTTATACAGATCTAACTAGGAAGTGTTGCAAATATTATTAGGACAAGTATAATATGGTCCACTTTTTGCAACTTGATATAATAAAATATGGCTATGCCCAAATGTTAGTTGTTATGCCCAAATGTTAGTTGTTATGCCCAAATGTTAGTTGTTATGCCCAAATGTTAGTTGTTATTAATATTAAGATAAGTCCACTTCTAACTGAGAAGCACTTTAATAGCGCAGCTGACGCAGGAAGATATTCAGACGATATGACCAGTGTTGTGAAACAATCTCCAAATCACTGTTGAAATTAATGATTGTATGTTTGCCAGTTTTGAGGGTACATAGTCGCAACAAGAGCGTATGTGATATGGCCACTATCCAGCTATTACTGTGGAGGAATATTCGGGTGCAACCCGGGGTGCCCCAATCTTTCAGGCACGGACGGACTCCTGTGTAGAAACCCCAGCAGTACGCAAACCAGTTGGAAAGCTTCCACACATGATTAGATTCGAAACCCCAGTGGGATTCGAACGTACATAGGTGAGGGGCAAGTGAATTGAAGTCAACAACATTAACCACTCGGCCGCAGATACATCCGTTACGAAGTATAAGAGTGGCATTAGTCAGTAAGATGAAGGATATTGGTCTTGTATACATGGCGTCCTCTCGTTATCACGGACACCGATCTGTTGTGAAATATGCTGGGAACATATAGTTTACGTATAAATAGCATTGGTACTACATTCTTCCGATAACAGTCTTTCAGATGGGACTTTAGACCGAGGTCTCGTGTCGGTGCTTTACACCGTGCACGTACATTAACCAGATGAGTTTCTGGAATGGATCTCTGTCTGTATCATTGCACTATCCTCCAAAAATCTAAAATGAGGATGCGTTGCTGATATGGGCAACCGGTAGCGACGATGAATAAACGGAAAACACACACACATCAGATGGGGGATCGAACCTGCGATCCCTGGATTGATGAGTGGATGAGATGACTATAATGGGAAGTTTTATGAATTGTAAACCAATCAAACGATGCATTGTATTGCTTTACAATCGTTGAATACATGTAACGGGATTAAATACCTGGATGCCAGCATGTGTAGACAAGTCTTTTTACATTCAGACTTAATTGAATATCAAACATTTAAATTATTTAAAAAAGAGACTCGATCAATATTTACAATAATATATTTCACGATGCATGATTTGAACCCGGTAGTTCATGATGTTGCTGAAGCATGACAGAGAACATGTTAACAAGGATATAGAAGAAAACTTAGTATTGTCCTTACCCAACATTACTCTCCGATGTATTTACGTTATGGTTTTCTAACTTTCATGCGTCCTAGCTGATTACGTTTCTTACAGGTAACGTTTTATTTTAAATTGATTTTTGAGCCGTGCTTATATATAATGTTCAACTGCTTAATATTGATTGCTATATATATATTTAAAACACTGTCGTGACGTAATACCTTTGTACGTGGAGTCCATTATTATTAATATTGGACTGCTTTCAAAAGGCCAGAGTATATATTAAATCCTATTCGTAAATGTACGAAATTAACAATTTAAATTTGTAGGATCTTGCTATATAAATGTGTGTTGTAAGTAAAATATGTAGCATATAGCCTATATCCTATACTTATTTATATACTTATCGTCGCTACCGGTTGCCCATATGAGTGATGTCTCCGAATAGATTAGTCATTTTAGATTGTTGGAGGGTAGTGCAATGATACAGACAGAAACCCATTCCAGAATATCCTCTTTTACTAGCATGGTGTACAGCACCGCACGAGACCTCGGCTTAAAGTCCCAATTGAGAAACTGTTAATTTTATTATTGTCAGACGGGGGATCGAACCTGCGACCTCTGGATTACTGGTCCAGTGTGTTAACCACTGAACTACATATCCGATAATGTCATGCTACACACATTATATTAGCCTGGGTGCCAGTCTGTCGATTTTCACTGTTTAACTTCTACAACGGCAAAATGACAGCCTGGGGAAACTTGATTTCCGATCGTAGCGCCATCTACTTACACCCTCATTAATGTAGATTGGAAAAACGACAACTCTTCTCTACAAGATAATATCGCTAAATATAGAAACGGAATTCTATCGGAAATCGTCGAACAGTCACAATTGTACACGATAATTTCCGAAAAAACACGAATGCTCCCGGAGACTCATTTACATTGCAAACATATAATTTCACGTAAATAGGATTAATGTGAGCCAATAATTACACGGACAATACCCCAAGTTTCCCCATGCGTTGATATGATCAGAAACTCAATACGGCCCAGTTAATAGTCTCGGTGTTAACATATATTTATTAGACTGACCGGGCAAATGTATATCGACGCCTGTTCCCAGGCTAACAGTATATATCAATACGGTACAAGTAATGCATGCTATATTGGTTTGAATAAACTTTTTTTTTAAACATTGAACATCATGTCACAGTTGAATGAATAAGCGATAAATCACATGCTTCAGGTCACACGATCAGCTCAGGGGAAGTACATGTATACAAAGTATATCCATTACGGCTTATGCATGACTGCTTAAAGCGACATTACATTGCAAAAAGCAAATCAAATGCATGTTTTCACATATAAATGCATTACTACTACTACTATTACTGAATACATTCGAACATTAACATTGAATCAATAAACAGTGTTGTTGTGGTATACAAACTTTCAAACAATAAATTAGGATTTCATATAACGGTCATCCGCGCTCCTGAGTGTCATTGGAGTGAATACTAAACATGCGATACTTTCGATTAGAGATAATTTAACTAAGATTACCTAGTGTTATTCAGGATAAACGCGTTGTATTACGCAGGAATGTCGATCATATTTACATTATTTTGTTATGTCAACAAACCGCGTGTACAACGTTTGTTTATTTGTTGAAATACTCTTTATTTAGGCAAATATTTGGTAAAAAAGTATACCATATAATAGCAAATTACATTCTGCAGACATTTGCGTTTTCACCGATGTAGTGTCGATTTAAAATGTTCAATTATTTTCGATAATCGTTTATACATTATGTGGATATTATCACCCAAAGGTTGTTGAGTCAAACTTCGGTTATTTCGAAGTATATTGCTCGATCGTTGATACGTTTCTATGTAAACAATATACAGTCTACATCCGTTATGTCAATGTCGGTTATGTCGAATTCGCCGGTTATGTCGAAGTATTTTGCTCGGTTGATGAACGTTTCTATGTAAACAGTGCATAAATGTATCATGTTCTTCTAATGATGTATTACAAGCGTAAATTTACTTGAGACATTATAATTACACGCTTCATTTGCAATGGATTTTTGCAGTTTAATTGAATAAAATTGATTTCATTCATTTGTATTTACTTTATTGTTTTATCCGATCTTGGCTATACATTTTATAATTAAGAAATACTTATCATTTCGATTCTAACACGACTTACTTCTAATAATTTTAGACGAGAAAGGAGTATTTTCTTCAAACACCGTGCATTTGGCTTTCGAAATTTCCTCCCGCATAAGGGGTGATGACGTTATTTTTTATGGAAAATATCTAGTGCATAAATGAACAAAAGTTGTAACTGATCAATAATTGTATTTATTTTATCAAATAAAACTGTACAGTATAGTAACTGAAACGTTACTTAACAGAAAAACAAGACGGACAAGAGATTATCTGATTCTAAAAATAGCTCACTTCTGCGAATTCCAACGGCTGTATTTACAAACAACACGTGACTTTCATCTATAAAACTTTACACGCATTGCATAAATGGAACAGCCAACACACGGTGCGCGCGCATCATAGTTCAAGGTAGGTATATCGCAGAATAACCCGAGGTAGATTTTACTCTACAAGTATGTATGTTATTAGCTGGGTCGTGTTAGAATAAGGCTTATTATATGTATGTGAACATATGGTGCATTGTGTTTTGTGTGTGAACAATTTAATATTAGTCAATATGTAGGCATTTTAGTATCAAATTGTGAATACACTTTCTGGTTGAAACTTTAATGTATCTTCTGATGGATATATCTGGATTTCATTTGTGAGAAGCGAGCGCGTTAACCACTGCGCTAATCGGACAGCCATAGGCACATCTACGAATATATGTACACTGTAAACGGGTGCATAGGCAAACCTACGGATATATGTACACTGTAAACGGGTGCATAGGCAAATCTACGGATATATGTACATTGTAATCGGGTACATAGGCAAATCTACGGATAGATGTACATTGTAATATGGCGCGGATACATGTACATTGTAATCGGAAGCATAATTATGCAAATCTACGGATAGATGTACATTGTAAATGGGCACATAAGCAAATCTAGCGATAGATGTACATTGTAAACGTGCGCATAGGCAACTCTACGGATAGGTGTACATTGTAAACGGGATCATAGGCAACTCTACGGATAGGTGTACATTGTAAGTGGGCGCATAGGAAACTCTACGGATAGGTGTACATTGTAAGTGGGCGCATAGGCAAATCTACGGATATGTGTACATTGTACGTGGGCGCATAGGCAAATCTACGGATATGTGTACATTGTAAGGTGGCGCATAGGCAACTCTACGGATATGTGTACATTGTAAGTGGGCGCATAGGCAACTCTACGGATAGGTGTACATTGTAAGTGGGCGCATATGCAACTATGCGGATAGGTGTTTGTAAGTGGGCGCATAGGCAAATCTAAGGATAGGTGTACATTGTAAATGGGCACATAATCAAATCTAGCGATAACTGTACATTGTAAACGGGTAGATGTACATTGTAGACGTGCGCATAGGCACATCTACGGATATATGTACATTGTAAACGGGCGCATAGGCAAATCTACGGATATAATTATGTATGGATAAATGTACATTCAAAGGCACTCCCGTTATAGAATATGTAATCTCGACATTGTAAACGGGCGCATTTAGTTTAGTTCTACGGACAAATGTACAATCATAGATAATAATAATAATAATAAAGACTTAACATTTTAATCTACCATGAGGCTGGGATGGTATGGTGGTCGCCAGATCGGACAGATGGGTTTTATCCGGGTACTCCGGTTTCCTCCCACACGAATGACCACACATACGCTTTCATCCACACCAACGAGAGTGATTAATATACGTTGTTAGAACTAGCTTCGCAATCGTTGTAAAATAAATAAAGTTTAAACTTTAAATGACAAGATAGTTTATTTGTATTTTATTATTCTTTTAAGTACACAAGTTACAAATATACATGTATACAAACATCAATATACATGTATACAAACAACAATATACATGTATACAAACAACAATGTACAATGTGTACATACACTCTGATATACATTGTTCCTACTAAACGTTATTTAAAGGATTTCTTTGTAAGATATGACACACTACATATTTTGTGCTTTTTTAAAATAATGTTATTGTTTAACATTGAAAAGCTTAACAACACTGCATATAATAACAAGATAACAGTCTAATAAATTAAACCCATCAGTTACAATGATCGACTCCCTTGAAATGAGGTGCCGTCAGATTACCTCCCCGTAGTATTCTTCCAAGACAAGGTAATTATAGTTATTCAGGTTACAAGCCATACTGTCTTAACAGGTCATGTATTTATCATTGGCAATACCATTGATGGGTCACAGAGGGTACCTTTTTATTTGCGAATAGCAAAATCACCTTTCCTGAATCAGAATGCCTCAATATGTCAAAGACAGTTCATATAGCACCTCCCTCGTCGCTGTAGGTTCGAAACGCACTTGGGGTGTCGAATTATTTCATGTGAGGAAGCTATCCAGCTGGATTACGGTAAGTCGGTGGTTCTACCCGTGTGTCCGTCCGTGTATGAACTACTGTTCGGAGAGGCATCCGAGATCTTCCTCCACCAATAATAATAATAACAATGATCTAAGCTGTTGGTGCGAAGCTAAGAACCCCCCAAAACAAACAAATAAATAACTGGAGTTTCGCCAATGACCTAAACTGTTGGTGCGACGCTAAAGCCCCAAAAACAAACAAATAAAAAACAAAACCATATCATATAGAACCTCATCAACGTCTTATATCAAAAACAGTTTAATAAGGTATACATGTGTTGCATTTGTTATGATTTGATTTTCCAAAGCAGAGCCCTTCTGTTTTGTTTTTATTCAACCAGAATATTTGTCAAATGTTTCTTTTACTTTAACGTTTACGGCTGAAGTTTGTGTCACGGACGGTTCTGTAGTCCAGTGGTATCACGCTGGACCGGTAATCTAGGGATCGTAGGTTCGATACACCGTCTGACCCTAATAAAAGTAACAGTCTTTCAGATGGGATGTTAATCCGAGGCCTCATATCGGTGCTTTGCACCGTGCACGTAAAAGAACCAGAGGAGACTCTGGAATGGGTATCTCTATACCATTGCACTATCCTCAACATATCTAAAATGACTAATCTCTTCAGGAGGCGTCGCTCACATGGGCAACCGTTAGCAACGATAAAAAAACGTAAAACACAAACGTTGGTGTCCGTTTCATCAGTTAGAAATGCCGCTGCATCATCTGTAGCAGTCTTCATTCTACCCGTGTGTCCGTCCGTGCATGTCATCTGTAGCAGTCTTCATTCCGATTATTTATTTAGGTATTGAATAAATATGTTTACAATATTCCTGATGTCGAATGAAATATTAGTTTATGCAACCATGTACACATTAAGGGTCTTTCTCATCTTTATGAAACAGAAAAAGATATAATCAACGACGGACACATACTGCTCATGTCGTAAAGTTAAATAGGATATAAGTGCAGAACTGCTCATGTCGTAAAGTTAAATATAATGTAAGTGCAGAACTGCTCATGTCGTAAAGTTAAATAGGATGTAAGTGCAGACTTGTTCATGTCGTAGAGTTAAATAGAATGTAAGTGCAGAACTGCTCATGTCGTAAAGTTAAATATGATGTACGTGCAGAACTGCTCATGTCGTAAAGTTAAATAGGATGTAAGTGCAGAACTGCTCATGTCGTAAAGTTAAATAGGATGTAACTGCAGAATTGCTCATGTCGTAAAGTTAAATAGAATGTAAGTGCAGAACTGATCATGTCGTAAAGTTAAATATGATGTACGTGCAGAACTGCTCATGTCGTAAAGTTAAATAGGATGTAAGTACAGAATTGCTCATGTCGTAGAGTTAAATAGTATGTAAGTGCAGAACTGCTCATGTCGTAAAGTTAAATATAATGTAAGTGCAGAACTACTCATGTCGTAAAGTTAAATAGGATGTAAATGCAGACCTGCTCATGTCGTAAAGTTAAATATGATGTAAGTGCAGAACTGCTCATGTCGTAAAGTTAAATAGAATGTAAGTGCAGAACTGCTCATGTCGTAAAGTTAAATAGGATGTAAATGCAGAACTGCTCATGTCGTAAAGTTAAATATGATGTAAGTGCAGAACTGCTTATGTCGTAATGTTAAATAGAATGTAAGTGTAGAACTGCTCATGTCGTAAAGTTAAACAGAATATAAGTGCAGAACTGCTCATGTCGTAAAGTTAAATAGAATGTAAGTGCAGATCTCCTCATGTCGTAAAGTTAAATAGGATGTAAGTGCAGAACTGCTCATGTCGTAAAGTTAAATAGAATGTAAGTGCAGAAATCTGATACTGAATTATTTAGGCTAATCTATATTTATAGTAAGGTATGTCTTATTAACAACATCCTGACATTTATTTTCAGATCTCAGTCTAGATACTTATATGAATCATGGGACTAGTTTGGTGCATTCTACTCTATGGTGGAGTACTTGTTAGCTGTGAAGGACTTGGTAAGTGTGCATACACATCCGATAATAAAGGTTAATCTTGTGTCATACGTAGATTCACGGGGAAACATTATATTCTGAAGAGTAAGTGTGCTTTGCATACACATCCGATAATAAAGGTTAATCTTGTGTCATACGTAGATTTACGGGGAATCATTATATTCTTAAGAGTAAGTGTGCGTTGATCTGAAGAAGTGAGAGTGTGGGAACACTAAGCATAATACAGATTGAATCTTTTAATCAAGTTATCTAAGGAGATAGACAAACAAAAGATAAACTTATCTCCAAAATAAACCATAATCATCTTGCAACCTCAAGAGCTAAATCACCATACAATTCCTCTACGTAATTACTGCCTGGATTCAGGTGGACTCCACTGTATAGGCATTGTCGTCGACTGCTTGCAGACATGGCGACTTATAGATGTAAGCAATACCACTGACAATACAAACTACTATGTTCGATTCAGGTGCGAAAGGTCCGGAGTTCGATTGTGCCCTTAGGCAAGGTGTTTAATTTCAATGTTGGCTCTTCTTTCTCCCTCGCGGCGATGGATTCCTCCATTAGAATGAGGTCTCGAGAGTGATTAATATAAGTTGTAAGAACTTGTTTCGCAATCGAGCTAAGTCAATTTGTATAAAATAAACTAAATACAAACTACTAGCTCACGTTCTACTTATTTCAACTTAGATTCATTGCTCTATAGAACCTCATTCCTTATGAAATCCATGGCCTTGAATGATAGAGAACGGGCAAAGTGGATTTTAAGCTTGTTCTGGTCGTTGGTTCGAACTCTTAGTTTCGATGTGGACCAACATATGTCCGTTAGTTTTGGTTTAGCCAATGCGTGTAATGGAATGGTATTTAGAAAATCCCGAATAATCGATATAATGTCAATAATGTCATCAGCCGTCTGCAGGACTCGGTTACCACAAGTCAATCTAGCATATACCTGAGTTACGGTTCTCCAAACGCAATATATGGAATTGATAGTCAACTTATAAATACGTGTCAATGCTGCAGTGTTACTAATGGAGCCACACCTTCATGGTGACAGATTAATCTGGAAAACAAGTACCTTATAGATGCATTGGAAGTATTTGGTCGCCAGACAAGTATGCTATATATATTACCTCTGCACTTACCTCTGCACTTAACCCATTGAATTTATCTAATGTAGTTCTCTGTAATATAGCATCTGTAATAGCGGTATGTCGTCTGTTCTCTACTTCCTAATCATTTACACGTGAATTCAGTGAGTCCGTATCTTAGTAATCCATCACATATATACATTTCGGATTAGAGGGGTAATGTCCTAGAGTGAATGAAGAACTCAATTTAGAATGCAATTATATTTTACTCATGTGTATATGCCTACACATGAATCTATCGTTTACTTCTTGTACATGTATCGGAGAGCAAAGAGACAGTTAGATTCGACCTGATGCTGTTATGTTGTATATGATTGACTATCAAGTTAGTTTAAAAAAGAATGGTACATAACACAGGAAGCTTTGCAAAAGCACAGTTAAGATTGGGGGAAAGGATCAGATCAACTAACTCAACCCACTTACTTAAAACATATTTTAAATGTGTTTATCATATTCTATTGATGCAGTTAGACAAGTAGGATTGTTGGTTTGTCATATCTTATTGATGCAGTTAGACAAGTAGGATTGTTGGATTGTCATATCATATTGATGCAGTTAGACAAGTATTAATGTTGGTTTGTCATATCCTATTGATGCAGTTAGACAAGTAGGAGTGTAGGTGTGTCATATCATATTGATGCAGTTAGACAAGTATGACTGTTTGTTTGTCATATCCTATTGATGCAGCTAGACAAGTAGGACTGTTGGTTTGTCATATCATATTGATGCAGTTAGACAAGTAGGATTGTTGGTTTGTCATATCCTATTGATGCAGTTAGACACGTATGACTGTTGGTTTGGCATATCATATTGATGCAGTTAGACAAGTAGGATTGTAGGTTTGTCATATCATATTGATGTAGTTAAACAAGTAGGACTGATGGTTTTTGTCATATCATATTGGTACAGTTAGACAAGTAGAACCATTGGTTTGTCATATCATATTGATGTAGTTAAACAAGTAGGACTGTTGGTTTTTGACATATCATATTGGTGCAGTTAGACACGTAGGACTGTTTGTTTTTCATATCATATTGGTGCAGTTAGACAAGTAGGACTGTTGGTTTGTCATATCATATTGATGCAGGTAGACAAGTAGGACTGTTGGTTTGTCATATCATATTGGTGCAGTTAGACAAGTAGGACTGTAGGTTTGTCATATCATATTGATGCAGTTAGACAAGTAGGACTGTTGGTTTGTCATATCATATTGATGCAGTTAGACAAGTAGGACTGTTGGTTTGGCATATCCTATGGATGCAGTTAGTCAAGTAGGACTGTTGGTTTGTCATATCATATTGATGCAGTTAGACAAGTAGGAGTGTTGGTTTGTCATATCATATTGATGCAGTTAGAAACTTAGGACTGTTGATTTGTATTCAGGTTAATATTATTGTTTTTATATTTTGATGTTTAGCAGGTTACGCGTACCAGTTACAATATGCTGATATCTACGCTGGCAATGTATCCTTGGCTGGCAACAATACTAATGGAGTAAAGGTGTATACAATACCCACAATCACCGACTACAACTCCGACTTCATCAAATACTTACAACCTGCTATCATCGCACAGTATTTCATTATAACACTTCAACAAAAGTTCCTTACGATTTGCGAGTTTAAATTATATGAAAAACGTAAGTATCGCCATTATTCAATTATAATTTGAATAATATAGGTACATATCTTTAGAGCGCAACAGAGCAATACCGAGATTATATAGCGCTAGACCTTATATATCGCATGTTGCATTAAGTGTTGGTGGTATCAGACAAATGGAAAACGATATAAGTATAGGCATTTGTGAGATATAATATATATGTGTTAAAGTACACAGCCATTCTATTATTGCTAAATCTCTTAATGAAAATGAATTAGCCGGATTGTTTTTGTTTTCCCTGAAAAAAGACCTTTTAAGCCGAACATTTGGATGTAGAGGATCACATGCATTCTATTATGAATATGTGAATCAATGCAGCTGTTGGAACATTCGAATGTAGAGGAGCACATACATTCTATTATGAATATGTGAATCTATGCAGCTGTTGGAACATTCGGATGTAGAGGAGCACATACATTCTATTATGAATATGTGAATCTATGCAGCTGTTGGAACATTCGGATGTAGAGGAGCACATACATTCTATTATGAATATGTGAAGCTATGCAGCTGTTGGAACATTCCGATGTAGAGGAGCACATACATTATATTAGATATGTGAATCTATGCAGCTGTACTAGACCAGCACATGGACTAGGGGTAGCAATATATACAATACTAGGTAGAACATGGACTAGGGGTAGTAATATATACAATACTAGGTAGCACATGGACTAGGGGTAGCAATATATACCATAATATGCAGCACATGGACTAGGGGTAGCAATATATACAATACTAGGTAGCACATGGACTAGGGGTAGCAATATATACAATACTATGCAGCACATGGACTAGGGGTAGCAATATATACAATACTATGCAGCACATGGACTAGGGGTAGCAATATATACAATACTATGCAGCACATGGGCTAGGGGTAGCAATATATAC
>CM026391.1:9231437-9285493 GCA_014843695.1 Archivesica marissinica
TTCAACAGTTACGATTCTTCAAACGCAATAGATGGAAGTGAGAGTCAACTGATAGATACTTGTCATTGCTGCAGTGTTACTTATGGAAACACACCTTCATGGTGGCATATTAATCTGGGAAACAAGTACCTTATAGATGTTTTGGAAGTATTTGGTCGCAAGACAAGTATGCTATATTATATATATATTACCTCTGCATTTACACCATTGGAATGATCTAATGTAGTTCTCTGTTTCTCTGTAATATAACATCTGTAATAGCGGTTTGTCGCCTGTTCTCTACTTCCTAATTATTTACACGTGAATTCAATGAGTCCGTATCTTAGTAATCCCTCACATATATACAAGTCAGATTAGAGGGGTAATGTCCTATCTCCGTATCTTAGTAATCCCTCACATATATACAAGTCAGATTAGAGGGGTAATGTCCTATCTCCGTATCTTAGTAATCCCCCACATATATACAAGTCAGATTAGAGGGGTAATGTCCTATCTCCGTATCTTAGTAATCCCTCACATATATACAAGTCAAATTAGAGGGGTAATGTCCTATCTCCGTATCTTAGTAATCCCTCACATATATACAAGTCAAATTAGAGGGGTAATGTCCTATCTCCGTATCTTAGTAATCCCTCACATATATACAAGTCAGATTAGAGGGGTAATGTCCTATCTCCGTATCTTAGTAATCCCTCACATATATACAAGTCAAATTAGAGGGGTAATGTACTATCTCCGTATCTTAGTAATCCCTCACATATATACAAGTCAAATTAGAGGGGTAATGTCCTATCTCCGTATCTTAGTAATCCCTCACATATATACAAGTCAGATTAGAGGGGTAATGTCCTATCTCCGTATCTTAGTAATCCCTCACATATATACAAGTCAAATTAGAGGGGTAATGTCCTATCTCCGTATCTTAGTAATCCCTCACATATATACAAGTCAAATTAGAGGGGTAATGTCCTATCTCCGTATCTTAGTAATCCCTCACATATATACATGTCGGATTAGAGGGGTAATGTCCTGGAGTGAATGAAGAACTCAATTTAGAATGCAATACTATTATACTCATGTGTATATGCGTATTCATGATTCTATCGTTTGGTTCTGGTTCATGTATTGGAGAGTAACGAGACAGTTAGGTTCGAACTGATGCTGATATTTGGTAAATGATTGACATTTAAGTTAGATGACAGATCAGCTAACTCGACCCACTTACCTAAAACATATTTTAAATGAAATATGTGTCTGTCATATCATATTGATGCAGTTAGACAGGAAGGACTATAGGTTTGTCATATCATATTAATGTAGTTAGACAAGTAGGACTGTTGGTTTGTCATACCATATTAATGCAGTTAGACAAGTAGGATTGTTGGTTTGTCATATCATATTGATTCTGGTAGACACGTAGGACTGTTGGCTTATCATATCATATTGATGCCGTTCGACAAGTAAGGCTGTTGGATTGTCATATCATATTGATGCAGCTAGACAAGTAGGAGTGTTGGGTTGTCATATCATAGTGATGCAGTTAGACACGTAGGACTGTTGGTTTGTCATTAGGAATGTTGGGTTGGCATATGATATTGATGCAGTTAGACAAGTAGGACTGTTGGTTTGTCATATCATATTGATGCAGTTAGACAAGTAGGACTGTTAGTTTGTCATATCATATTGATGCAGTTAGACAAGTAGGATTGTTTGTTTGTCATATCATAGTGATGCAGTTAGACAAGTAGGAATGTTGGTTTGTCATATCATATTGATGCAGTTAGCCAAGTAGGACTGTTGGTTTGTCATATCATATTGATGCAGTTAGACAAGTAGGAATGTTGGTTTGTCATATCATATTGATGCAGTTAGACAAGTAGGACTGTTAGTTTGTCATATCATATTGATGCAATTAAACAAGTAGGACTGTTGGTTTGTCATATCATATTGATTAGGTAGACAAGTAGGACCACAACAAACACACAAAACCTGTTGATTTGTCATATCATATTGATGCATCTAGACAAGTAGCACTGTTGGCTTATCATATTATATCGATGCAGTTAGACAAGTAGGACTGTTGTTATCATATCATATTGATGCAGTTAGACAAGTAGGACTGTTGTTTGTCATACAATTGATGCAGTTAGAAAAGAGGATCGTTGGTATCATACCATATTGATGCAGTTAGACACGTAGGATGTTGGTATGTCATATCATATTGATGAAGTTAACAAGTAGGATTGTTGGGATTTTATAATAATATATAACTTCTATATGACACACAATCCTATAATACATTAAACACTGTTGACATGTGGGATTTTATAATAATATATAACTTCTATATGACACACAATCCTATAATACATTAAACACTGTTGACATGTGGGATTTTATAATAATATATAACTTCTATATGACACACAATCCTATAATACATTAAACACTGTTGACATGTGGGATTTTATAATAATATATAACTTCTATATGACACACAATCCTATAATACATTAAACACTGTTGACATGTGGGATTTTATAATAATATATAACTTCTATATGACACACAATCCTATAATACATTAAACACTGTTGACATGTGGGATTTTATAATAATATATAACTTCTTTTCCAATGTCTAAAAGGACAAATTTACGTTACCACTTTATTCAAGTATGGAGAGTATCCATAAACCCATTGACAAATATTAATTTCAGTGATATAATTATACTATTATTGTAAATTTAAAAAAAACAAGTTATACTGATATATTGATATATTGATAAGATGCTTAAGATTATGTTCACACAACATAACACTTGAATTTGGTGCATACCTGTATAATGGTGTAGCTAGAGAAATTATATTATGACAGAAAGACAGACAGACAGACAGACAGACAGACAGACAGAGAGTTTATTCAAAACCATTAGGCTAAAAAGCCCATGAGGTCAAAACATATGCATGATAGAGATAGCGAACAGTGAAACTACATTTTGTAGTGACAATCTACACAATACACATAATAAAGCAAATCATCGTACAAAACAAAGAGAAGGCCCTGTAATTTTATACCCCAAAATCATTTGAGCTTTATGCAATTTTATTTATTTCATTTCATACGAAAATAGAACAATTTAGTGCAATAGTCTTTCCAATATAATTTAATTATTTGCATATATAATACAATGTACATGCATATATACCTTACCCGATAGCATATATGTATACGAATATATGTCATACATGCATGGTAAGTAAATGTATAAACGAAATATTATCCTTAAGTTTTTTATTAATTAAGTAAATAAGTAAATGTTTTATTTTAGTGCCTTTGCCAAACATTTTGTACAGACGTCGAATTATAATACAATAAATTTACACCCATTCACATTTTATATACATTGATCTATAACACACAATCAACTGTATCTAAATAACCAGCAGTTCATATATGGTTTAAAAATGAACAAAATGACATACGAAACACTGTGCTTACTTTCAAAAGTAAAACTTATGTAAACTATGAACCAAATGCCGATTGAATCGGAGTATCACTTTATGATATCATGAACGAGGTATGGAAATGTAAGAACTAAATACACTGGCAATATATCATGACTTAGTGTACATAAGGTCATTACTACCACGTCAAATAAAAAACAAAAGTTGATAAAGGTATGTTAGTTATATATAAGTACATGTACAATTAATGAAGAAAAACTACCCTTAATATAGATAATATCACTGTTTCTTAAATGTGGATATACGTATATAATTTATGTATTGTGTATTGGGAACCTTCTCCATCATATATAATTAGTGTATATGTATGCATGTATTGTATATGTATGCGTGTCTTGCCAGTCTCATGTTCTATGTAACCTCATGGGCCTTATTGGCTTGATGGAATATTTAAAAATTAAACTTAAACATATGGCAATCAACTTGAAAATGTATGGATTTTAGGTAAACAATTACCATTATGACAATATTATAACACAGCAATTAAACGGATTGAACTGATCGTATCAACAGGCTAATAACATTCAAAGTCACAATAAATGACAATGTGCCAACATACTGTGCCCTCGATTTCTGTAGCAAGCAAGGTGTTGTTCATCATGTAATTATTGTTACTACTTAATTCATTTTAACTAGTCTTGTAGTAAGATCACAACAGCGTGTTAGTCTTTAACACCATGCAACTTTATAAATATAGTTATTGCTGGTAGTGTAAGAAGACCAATTATCCAATATCGATATTAAGCAAAACAATGTAAATATGTATATTATATATCAACTTGTCATATCAATAAGGATACTTTTTGTTTATACAACTTTTCGTTGCGAAACCAATTCAAGAGATACCTCACTCCTTATGGAATATATCACTCGAGGGAGAGTGAAAGAGTCAATGTGAATGCATATGTCTTACCTAGGACACCACCACAATGGTGGAGTTAGAACTGATAACATGTCGATTACTAGGTCAACATCGTCTTCATTGAACAATGTAGTATGCATATAAAAAATGTATATTATATTAAATATGTTAATTATCTTTTCCAGATGACCACTCACGCGTAATACTAGATGTTGAAGGTGACAAAGAAACGGACTACATCAATGCCTGTTACATTGATGTATGTTATACTAATATTATGATTCGTATTTGCATGTCTAGCATTCCAATGTTTTCTGTTTGGTCACAGTTGTGTTGTAATACCATGCACTCATTGGTTTATGAACTTTTGTTCAAAATATTATATATCTATCTATTATACAATGTTACTAACTACAAACCAATCGTGAAGTATATCTGTTAAGCGATCCGCTAATTGCCGAAATGAAATGTGATGAGAAGCATTTTTAGTGGCCTCAGCCTGCAACGATATTTAATCGCCACACGAGGCAAGATGTCTTGATAGTAACCAGCAATGTCTCTCAGCAATGTCTTTACAGAGAGGGGGTGCTATGCTATACCCATTAAGAACAATACCGTGACATTGACATTACATCATGACGATCCGATTGTCATCACACTGACTGGTAATAAACTAGATCTAGTTCTTGTGATGCAACACATCACTGTTGATAATGTCAATCGATTATGCCGTAGTCATACAATCAGTTGATGGGTAACCCGCGCTATATAACCTGACATATTCATATGATCAGTATTTCATATTGTCTATTTATTGTGTTTATCCCAGAGTAATGCCAAAACCTGCAAATCTAGGTTAGCTATAAATTTGACCACTTATATTTCAGGGTTTCGATAAGATAAGAATGTTCGTGGCATCCCAAGGTAAAACATAATGTGTTGTTCAAAGCACAAGCAAGTAGTCACAGAATTAAGCATATAATACAAATCATTGAAATAGTATACTATGACGACACATTATATGACATCTCTGTTTCAATATACAATTCTACAATAAATACATGGGTCTATGTAGTACTAAAACAAATGGTAGAAACAGAAGTAATTTAGTAACAATTACAGTACACTATTGTTAGCGATTTATGCAAAATATATATGTTGTATATTCATAAATGGTTCTGCTTCACTTCATTTATGACGTTGTGATGCATAGATCACGTGACGTGTGTTTGGGTTAGAAGATCGTTGAATCATGATGCACAGAGTTCTTATTCTACTGTGACACTTTTCTCTGTGAATTCTTTAAACACTCCTTGCATAATTAACATTGGCCCAACTAGTTATTTCGTTATCTATTATCGTAGCATGTTATTATATCCATTCTTTAGGGGCAACTGAAGACATGATTGATGACTTCTGGAGAATGGTTTGGCAACTGAAGTCTGACAAAATTGTAATGCTCACAAATGTCACTGAAATGGGGAAGGTAATATTCATTAATTAAATACATGTCACTACATACTCACTGTCGTATCATGGCGTGACACTATATTTCGTGGTTGAGTATATGGGTGATCTGAATAACCAATTAGTACTGTTTATATATAGTTTATGTTTATCTCATAACAACATCCATATTCACATTCTATAAACATTCGGAACATATCCCAAACGTATCTGTCCCTCCCATCCAGAGCCTGTCCAAAACAGATGAATGAGCTATCGTATGTACATCATGAAGTATGTATGCATTAAACCAATACGATGTGCTACACGACATGATAACCGTAAATCTCTATCTGGTAATATTGGAGGAAGAACATAGGTGGCCCTAAGAGCACACTGTCCAAAACAGATGAATGAGCTATCGCATGTACATCATGAAGTATGTATGCACTAAACCAATACGCTGTGCTACGCGACATGCATGATAACCGTATATCTCTATCTGATAATATTGGAGGACGAACATAGATGCCCCTAAGGCACCATGAAATAACCAGCGACATTTCCCAATCCAGCTGGACTAGTTTTCTCGATGAAATAATCCGACATCCACCTGGGATTCGAACCAATAGCTGCGAATGGCAAATCATTTGAAATTAACAATCTCAACATTATGGCGACGGGGGCCCATGTGCTTGACAAATGACGTAATAATGTCATTACGCTATCATAACTGACCACCTTATCTTCTTCAAACAAGGTTGAGCAATAGCAACATTAATTTAAATGTTAACCTGATGATTTGTGTTTGATATTTGGGGTTGAAGACCAACCAACAGCCTAGATGATATAGTTATTTGTGTAGAAAGAAGCGATGTGCCCCAAACTGTTCGATATTTTGATACTAAACAAGATGCAATTGGACGGCATCGGTTTCATCCATATGTTTAATCATATACTACTTGTTCACATAACTTTGCTTGTATTCAGTGTATTACAGTCATCTCATGATTTCTTGAATGTACACACACACGTCTAATAATATCTGGACGGATTCTGATTGGTTCAGAGAATAATCCTATTATTTATAAATTAAACTTTAGGTTATGCATATTTGTATTAGAGTTTGTACATAGCGTTAATGGTAAGACACACTACGATTTAAAAGAAATATTGATGTAATTATAACGCTGTTTAAAACATAAATATAACGCGTCTTTACGCAGTGACGTCATGAAACTGTATTGAACTCTTGACCACCTTTGGCGCCAAAATGAAAGTAGTACCGTTATTTTGTGCAAACATGTGCAAAAATATGATTAAAACCAAAATATGGTAATGTGATAAAAAAGAATATGGTAATAAAAAGGCAACTCGATTTAATATCAAAATTCCAAAACTAGTTCCATAAATAGTGCATGAAATCACCACTCATGTAAGATTCTATATATATATATGTACTAACTATTTTATCAGTTTGAAATACTTCGGCTCATTTGTGTATTCATTATGTACGTATTGTAAGCATGTCATATCATTGTAGATAAAATGCCTACACTACTGGCCTGAGAAAGACGAGTGTAGCTATGGTAGCGTACATATCAAGATTCTGGAAATCGAAACGTTCCCGGACTACAATATCCGACACTTGGAAGTCTCGAAGGTTAGTCCATTACTTGAATTGTATTAGTGATATTGTGAAAGCTTCAAGGATCATGTTTGGGTGGAGATTAAAAAATATGCGTTACTATTTTATACGTTTTACAAATACCTTATTTGGAATTAGGAAATACTCTGTGTCTTATCATTGCTTATCGGCGAATAAACCACGCGTTGGAGTTATGACGCGTAAGAATAAAAAACACACAGTCCGTAGGCAAGACAAATATTATTTCCATTCTAACATGACCAATTAAAGCTATAAACGAATAAGTGTGTGTTATTTTGTCTCCTTGTCTGTTACTTGGCTGATGCCTTTTCAATTTACCTGTAAATTACTTTCTGTATTTTAATGGCACTGAAAATCCTGTTTGGCTTTTGATTACCACTACAACTCTTTCCCAATCGCTGTATTCAATTCCAATTATGTAAACTTGTTAAACGTTGTGCAATTGACCTCTATATGAACGTTTCACATTTACCCTTGAAACAAATTCAACAGCCATTAAATAGACAGGCTGTTGCGGTGGTTTATTGTAGATTTAACAAAGCTAGATTTGTTGTTTGTTTGTAGGAATAAAATATCAAGTCATGTTAGAATTGTAAATAAAATACCGATGCAGTTATCCACGTGCCTTTCAAGAACAACATCGACTAATTTTAATAACAATATATTGTTGAACGAAATATTGGCCTGCATATAGGTGTGAAATGTGTTCATACAGAAACTGATATCATTTTCTCGGCTATGTGGTAAGCATGATATTCAATAGTGTCAAGACATAACTGTACCCTATGTATTTGATATATACTGAATCATTTCCTTAGGGTATATATGTATTGTATATATAATGAATCATTTCCTTATGGTATATGTGTATTGTATATATAATGAATCATTTCCTTAGGGTATATGTGTATTGGATATATGGTGAATCATTTCCTTAGGGTATATGTGTATTGGATATATAATGAATCATTTCCTTATGGTATATGTGTATTGGATATATAATGAATCATTTCCTTAGGGTATATGTGTATTGGATATATGGTGAATCATTTCCTTATGGTATATGTGTATTGGATATATAATGAATCATTTCCTTAGTGTATATGTGTATTGGATATATAACGAATCATTTCCTTATGGTATGTGTGTATTGGATATATAATGAATCATTTCCTTAGGGTATATGTGTATTGGATATATAATGAATAATTTCCTTATGGTATATGTGTATTGTATATATAATGAATCATTTCCTTATGGTATATGTGTATTGGATATATAATGAATCATTTCCTTAGGGTATATGTGTATTGGATATATGGTGAATCATTTCCTTATGGTATATGTGTATTGGATATATGGTGAATCATTTCCTTAGGGTATATGTGTATTGGATATATGGTGAATAATTTCCTTATGGTATATGTGTATTTGATATATAGTAAATCATTTCCTTAGGGCATATATGTATTGGATATATGGTGAATCATTTCCTTATGGTATATGTGTATTGGATATATAATGAATCATTTCCTTATGGTATATGTGTATTGACTATATAATGCATCATTTCCTTAGGGTGTATGTGTATTGGATATATAATGAATCATTTCCTTATGGTATATGTGTATTGGATATATAGTGAATCATTTCCTTATGGTATATGTGTATTGGATGTTAATTAAAGTATATCTCCAGGATGCAGAGATGCCACGTCGAGTCAGGCAGTTTCACTTCAAGTCGTGACCAGACAAGGATGTTCCCGACAGTACGTGGTGTCTAGTTAGCTTCTGGAGAGCTGTGGGGACCGATGCTGTTACAAATGCTGGCCCTATCATAGTACACTGCAGGTATTTTTCCTGGTTGAGCTTATATAGATACAAATACACACATTGTATGCTTCTGGCTATTCTACTAGTTCAGATACTAACCTAGTTTCGTGAGCAAGAGGTGATATCATGGAATGGCATTCCTTATGAGATAAGGTTGAATAGTTCAGATAGTAACCTAGTTTCGTGAGCAAGATGTAATATGATGGAATGGCATTCCTTATGAGATAAGGTTGAATAGTTCAGATACTAACCTAGTTTCGTGAGCAAGAGGAGATATGATGGAATGGCATTCTCTATGAGATAATGTTGAATGATAGTGTTGCTTAATTAAGATTTGAACACAATTCGTATTGGACATGTTGAATAAGGTTTCTTGTTCATTTGACCAGTTAGAAAATCACATTTATAATGTAAGGTCATTTAGAAAATATCAATCTAGCACATAGTTTCGTGAGCAAGAGGTGATATGGTGGAATGACATTCCTTATGAGATACGGTTGAATGCTAGTGTTGCTTAATTAAGATTTGAACAACATTCTTATTGGACATGTTGAATAAGGATTCTTGTTGATTAGACCAGTTGGAATATAAATCTAGCACATATATATGTACAGTGTAGCATCCATATAGATACGCAATGTGATATTGCCATGCCAAAATAAATATACGGATTAACTTCAGTGCCGGTATTGGACGAACTGGTACGTTTATCGCTCTTGATAATATGGTTAAACAAGCTAAGGCAGAGGGCTGTGTCCGACCATTGCAGATAGTAGAAACACTGAGACGACAAAGGTTAAACATGGTTCAAACAAAGGTATGTACTAATTATACAATCTATGAAATCATGCAGCGGTCATTGTTTTGGCGTTGAATTACATTTCAAACTAAATATTCCAATAGTTTTAGAGGTAATTTGCATGATAGTATTTATACTAAGTGCAGTTGTGCAACTGCTTAATATACCATTGGATGACTTTACAGTTATGGCAATTGTATGCTTATCGGTACATTTAGACCATGTGTCAGGAACATCCCCAATTGCATCAGTCACGTACATTTAGCAAATCAACATACTTTGTAGCTATGCCTCTCTGTGTTGTTCTACATTCTACATTCGTGAACAGTTAGTGATGCTTTTAAGTCGAAAACGGAGAAAGATTTTCATGTGAAGTCTAGTTTCGCATCCCCATGCTGCTTACTATATGATGGACTACTACAATATTGTGTAAATAGTAATAAAACATATTTGCTATATATGAATATGTTATTAACATGTCAGACACCTATGTCAGGACCAGTATGTGTATCTCCATGAGGTACTCGCTGATTCTTTGATGTTTGGTACACATTTCATCTGGACCACGCAGTTTGAGAACATGTACAACTTCATGATGCTGAAGGAGAAAGGTGACAGTGAAACCAGACTTAAAATCCAGTTTAGTGTAAGTATGAGCACGTGATGTTATTTAGAATCAACAACGTAATATTGTAGCAGTGTTTAAATCACTATGCTAGAATGCTAACATTATTATTATTATATACCAAACTTATATAGCTGTTGAATTTTGCTCCCTTGTAGATTAGAAGAAACTTATTTATGAATGAAAATCACTCAATGTAAATATACACAACTTTTAACAATGTTATACATAAATTGAATACAGCGATTGGGCAGGATTTGTAGTGTTAATACCCATCCATACAGGAAATATGTTGTTTAGCTGGATGAGGGTTTATCTTGTGACCGTATTGGGTCTATATATATGCGTACAGCTAGTCAATGTACAGTGTGAACATATTTCGAATAGTTATAGATTGTATGTTTATTCAAGTTTCAAATTTATTGGCATAATCAGCAACTATATTGCCTTTGGCCATTTTTATTGATTTATTGATATTGTATAATTAAATTATAAACACAACAGAAGTAATGATTGGTTATTGAGACTGCCACTATTACGATTGCACGAGCCCCGGTATCACGTGTAGTGTGAACATGCATATCATCATATAATACTGTACTAAACAAAGCTTTGGTAAGCTCAGTTCTTATGGGATTTAATATATTAATATCGAGCTATTATTGATGGAGGAAGACCCGGGCTACACCCCGAGCAGGCACGGACGGTTACACGGGTAGAACCACAGACCTTCCTAAAGCCCGCTGGATAACTTCCTCACGGGTAATAAATCGAAATATTGTGTGCATATATTAAGTATATACACTATTGTACTTTGTGAGAGTAATATTATTACTAGGCTGTTGATAGAAATATATTGTTGTATTGTTTTATTTTGTATATTATAATTCTTACAGCTGATTTTGAAAAGCCTTCAAAGCGGTCATTCTGAAGCAACAGAGAGTGCTGAATATTCCAACATGGATGCCATATTCTCAGAAAGTAAAAGTTTATCTAATGAACACATTTAATAACACATGAGAGTAACATAGACATTCATAACTGTCGCAATGCATACTAATTAAAATAGACTCATTCAGCTTCAAATGATCGTGCATATTTTATTATCAGCGGTATATTGTTGATAGTAAATAGTCCTGTTAGGAAAATCTAGAGTTTCTTCTGTTTGACTGTATGGTTGTTCTGTTATCCAACTTTGCATTTGTATGTGATGTATCTATGCTATTGGAGTTTTATAAATAAACGTTGTGTATTGCCATACAATATCAATCAACATTTCGTTTTGACCTTTTGCTTTTAAGCTCACAAAAAGGCTCGCTTAATAGCAAAATTCCAAAACTCGTTTTATAAAATATAGTATGAAGTATGTCTCTCTCTCTTTTCTTCTCTCTCTCTCTTCTCTTCTCTCTATCTCTATCTCTCTCTCTCGCTCCCTCTCTATCTATCTCTATTCTCTTCTCTCTCTCATCACTCTCCTGTCACCTCTCTCATCTCTCTTCTCTCTTCGCTCTCTAACATATTTTACAAGGGAAGTGACATGTTGTATATCACATTCAACAGGTGACGCCTATAGACCCAAGCTAAAGAAAATGGGATGCCGGTTTGTACAGGAACTTGATGCAATCTATATTCCGGTAATTTGTTATTTCATGGAGAAAAGGAGTTTGAGGCTGGAGTAGTATAGTGAATATACGACGCACACTGTACTACTGGATGGAGTAACGTCATCCAATCACAATTGGATAAATGTCCATTAATAAACCTTTGACAAAAACATCAATATGCAATGAATAACATTGTCTTAATAGTGATCGTTTACTATTGAGCTTAAATTACCAAGCAAGCATCAGTTGTAATCTGCTATATTTTGAAATTGAGCGACATACGCATTTATAGCGATGCTGTCGAACCAGTTGTTGTTTTCCGCAAACCAGCCGAGTAGTTGTGTCACACGAAAAGAATCCTGTGGGATTCGAACTTACAGCGGTGATTGGCAAGTAATTTGAAACCAGAGACCTCAACGACTAAGTCAATGAGGCCATCACATTTAACATCATGTTATTGATGTACTATTGTAGGACTATAAAGGAAAGAACACATTCTTGCTTGTGAGATCTCCAGACAAGCGTACATATGATGAATTCTGGTCTCTTGTCGACAACAGCAACATAAAAACCATCATCATGTTGACAGAATCATCATCACCCTGTTACCAGGTAAATTATCATACACATTCTGAACAATATAATCTAATAATGAATATGTAAACGTATCGTAGGTAAAAGATGACAATCCTGAAATGTATTAAATGTAGTTTATCATACACTAGCGCTATGATGTGTTCATGTCCTCAGGACGAACACTGAACTGTTTAAAGGTAGTTTATCATACCCTGGCGCTAAATGTGTGCAAGTCGATCTACCATTAGGTCCTCAACGATTCATTCATGAGCCATTGGCGTGCAATCTGTGGATTCGGATAACCATTACCCGTGCAGATTCAACTCGCCGATTGTAATATCTAGATATATGTAGCCTTTATCTGACACAGTATCTACTAGTAATATGCGCATACCGAGTTGGGGCTGTGCTATTCGTGCATTATAATGTCTACATTCTCTGCTAGCAAAACTCGTTTATTTTTTTTATTAGTCATTGTATTACTGTTTGTGTAAATAATATATCTATCCCTGAGGGCCCAAGGAAGAATGGTACTTCAACCAACACTCTATAAATAAATAAAAATACTTACTTGAGCTAGATATTTACCACCAATATATTTAACTTGGTACTGAGAAGAACCAAATTTCAGTATTCACTAAGTAATTCTTGATGTGCTACAAACTTAATGTGTACGATTATTAAATAAGTGTGCCCGGTCTGTAATATTTTGTCTTGCAATCGCCTACATGGGTTCTGCATGACCTGCTTGTATGGGCATCACCTGTATTTTAGTGGGGGGGGCTGTATAGCCTTTAAAACAGATGAAGCATCTAAATCAACTTTGTTTAGCATAAGCAATAATCAACCATGTTCAATGTTTCTTTAGAACTGTGGGGGTAGGGGGCGTAGTCATTTACGTCCTGCAATACGAATATAAATTTTAAGCACATGATTACATTCTGTTGATATGTAAACTGTCACCTTCAAGTAACGTATTTTACAGCTTTATATGATTACATGCAGGAATGCTATGTTAAGGAATTTAGTATTTCATTTATGTTATTCCCTGTTCGCAGACGTTCCCCTTATTCTTTATTTAATATATCCTTTAGGCGAGCTGTGATATGGGTGCAAGTGCTGTCGATGACAATAGATTTAGTGTGAAGACTATTGAGGAGAATATCAATTCGGGATTCACACAGAGAAGCTACATATTTAAAGAGTCAGATATACAGGTAATGTTTATCAAGGCAACATTTAACCGAACCAAAGAACCATTTAGCTGAACCCCCCCAACTGATCAATTCTATAGCTTGACATATTTCCCATTCGGCATCTTGTATATCTAACATAAGAACCCCCCGTAATTATATAATTTATACAATTTCAATAACCTGGATTGATTGGTTTTGAGATTTACTCAGCTGATCGAACCAAACGCTTGATACATCAGTTTGAGATTGGAGATGCGATTTTTTATAACCTCCAGACATGAACTGCATCCTAATTTGATACCTACTACGATTGAATGTTAAACAATATAAATACAATTTAAAACATCACAACACTTACGAGATCTGATTTTTCCACCTTAATGCAGATTAGTTTTAATTTGCAGCTTGTTTTCGAATCACTGTCGAAAACCTGTTTTAAATTTTGTTCAGATTGAATCGTAGTGAAGAATATTTCATTCAATAAATTTCAGTTTTATTCAGTTTTCATCAACACTTGACACCGTAATTAGACGTGATTTAGTAAGGTATGGTTAGCCTACATCAATTCGGTGAAGCACGTGAACACGTGGATGTTTACTTGTGTCGTCGAATTTAATATTACTAGACTAGCGATATTACCTGATTTCAAAATAATATAAAGAAATTTCATAACATACCAAATTGAAGCAGTTATTTATTTTTTTTATCGACTCTTTTCGAATCTTTAATGTGACACGACCGACATTAAAGTGACGCGGTGAACACGTCATATTGAGACATATGTCATCATCTTAGTTAACTATAATGACAATATGAATTTCAATAGTCAGTTAACTGCTTTGTAAATATATTATTTCGTTTTAAGTGTTTGTTTACTGACTCATCACATATTCAAAAACCTACGTTTGGAAGGAATGCATGTAAATAATTTATGCTGCTTATCAGTCGTGAACATTTTTAAGTGCAGTAGTGTATATATGTTACGTATTGAGACTTGTAATTTTGAAATTGATTCATTAATAAATGTGTAATAGATGCTGAAGCATTTAATGACACGTTTTAATAAAATCTCAGTTCTTATATAAAATACGTATTCTATTACATTGTCGACACCCCATCGAATATTCTATTTTATGTTTTAAATACCAGGATGGTGAATATCTGGCGACGACAAAACAATTTGAATACACGGCCTGGAAAGATGGGGCTGATGTTCCGGGAGACACCCGATCGCTCCTGGATTTTATCGAGGCTATTCAGGAATGGCAACCAAATTTGTCTGATAATCAACCAATATTAATCCATTGCGGGTACGTTTTTAAATAAGCATTCTAATATGTTAGATGTTCGCTCCTCATTGATATAACGTTCATGGGCTAATTTCCTTTTACCTTTTCATAATGAATCATTACATTAAAACAATTGTATCACATAACTCTGCTTGTATTCAGTGTAATACAGCAATCACATCAAGAACACTTACAATTCTTCTCTTCTTAGTGACGGATGTAGCAGATCTGGAATAATATGTGTGATTCTAAACGAGCTCCAGCGTATGAATCACGACGGGGGTCATATCAACATTGTAGAGTCGGTGAAGATGATGAAACAGAGACAACGACAGCTCATCAACAGCTATGTAGGTTTAGCAAATTAATTTCATATTAAACAGTTCCAAAAATCTACCTACTTATGGAACACGCATATCTCACACATGTAGTTATCACATGTACATGCATATACTATCGTAGTGCAATATGTTATAGATGAATGATGTATATACACAAAGTCTCTTGTAACTCTGAATTGAGTGGCAATTTACTGTTTTAATATGTAAAATGTATTCTGTGTTTGGTATATGCTGTACATTGATGAGACTGAAATAAAGAATAAAATCATAAAATCTCGTATGTCCAACATCGTGTGGAACACCAAGTCCGTAAACCAGAGTCTATTGTAAAGTGGCATAATTAAATACTATATTTTTCAATTCATATGTACTATTTTGCTATCATTTAATTTGCATTATTACATTGACAGAATATATTGTCCTGTCAGTGTTCGCATAAATATACTGATAATTCAAGGGTTCTTTTGCTTCAATAATGTCAAATGGTATTACATGTGTTATGTGATCTAAGAGTGAACTAACACAAATTCAATGCTTGTAATAAAATGTCGAATAATTTTAAAGAAATTGTTTCAATGGAAATACATTCTCTATTCTTTTGAGTTGCCACATGTATGAATGAATATTTCAGAGGAAGATTTTCTTACTAAAGCTTCGGAGATTGATATTGATTTTGCTTCTCTCTCAGTGAAACATTTATCTCTTATACTTTTCATTAAAACAGTGTTCGTATAAATGCCAAAGTCTGTTTTAAAATATTATAATGGCGTTATTTTTATATTTGTATGTGAAATTGCATAAAGATATGTGCTAGTTTGATCGTCTACCAAGAAGAAGCAGTTAATATTATGTTCATGACTTTCTCTCATCTAATTAGAGGCAACATATGTTACTGCTTCTGTTCTATATTTAGCCACATATGTGACTCGATGTTAATTATTATGTTTGTCATTAAATATTGTTTATTTTGTTTCTTCTTTTCAGGAACAATACAAGTTCTGCTATGATCTGATCCTCGCTTATATCAAGAACACAGAAATATACCAAAATGTTAGCGAATTCCATGAATATTTTAACGGAACTTAGATGGGATCACTCGGAAAACAATTGTGAATTTATTAATTACTATTCAGCAGAAGTTGTGAACTAAATGGTATTGGTAATAATGTATTTATTAAGTTCACACATTGCAGTGAACTTAGATGGGATCACTCGGAACACAATAGTGAATTTATTAATTACTATTCAGCAGAAGTTGTGAACGAAATGGTATTGGTAATAATGTATTTACAAATTGCAGTGAACGTGTAGATTGCATGCATATTACCAGCGACACTAATATCTACGTTTAACATAAATAATGTGTACTAGTATCTATTTTGCAAGTCTTCAGAGATAATTTCAATAAGCGAAAAACGTTATAAGTAAGGGACAATCAGGAAAATCAAACATGAATGGACTTCATGTTCGAGTCCCGTTTCCACGTGCCAGGCTTGTTGGGATCTTCTATATTGAGTTGCAGTCTTCCAAAACCTATTTGGAGAATTTTACGCAGTTTATCAAAAGCTCGTCTAATCTTAGTGTGGTTGAAAACATGTATGTATGAATTATGAAAGCGAAGTATTTATAAATAAATGACTCCCTTACTTTAAATACGTCTAATATCAATGGATACTATTTACTGTGAGATGTCCACACTATTACATGACATGAACTTGATAACACTACATACATGTGACAGAAAAAAAGGTTTATATGACAAGAATCTTACTGGTATGAAAGTATTCCAATCTTAACAAGAATCTTACTGGTATGAAAGTATTCCAATCTTAACTTGAATCTTACTGGTATGAAAGTATTCCAATCTTAACAAGAATCGTACTGGTATGAACGTATTCCAATCTTAGCATGAATCTTACTGGTATGAAAGTATTTCAATCTTATCAAGAATCTTACTGGTATGAAAGTATTCCAATCTTAACAAGAATCGTACTGGTATGAACGTATTCCAATCTTAGCATGAATCTTACTGGTATGAAAGTATTCCAATCTTAACAAGAATCGTACTGGTATGAAAGTATTCCAATCTTAACAAGAATCGTACTGGTATGAAAGTATTCCAATCTTAACAAGAATCGTACTGGTATGAAAGTATTCCAATCTTAACATGAATCATACAGGTATGAAAGTATTCCAATCTTATCATGAATCGTACTGGTATGAAAGTATTCCAAACTTAACAAGAATCTTACTGGTATGAAAGAAAGTATTCCAATCTTAACATGAATCTTACTGGTATGAAAGTATTCCAATCTTAACATGCAACTATACAAATATTGTTTCTATTGGCATACGACTTTGACCACTCGACCATTCTGCCATGTGGGATAATTTATTATATTTGATATGATTCAATCAGTGTTTAAAACTCGCCAACGTTTATTACCAACTCGCCAATGTTTATTTACACCAGCTGTGTGTATACAAGTGACTGACCTGATTAATCTGACAATAGCATATTGTGTGTGTGTTTATGTTTACTTATGATCCCGCTACCAGTGGTCAATATGAGCAACGCCTCCTGAAGATATTTTAGAATATGGCGGATAATGTAGACATAGACCCATTCCAGAGTATCCTATGGTACTTGTATGTGATGGTGTAAAGCACCGACACAAGAACTCTGATTACATTCACATTGAAAGGCTGTTCATATTATTGGAGTCAGACAGGGTAACGAACCTGCGATCCATGGATTCGCAGTCCAACATGTTAACCACTGGACTACTGACCCGTCTGGTCTGCTGTAGCGTAGTATGCGTCGACGACAACCATAAACACCTACAATGCACCGAAACTACTTCATGCAGCATTCACAAACTCATTTACACAAATTCCTTTCCACCGTGCTATGTGTCTCTGTAATTGTTTCCTTCTCCTATTCACTTTACCATTCATGTAATCTAAGATCAGTTTATAAACTGTGTATGTAGGTTCTCACTTAATTGAGATTTTAATCATCGTGCCTACAAAGTTCCCCCCTCCAGTCATACTCAGTATTGAGTAACTATTAACCAATAACACATTTTTAGTTGATATTAGATACTTGTTCTCATTGCCGTATAGTTGTGTCTTAAGTCTAGTATATTTTCATATCATTTTATGTTGATTAGCACGTGACTGTGAAGTCTTTGAGTCTTTAATAAAATGAAGAAAACTGCATTCGTAAGACTTTCAAAAATGCTTTAGATTGTTTGGATGTCATGTCCGCCATTTTGATAAAGCGGCATTATGATATTGTTTCTGTATTTATGATCAACAATTATATTATTAGAACATGCACTGCAGTATTATTTACATTTGGCTAATTACGTTGTCCACCAATTTGTACTTAAAAATGTTTACTTACGGGATTCGCCATTCTGTCATTTGAAAGTGGTCACTTCCGGGATCAGCCATTTTATCATTTACAAGTGGTCACTACCTTGATCCGTCACTTTGTAATATAAAATTGGTCACTTCTGGGATCCGCCATGTTGTCATTTAAAATTGGTCACTTTCGGGGCCTGCCATTTATTACACTTCATATTGTTATTTGCAATCGTTATTAAATTGTGTAGAAATGCTTTCATCATTGATCTTATGTATGCATGTACCATTAATGTCAAACCCCTTGCGGGGACCAAGACATGTTTTCCTGGGCATGCTTAGCCGACCATAACGTTTAACCAGTACTAAGCAATGTGTGTGTGGTGCCTTGCTCAATGACACTACATACGTGGTCTGACTGAATATCGAAACCGGACCGTTCGATTCCAAATCCGTCGCTCTACCATTGGACCACGGACGCCACATAGCGAGCTCTAAGCGTATCGAGCTTGACGGTTACGCGAGTTGAGTAGAGTATCGTTATTGAGTTAATAAAAGTCCAACTCATCAAAAAAGCGCACATTTCCTTATTAGTTACCAGTCTTACATGGAAGCTTACCTAGGAAATACAGCTGGAACACAAATAAACTGAACAAATAAACAAACAGTGGCTAGAGATACCGGCCCGGATATCTAGTTGCTAGTAGCGTCACACTTACCACGACTTCCTTTATATAAATGTGTGAACACGACACTAGTTTTGTAGCGCCTGATTTTATTATTGCGACTTCAAGCTGTATTTGTTCCAGTTCTATTTATTCGCTATGTATTAAACATTATTGTCTCATAATATCTGCACATTCTAAATTGCTACGATAAAGAACGTGTATATAATTTTAACAGTCTTTCTATGAAGGATGCATTTGAAATGTCGCATAATGTTGATTCTCTGCCAGGCTTTCTTTTCCATGATGTCAATGTGATGGTGCCATGGCCCGTCTTGAGAAAATGTGACTCTAAGATGTGTGTGTATATGTGTGTGTTAGCTTCTGCGTTTGTATTTACATTCATGCAAAGAGGAGAATGATGACGTCTGCGGCGTTTTCTTGATATAGTAATTGATTCATACGGATTTATTTTTGATTTTATTTATACTTTATTTATTGTACAACGATTGCGAAGCAAATTTTAACAACTTATATTAATCACTCTCGTTGGATCGGGTGAAAGCGTATATGTGGTCATCCATGTGGGAGGAAACCGGAGTACCCGGAGAAAACCCACCAGTCCGATCTGGCGACCATCGTACCATCTCACATACTTCCCTGTCCGAGGATCGAACCCGGGTCGCATTGGTGAGAAGCGAACGCTCTAACCATTGCGCAAATCGGACAGCATTCGTACGGATTGAACGTGACTAATCATGTGTCAGCCCAGTCACGTATAGTTTGGAGATCAGAGCTGATGGATGCATCTGTAGTGGTAGGACCATCAACAATAAGATAAAGAGAAGTATCATTAGCAAAGAGGAATTGTGTAATTGATATTCAGTGAAGATCAATTAATGATCCTCGAGGTACTCCAGCATTGATATGTAGTATATCTGAACTTGACCCAGATAAGAAAACTTTCGATCGGATAGATAGTCATTAAACCATTCTAGAAGGGTTCCTGAAGTTGTGTATTAGACCCCTATGTTACACTCTGTCGTAAGCCTTAGATATAACACATAATATAGCACGAAGTCCCTTTCTTTCGTCCAGTGCTTGGCAGAATGTGTGATAGATGAAGGATAGCGATAGACAGGAGAGTAGTTTGGAACAAAACCACAGACTGAAGAGATGTGATAATATTATTATCAACAAATATGCTTAACACTTGGTTGTTAATAATATTTCCCGAGATTTTTCTCGATAATTGGAGATGTCTTGTGAATCAGTATTCTTATATACGTCACACAGATGGGCTAACTTCCATTTATATGGTACTTTACCTGTATTTAAGTAGTGGCTAAATTGACTGCAAAGATGTTGAGAGAGTTCTTGAGCCAGTACTTTTAGTATTATATTGTTGATATTATCGGGGTCTACAGCTGTACCGAGCTTCAGTGAGTTAAGTGTTGTTGTAACATCTAGGGGTGTAATATGTATGCTGTTACTATGCGTTAAGTGAGGGCCATTCAGTGTATCAGGTAATTGTTTGTTTGCACCATCAAGTTGTGTATGACACTGGTAGAAGTTATTGGACGCATTGACCTTTTCTGTTGTTGTTGTTGTGTTGAGTACACCGCTCCATCTGACTCATAATTTGTATGCTTGAACCTTTTGTACCAGGTTTAATGAACTGTTTGAGTAGTTTCCAGTAGTTTGAGAGTGCCATAATTTGAGAGTTGCGTCTACCAGCTATTCCTGTTTTCGTTAGCTTGTGTCTTGCATCCCTAATGAGTGAGGTAGTTTTATTTCGTAACATGCTTGTAGGTATCCCAGTTGTAACTGTAACATATGTCGCGTTTTCTAATGTATTTTCTGAGTTCGTTGTGTGGCCAAGGAGTGTCTCATTGTATAACAGTAATAGGTTTGCTTAGTATAGTGTCTTTAGCAAATTTAGCTAAGTTTTAGCGTGATGTTAGTTGCATATTGGTGTATGCCATACTTGAAGAGGGTATTCCAGTTACAAGAAGAAATGTTGAGTCTTAGTATATCGTAGTCTCAGTTTTCAAACTACAAAATGTTTCTCCTATATGTACTAACCTTATTTTGTGCATAGTTTAAACAGCAACATCTAGGAGAGTGCTGCCTGCCATTTTGATCTAGGAATGGTTGGCCAACTCCGCAAAGCTCATTTCATAAAATATGATATGAACCCACCACTCATGTTATATCCTATCTTTATTATACTTTCTCCGATTTAAACCCGGCAGTTTATGATGTTACTGAACTGTGATAGATAAATATATAACCAGCCTCGTAGCAGAGATGATAAAACTATATAATGTTGTCCCTACTCACCATTCCGTTCTTCTGAATTTACTTCACAACGGAACAACTTACGTAGTATAGTTTTCTAACTTTCATACGTCGTAGCCGATTACAGGAATTGCAGGTAATATCTTCATTTAATTCATTTATTATTCTTGCTTATATATGATGTTCAACTATTTGTAGATCCCTACCACTCAATTTGTTTTGTATCAGATTGTATGTATTGAATTAAGGGTATATTGTCTTTTATGCTTTCCAATGAATGATGGCGTTTTCTCAGTGAAAGACAAAACTCCATCGATCTTCCACTCTTTTGAAAAAGTGAACGATGACATTTTCTCTGCCACTAGTTCAGCCTCGTATCCCTCTGTGGATGAACAAAACTCCATCTATCTTCCACTCTTTTGAAAAAGTGAACGATGGCATTTTTTCTGCCACTAGTTGAGCCTCGTATCCCTCTGCGGATATACAAAACTCCATATATCTTCCACTCTTTTCAAAACGTGAACGATGGCATTTTCGCTGCCAATAGTTGAGCCTAGTATCCCTCTGCGGATGAACAAAACTCCAACGATCTTCCACTCTTTGAATGAATGAACAATGGCATTTTCTCTGCCACTAGTTGAGCCTCGTATCCCTATGTGGATGAACAAAGCTCCATCGATCTTCCACTCGTTTGAATGAATAAACGATGGCACTTTCTCTGCCACTAGTTGAGCCTCGTATCCCTCTGCGGATGAACGAAACTCCATCGATCTTCCACTCTTTTGAATGAATGAACGATGGCATTTTCTCTGCCACTAGTTGAGCTTCGTATCCCTCTGCGGTTGGATGTACTTTTGTATGTTCGCTATTTTCTGAAATTCATGAACAGTTAGTTAGTAATATATTCGAATGAGTTTGTTTATTCCGTAGTTTTTAATTGTGACAGCAAATAGAAACTAACTTGAACATTATATCGGAACTATTTTGTATTACTGATGTTCACACTAACATAAATGACTATGTGATTGTGTGGTTGTGAAGTTGTGTATTGCTGAGAAATGAGGAAACTGACAGTGGCAGTTATAATGAATTATATTTGATAACCACTATTATATTAGCCAAATTCATTAGGAAATTATAAAAGAAAAATATTATCTCTATTTCTAGAAGTTTATGCTTTCAAGTTAATGAATGAGTAACATAAGTGAAACACATAGATACTAGTTGTGTTTATTAATGTAAGAAAGGAATTTATTGAGTGACCAGCGAAATAATTGTTTTCTTCACTAATGGAAATACACATTTTATAAAGCTTGGTTTAGTTTACAACGATTGCGAAGCAAGTTTTAACAACTTATATTAATCACTCTCGTTGGCGGAGATGAAAGCGTAAATGTGGCATTCGTGTGGGAGGAAACCGGAATACCCGGAGAAAACCCACCTGTCCGATCTGGCGACATTTCGGTAATCATGAGATCAACTAATATCCTATCTTACACTAATGAGCATACATACTCTGTTTTATGATGTTTTGCTAATGTGTATAAGTTAATCCAATTTACTAATGTTTATTGCCCTTACACTGAGCTACATGACAGCCACTTAGTAATACAAATTGGTTGCGGTATAATTTGCAAGTTACTTTCTCTCTGCTGTCATCATTGAAAACTAAACTAAATTAAACAAATATACTAGTTTATTATTAATAGCTAATATACAAAAGTAAAGACAAGTGCTGAAGCATACGAAGCACAAGCAATGGAAAATAAAATGACATATTCAATCGTTTCAAAACAGTGAACACTGATAGCATTTTCGTCAATGAGACAACTCTATCGAAGCACATGAACACTACTATATGTGTCTTAGTACAATGTCTGTGGGTGGTGTTGGTATTGTTGGTGGTATAGTTGGGGCATACATAGTGTCATATACAGACGTTTACATTCTTGGTCGCAATGCCTTGTAGATTATTCTGTTGTTCATAGTTGTCTGGTGGTAGTACTCCTTGTATACCCGCATTCGCGTGTTGTGTTATGTAGAAGTGTCGAGGCGGAAAAAGGAGGCGGGGTATAAAGTAACTGCCTTGTCTGACTCAACTTTTGTACTGCAATGTACTGTTCCAGATGATCATTGTCTTGAGCATTGTAACTAGTTTGCATATTTGCTGATCTGTTTTTGTTGTTTACTTGTACATTGTTCACATTGATGGGGGGGGGGCTAGTTCCGCTGTTGACATGGGTGGGTGAGGTATGTTCATTTTGACCTTGCTCCAGTGTCCCGATAGGTTCGTGATTACCGCCTTTCTTCTTCTTCCCCATATGTACTTGTATGCATGTATATACTGTTATGCTACTATTTTACCAGTCCTCCCGTGTTTGCTCTAGCTTATGCAATATTAATATCTTTGTTTTGATTTATTTTTCACCAGATTGAAAATGTCCGTTTCCCGCCAAGTAGCACTTGGCATTCACAACCATTGCACTATTACAATCTCTTCTCTCTCTCATGAGGATGAATTCCACAAGCAATGAGGTCTCGAGAGAGATTAGACATAACAACTTGTTTTGCAATCCAGCTAACATAAATGGGTGTAAACTTAATTAATTTCAGATCTCTGTCTAGCTGCTTATATGAATCATGGGTATAGTTTGGTGCATTTTACTCTATGGGGGAGTACTTATTAGCTGTGAAGGACTTAGTAAGTGTACATACATATCCACTGTTTAAAGTTAAGCTTGTGTCCTACGTGGATTCCTAGGAAATAACTTAATTCTTGAGAGTGCCCTGTGTTCTGAAAGGAATGAGTTTGCAATAACACTGCAAATGATATTAATTGAAACATTTAATGCATGGCAAATAACTAATAACCTAAAGACATACAAACTATGGATATATTCCCTCATATAAACCATAACCATAATCACATTGAACTCACACGAGTCAAATCACAACACAATTTCTATACTTAATTACTGTCCTAACGCAATTTCTCTATTTAATCACTGTCCTAGCGCAATTTCTCTACTTAATCACTGTCCTAGCGCAATTTCGCTACTAAATTACTGTCCTAGCGCAATTTCTCTACTTAATTACTGTCCTAGCGCAATTTCTCTAATTAATTTCTGTCCTAACGCAATTTCTCTACGAAATTACTGTCCTAACGCAATTTCTCTACTGAATTACTGTCCTAGCGCAATTTCTCTACTGAATTACTGTCCTAGCGCAATTTCTCTACTTAATGACTGTCCTAGCGCAATTTCGCTACTAAATTACTGTCCTAGCGCAATTTCGCTACTAAATTAATGTCCTAGCGCAATTTCTCTACTTAATTACAGTCCTAACGCCATTCCGCTACTTAATTACTGTCCTAGCGCAATTTCTCTACTTCATTACTGTCCTAACGCAATTCCGCTACTTAATTACTGTCCTAGCGCAATTTCTCTACTTAATTTCTGTCCTAACGCAATTTCTCTACTAAATTACTGTCCTAACGCAATTTCTCTACTGAATTACTGTCCTAGCGCAATGTCTCTACTTAATGACTGTCCTAGCGCAATTTCGCTACTAAATTACTTTCCTAATGCAATTTCGCTACTAAATTACTGTCCTAGCGCAATTTCTCTATTTAATTAGTGTCCTAACGCAATTCCGCTACTTAATTACTGTCCTAGCGCAATTTCTCTACTTCATTACTGTTCTAACGCAATTTCTCTACTAAATTACTGTCCTAGCGCAATTTCGCTACTAAATTACTGTCCTAGCGCAATTTCTCTACTTAATTACTGTCCTAACGCAATTTCGCTACTTAATTACTGTCCTAGCGCAATTTCTCTACTTAATTACTGTCCTAACGCAATTTCTCTACTGAATTACTGTCCTAACGCAATTTTGCTACTAAATTACTGTCTGTATTTCAGGTGGACTCCACTGTGTAGATATTGGCTTCGAGGGATTGTAGATATAGCGACTTGGAAAGCCACTACAGTATAGTGGAGCAAACACTGTAAACATGAAAACACTCCATGCGTGAAAGCATATCATACTAGCTTGTGCACATTTCTGTTAGCTCATGTTCTTATTATTTGTTCAACTTAGTTTAATCGTTCTCGAAACCTCATAGCTGATGTAATTCATAGCCATGAATGATAGAAGCAAAGTGGATTTTAAGTGTCTTGTCTGTTTTGGTGGTGAGCTCGAACTCATAATCCTTTACTTCCGGTGCGGACCAAAATATGTCCATTGGTTTGGCTTGTAATAATTGCGTGTAATCATATGGTCCTTGGGAAATCCTAAATAATCGATATAATGTCAATATTTGCAGGTGTAAATCTCATCAGCGGTATCAAGAACTCGGTCATCACCAGTCAATCTAGCAAATACCTGAGTTACGGTTCTTCAAAAGCAATAGATGGAAAGGATAGTCAACTTATTGATAGTTGTAGTTGCTGCAGTGTTACTAATGGAGCCATGCCTTCATGGTGGCAGATTAATCTGGGAAACAAGTACCTTATAGATGCATTGGAAGTATTTGGTCGTGAGACAAGTATGCTATATATATATATATATATTACCTCTGCACTTACACCATTGAAATGATCTAATGTAGTTCTCTGTAATATAACATCTGTAATAGCGGTGTGTCGTCTGTTCTCTACTTCCTAATAATGTACACGTGAATTCAGTGAGTCCGTATCTTAGTAATCCCTCACATATATACATGTTGGATTAGAGGCGTAATGTCCTAGAGTGAATGAAGAACTCAAATTAGAATGAAATCATATTTTACTCATGTTTATATGCGTACTCATATATCTTCCATTTGCGTCGGGTACATGCATCGGAGAGCACTGAGTCAGATATGTTCCACCTGATGCTGGCATGTTGTATATGATTGACTATCAAGTTATATCAACTAACTCCACCCACTTACTTAAAACTTATTTTAGTTAAAGTATGTGTTTGTCATATCATATTGATGCAGTTAGACAAGTAGGACTGTTGGTTTGTCATATCATATTGATGCAGTTAGACAATGCAGCTAGACAAGTAGGATTGTTAGTTTGTCATATCATGTTGATGCCGTTAGACAAGTAGAACTGTTGGTGTGTCATATCATATTGGTGCAGTTAGACAAGTGGGACTGTTTGTTTGTCATATCATATTGGTGCAGTTAGACAAGTAGGATTGTTGGTTTATCATAACATATTGATGCAGTTAGACAAGTAGGACTGTTGGTTTGTCATATCATATTGATGCAGTTAGACAAGTAGGACTGTTGGTTTGTCATATCATATTGATGTAGTTAGACAAGTAGGACTGTTGGTTTGTCATATCATATTGATGCAGTTAGACAAGTATGACTGTTGGTTTGTCATATCATATTGATGTAGTTCGACAAGTAGGACTGTTGGTTTGTCATATCATATTGATGTAGTTAGACAAGTAGGATTGTTGGTTTGTCATATCATATTGATGCAGTTAGACAAGTATGAATGTTGGTTTGTCATATCATATTGATGTAGTTAGACAAGTAGGACTGTTGGTTTGTCATATCATATTGATGAAGTTAGACAAGTATGACTGTTGGTTTGTCATATTATATTGATGCAGTTAGATAAGTAGGACTGTTGGTTTGTCATATCATATTGATGCAGTTAGACAAGTAGGACTGTTGGTTTGTCATATCATATTGATGCAGTTAGACAAGTAGGACTGTTGGTTTGTAATATCATATTGATGCAGTTAGACAAGTAGGACTGTTTTGTATTCAGGTTGATATTACATTGTTTTTATATGTTGATGTGTACCAGGGGAACCGCAACAGTTACAATATGCTGCTATCTACGCTGGCAATGTATCCTTGGCTGGACGCAATACTAATGGAGTAAAGGTGTATACAATACCCACAATCACCGACTACAACTCCGACTTCATCAAATACTTACAACCTGCTATCATCGCACGGTATTTCAAAATTAGACTCAACCAACGTATCCTTGTTCTTTGTGAGTTTAAATTATATGAAAAACGTAAGTATTGCCATTTTTCTATTATAATTTGAATATTATCTGTACATATCTTTAGAGCGCAACAGAGCAACACCGATATTATATAGCGCTAGACCTTTCTATATCGCATGTTGCATTAAGTGTTGATGATATCAGACAAATGGAAAACAATATAAGTATAAGTATTTGTGAGATATGATATATATTTCTTTATTTCAGTCTCATTTATTCACACTTTACAAATAAGTTTATAAAAGTACACAGCCATTCTATTATTGCTAACAATCTTAAAGAAAATGAATTAGCCGGCTTTTTTCCCCCCTGAAAAAGCTTTTTAAGCAGAACATTTGGATATAGAGAGGACCACATACATTCTTAATAAAATTAACAGTCTTTCAGATGGGACTTTAAACCGAGGTCTCGTGTCGGTGCTTTACATCGTGCACGTAAAACCATATGCGATTCTGGAATGAGTCTTTGTCTGTACCATTCCACTATCCTCAAATGTAAAACAACTATTCTCTTCAGGAGACGTCGCTCAAATGGGCAACCGGCAGCGACGATAAATAAGCGTACGACATGTACAATAATAGGCCGCCAGTCGTGGTCGAGTGGTTAAGGTCGCTGACTTGTATACCACTGTAACCTATCATCACTGATGGTCACAGGTTCGAGCCCCGCTCAAACCGTGTCTCACTATATGAAAAAGTTGACAATTTATTACGGAGGTTGGTGCACCAGGTACTGGTTAACCGTTGGAGCTTGCTCAGGAGACGTGTTGTTAGGTAACAGTGCTCGTCGCTCAAATGGGCAACCGGTAATGACCTGTAATGACTATTTTCTAATGCATATCAGCATATCTAGGCCGTAATATGTGAAGTTATATGTCATTTCTAGAGTGTGATCTTATACAACGTGGAGATCAGTCACCGAAACGACGTCTCCATTTAACAGATCCTCCAATGAATATGCTGTGTCGGTTTGGGTGTACTGACGAAATCACTTTTTGTTGCCGTTGAGTGTATTTGTTCGACAACTAAGTCTAGTTCGTCGTCGGAGGTTAACTGGCCGAATCGATCAGATATTCTACTTCTTTGCGTCGTAGACTCCACCAGTAGAATGGTGCACCAGTACAAGTCCTGTAGTTGTCGCTAGAATTAGTATAAATTTGAATGTAGCTTTATTTTATTTTGAAAGCACTGTAGAAACGCGCACGCATGTGCAGAAGCAACCACAATTTTACATCGCCAAAATGCTCGCGGAACTAAGTACCGGAATGGATTCGAATTGTGGAAATCAGGTCGGATAGTCGAAAACTATTCACCCTACTTGGTCTGGGTTCAGCCAATCATATTGCTGAATCATATTACCCAATTACCCATACGAATAATCTCATATATACATAAAATATACACGGGTATGCATATTATACAACATTTCTATATACGTACACATAGAACCTGTAAAGTACGCATGCTCGAACAAAACGACGTAAACCTACAATGCTTTACTAATATAGGATTACATTTTATATATGTTTGACCCATACCAACAAGTTTTGTAAATCCGATTATTTTGTTCTATTCTATGCGACTTGTATATGTTAGAAATGGTCACTTTTGGTGGAAATGTTGTATAATGTGTCTTAAAAAAGTCGCGTAAAGCTCACATTTCGAACAAGTAATGATATGTACAATTATAGGATAATTCAAATATTCTGAAAATAAATAGAATGCTATTAACAATTGACATGTAGTGATGGTAGGTAATTATATATGTCGCATTGGGCATTTCTGTACATTTATTAATTCACTTAGAATACATACAAACATATCTGCTAAGAAGAGAATATATAGAATAGAGAATACTCAGTCATAGAAATAAGTGTGCCTGAATCCTTCACGTGTAACGTTGCAACCAGTAAATCAATGTTTTTAAACTTTTCAGCAGAGAATACGTACACTAATACCATTATTCAGTTGCACACAGTCCAGGTCAGGGTGACATTTCCAATGTACTATAATTGATTGTAAGGTCGTGAACATTATGCTTCATGATTTACCAGGGCATTCAATGTCGTTAGTGTTAGCAAGAGAATACATAATATTCGAAATATTATAGCAAATAGCGATGCCACACCTTAGCAGATAACAGAGACCACAGGCGTCAGTACTTTTGGCATTATTTTTTTATATTATTAATTTGGTTTTTTCTCTCCTTTACACAAATACAGTATAGAATACATTTTATATATGTAACATGGTTTTACCTAACATAATTTTCTATAATCGTTTACGGAGTTACAGAGTATTTACTATGAAATGCAATGGCGACGTTTTAATATATAATGTATAATACGAGCCCCGATCCGGCATCCATACCCCCTCGCACCGCTGCTCCCCCGCCGACATTCCTTCCAATGAAATTATTCAATCACAGTATGCTGCACAAAGACGTCTTCGAAGAAATACTATTTTTTTTAGAGCTCATGCAGAATTCAATTCTCCGCCTGAATCCGCAAATACCTGGCATATCCTTAAAAACTAACATCGGCGAAAAAGAGCCATGCGGTAGGGATGGTAACTCCAGAATTGGGTCCATATAATATAGTATCTATGTGACAAAAGAATATAACATGTAACTTGCATGGAACGTTACATAGGAGAGGATAGGATTATGTTTATTAATATAGTATTGGTCTGGGATGGGAGTGGGGGTGGGGGAGTGGGGTGGTGGTAGGGGAAGCTATTACATGATATATGGGTAATGAATGATAGATCGAACCAAATCATTAATATAACATAATTGAAAAATAATGAAAGAATACATATTTGCATAATAGTGTAGTAGATAAGGACCATGAATGTTCAGAGGGTGTAAAAAAGCACCAAATTTGGCATGGTGGTAGTTCAGAACCAGCTTGTAAATAATAGGCCGGAAGACAATCACGAGAGGCCCTGATTCCCCCGGGAGATGGGGCCCCAAAGGGGCACATAATTGTGTAAATTTGCATGTATATAACTAATTTATTACAGCCACAAATTGGAATATAACTTTTCAAAATGAGGTCTGCTATCAGGATAAAAGGTTACACATGTATAAAAATGACCTTTGCTAATTAAAATATTGAAAATTAAGGCCCTAATTAGTGATAATGCTATAAATGAGGCCCAGAATGTTGTTAAAATTTAGGTAATGTCCAGAAGCCAACAATGGGTCAATAGAGTTGTTCCCCTTTTCATAAAATTGACCATGACAAATTCAGAGAGTGGGAAAGTTTGAAATTAGTTTCGCCGTGTTTTGCATGCTGTGTCACAACAAACTGTAAGTATTATTAAATATTTTGATTGTATAGATAAGAAATGTATGAACTATGGCATTGTATATCATTAAATAAATTAAACAAACAAAAAATGAATTATAAAGGTGGGTGGGGTATGCATATTAAAATTAATTAGTCCGACAAATGCACAAAGGCAAGCCTGCCATGTACTCAATTATGTCTGTGTGGTGGCCAATGTGAAAGAGAACATGTTTGTTGAATATAGAACACTGTGTATATTGCTGCAGTGTTAACAATAACATACATATAGGCATATTCCATTCGTATGTTAAGATATTTATATATCTAAGACGAACATAATTTTTCGAATCTTCTTTCTGCAATTATATTAAGGGCCTCACTAGTATAAATATTACCCTTTGAAGGCCTTCATTATATTATACATGTGCTAAGATAGGTATTTTATTAATAGTTCAGTGTGTTGTACATTTTAGATATTGTGTACAACGTATTCACTTATTACTGTTTAATTGCAATATTTATTACTGAAAATATGCAATTTTCAAAATATACCGAATATTACAATGGCTGTTACCAGGGCCGCAGGTAACATATAAAGACATGTATACACACACAGTTTTCAAGTACTAATACTATTCTACCAACAGAACTAAGTTTATGTACTTTTCCCTCACTGGAAACATAAAGAAAAAACTTTATATTTTATATTTCTCTAAAACAGGAACAATTACCCTTTAAGGGCCTCATTTTCATCAAACTAGTACAACATTATTTTTGTATGTACAACATTAGATACTACTATGCTTTCTCTATTACTTACCATGTGAAAGAAATTGAAGTATTAAAAATTAATTAAATTTGTTGGAAATTTAAAAAGTGTTGTGTTTATTTTTATTATCTTTGGTTGTCCCTTTTTGGGGCCCCAAACATTGGGTTAAAGGGCCTCTCGTGATTGTCTTCCGGGCGGTTTGGAAAGTATATACCCTGATGTTACTTGTGTGAAAATTTGGTGCTTTTTACACCTTCCGAACGAAATCATCATTTTGTGGTCCTTATCTACTACACTATAATATGAACTCATTAGTTAGTTAAATAATCATTCCATTTCAAATGAAACTGTTGCAATTTATTTTTCATAAATGCAATTGTTTCTTCAATAGATATTGTATGCGTTAGATACATGTTGAATGAGTGTAATGTCGGGATGATCGAGGAACATTTACATTTGAAAATAAAATATTTTGCTAGAAGAATTAATTAAAATAGATTTTTGTTTAGACAAGACTTGAATATTACAAAAGGAAATGTTTTCGTATGAGAGATTTTCATTGAATTCCAATCTCCTCGATTTTAGCAGTTGATTTACATCACACCAAAAAGGTTGAATTAGTGTACATTCCCAAAACAAATGTTTGTTAGAGTCTACTGCCATATGACAGAATTCGCATAGATTGGATGTTTTTAATTTGCATTTAAAAAGAAAATAATTGTTCGGAATAATTCTCATTAAGTATTTGTATTGGAAAGCTCTTAGTTTTGTGCTAATAGTAGTTTTGTATGGCAATGTAAATATATTGTTCCACTCTATGTTTTGCGTATTTAATTCGTTTTCCCATTTGTCTATGTGTTTAAACCTATTCAATCTCATTGATTCTATTTGTGTGCTATACAATATTTTATTTGGTTTTTCGTGTGATAAAACCTTAGATATTAGGTAATATGGTGTGCCGTTGTTTATAGGTTCCGTTTTAAGCATTTATTTCCATTTATGTTTAATGTTACCTATCAATGTGTAATATTTCAAAAAGTCTCCATTATTTAAGTTGTATAATGTTTTTAGTTCGTGAAATTTATAGAAGTCTTTTATTCTGTAATCGTATATATTTCTGACATATAATATGCGTTTTGTGTACCAATCTTTGCAATATATAGTATTGTTGTTTTGTTTGATATTTGTGTTGTGCCATAGTATTTAATTGGAAATGCATTCATGTGTTTGTTTGAAATTAATTTTGCTCCATGAGACGATAATTTCCCTTAAAAACTTATACTTTTTAATTATAGTTTTTGCATCACATTGATTAAAGTTACTTTTAAATACTAAATCGGCACCGTACTTCTCCAGTTCATTATTATATGCAGTTTTCCACTGACTCTATGCGCCTTTTAATCTCTTAATCCATGATGTTTTGATTGAGTATAAAAAGGCTTCAATGTTACTTTTCTTGATATTTTATCGGGCTTCCCATCCCAGAGGAATTCAAACATCAAATTATTTATTTGTGTAAGTATTTCCTCTTATGGATTTTCCAATACACTAAGTGGATATATCTTCTTCTTGTCGTTCGGGAATCACATGGACAAGCCGGCAGCAAACACGAAATGGGCCGTGCTCCTCAGATCCTCCCGGCAGCCATGTAACTTCGTCTGGAGAGAAGTATCTGTTGCCCAGGTTGTTTTCCTCAGCCCATGAAGATTGGGACACTCCTGGAGGATGTGTTCTGCAGTCTGGTCCCCTATTTTGCAGCTGCAGGCAGTTGATGGAGCTAGTCCAAGCTTCCGACACATATGGAAGTTCAGGCGGTTATGCCCTGTTCTAAGCCGGAATATCATGACTTGCTCCTGTCTGGTGAGAAGGTGGTAGTCATCCTTCTCGACTGTTGGCTTTGATGCAGATTTGATTATGGTGCATTTCTCCTTGTAAGTCAAATCTTTGTCTGGTTGCCTCTCGGTAGAACCTTGCTTGGCAAGCTGGTCAGCGGGTTCATTGCCCGGAATGCCTATGTGTGCAGGTACCCACTGGAGGACAGTTCTTTTAGTTACGCTGACTGTTGGAAGGGCTTCCATCAGGTGGGGTTCATTGATGTTAGACAGGGCATTCAGAACTGAGAGCGCATCAGTCAGGAAGAAAACCTGGGCACACTCCACAGTGTTGTGTACTAGAGATCCTGCTGTGTCAAGGGCCTGTACTTCTGCCCCATAGTTGCTGCAGTGTACATATGATATATAACTTTAGGGAATGCAAATGTTTTTAATACAGCTATTTTCCCAATAAGTGTTAAATTCCATCTTTTCCAACTATTAAGACAATTTTGGAATGACTTTATCTTTGGGATTAATTTCAATAGATGTAGTTTTGTTTTATCATTCGTATGTTATTCCAAGTGTTGACGCTTGATCATTTGACCAAGTATACACGTTATTGTTACACCATGTGCTTGGGTTATTTCGTGTTGCTCCTAATTTCAAGACAGTGCATTTTCCTTTATTTAGCCTTAAGCCTGAAATTTTGGCAAACCTTTGCAAAGTTTAATCCTGATATAATTTCAAAACTAGATACATTACAAGTAATAAACCCAAGCACATGTTTATCAGTAGTTAACTTATGGTTGAGCCGATTATGCAAATATGTATTGAAGCGACTAAAACATTGGTCAGGGGTAAGGGAAGCTTGGGGATGAGATGCGTCTATGTTGCACGATTATTGTTTTCGGAAATGTCAACGTTAATCTGACTCACGGGTATGCATATTGTAAATTATAAATTTTCATAATAAACAGTGTTATTCAGCAATATTCATCAGTATCATCTTGTCATGCACGATTATTCAAATAGTGAAAATATAAGATTTGGTTTTACAAGGAATTTCATGTCTGTTGTATTCAGCATAGACATGAATCAGGTTGCGGATAGTAAATACCTGATCACTGCCTATACCAATCACTCAACAGGTATGTAATACCGTAACAAAATGTTTATTAAGTATGAATGTTCGATAGTCATACCGTTTTATATGTCGATAAATAGACAAGTATTAGTACTGCACAATTATTTGTTGGTACTGCCCAGTGTAGTCTATGATCAAGCATGACGTGCTAGTTAGCTATATGTACGCTGAAACGTATTCGCAACATGATTAGTACCCAATTCAAATCCAAAGTTCAACTGCCTATATATAGTACATGTTTGACGACATGTCGGACAGTCATTTAAATAGTAATATATATAAAGTGTACATGATTAAACCATTTCAATACTGGATGAAGTAAGCTACATTTTGTCGTCTGCTGTCTCTATTCTTCCGTATAAAAAGTGTCGAGACCTAATAATCTGTTTCAAAATCGATGATTTATCATTACACGCTCTCTGTTAAGAAACAAGGTTGTTTTTCATAAAAAAGATAAAAACAACAGACGGCAACGTTCGTTCCTTACTTGGCTTAATCTCGGAACACTATGAATATGATTGAAGATTTTGAGTATTCCGGTAAAACTGTGACAAGCATATACATGTATTTGGAAGAGTAGCCGATACATATATGTGGCTGTGGCTGGAGAATAAGGAGCTCATGGACATTATGATTAATAAAGCTCTTGATCAAATAGTACACTCCGGTAACCTGCAATGGATCTATATTGCTTGGTAAAAGCACGTCACCATTTGTCAGGCATTTCATTGGTGGAATTGTGAACAGTGTAGATCCCGACCAAATTGTGCGAATGCCCAAGTTGATATGGACCTACAATGTTAGCAAAACACAATAACAAAGCAAAAATACACAATGCCCCCTTTTCCAGACGCAGCCACACACACATACAATGTACATGTGTGTTTAGTATATAGATTAATAATGTATTGTCTCTTATACCTTGTCTACTTACAATTAAGTACCGTCACACTTTCCATAATGGATACATGTCTCTATAGACTGATCATATGTAAGCCCTTAGCTGAACAATATCAAGCATGATTTACGGCGCTTGCTCTCAGTGCAAACCCAATTCAGTCTACTCTGTTCGATTACATGTTAATAATTAATAAGTGTTCCATGAGTTGTCAGCAAAGGGGCTACACATACCAGTCCGAATACATGTTATAAGATTAGACTTGTAGCGAATTATTGAATGTCTAATACATGCCGTTACGATTGTGTCCTTAGGCAAGGCATTTAAATTCCATGTTGCCTCTTCTCTCCCTCGTGGCGATGGATTCCATCAGGAATGAGGTCTCGAGAGTGATTTATATAAGTTGAAAGAACTTGTTTCGCAATCGAGCTAAAATAAATTTGTATAAACTAAACTAATACATGCACACATTGTCGTTTATATATTTGAGCTATGTACATATATACGTAAAATGATTTACACGTGGGATGCTTGCTAAAAAACTAAGGTTAGCAAGCATGCCTAATGTATATCATCATTGTATTCTCTTAAATTATTGGATATCCTTGGCCTTTTACGAAGATGCGAACGTAAAGGTCAAGAGTATCTTTATGGTTAAATACATTGTATTGTAAATACAGAACAAAAGTATCGACATATGTATAAATGTACATAATTGAGCCCGGGTCTGGTACCGCCTCCCCTCATCGCATCGCCGGCTACCGCAGACAGACAACGATCAAGAAAATAGCCACATCTTCAGCAAATGACGTTCAAAGTTGGCACAAAATTACCAGCGTAAAAAACGGTGAATTCCGTGCTTGGGCTCAAATAATTATATATTCTTAATTACACTTGGAGAGCTTGCTATGTCGAAAAGCGAAATGTTAGCAAGCAAATTGCGATCATACACACATACATGCATACATACATACACATATATACACACCATCGCACACACGCATACACACACGTACATACACATATATATACATAAATATACACATGTATACACATGCACATGCACACATACATATGTACATGCACACATACATATATACATGTACGCATGTGCATACATACATACATAAACACACACACACACATATATACATACACACATACATGCATACATACATACACATATATACACACCATCGCACACACGCATACACACACGTACATGCACACATACATATACATATGTACGCATGTGCATACATACATACATACACACACACATACATATATACATGCACACATGTGCATACATATATATATAAACACACTCATACATACATATGTACATGCACACATACACATATACATTCACACACATATATGTACATACACACATGCATATACACATGCACGCATATATATATACATATATATATAATATTATACCCGCACGCACGCACGCACGCACGCACGCACGCACGCACGCACGCACGCACGCACGCACGCACCCCCCCCCACACACACACATCAGTGCAATAATTATTATGATTTGTATTTTTAATTGTGTGTGTTGATTTTGTACGTCATTAGTGACTGTTATACATACATGTTGTGGTCAATGTTATTCACTGTCTCTCTCCGTTGGTGTTCTGCCTAGTGACGGGTGTCTACGCACCGCGCGTCGGCCACGGGAGGTCTAGCCAAAGCTGATAGTCTTGGTATTGTACCGTTTTCATTTGATTTGGTGATGTATTTTATAACGCCATTTCTGGTGAAAGCACGGCTGACTTCATCTGGCATTTTTCGTTTCACCGACATACATACTTGTTTATTTAACTGCGTCAACTCTTCGTTTATATAAATGCCGGTTCCCCGTAATGAACGCCTGTTGCGAAGGATGTTTTCCTTAACGAGTCTCGACTGTAGTTTAACGATCGCCTCCTGACTGCCACCAACAAACTTTTTCATTCGATGCGCCATATCGAAGTCCTCTTTGCGCAGGTCTAAGTTCATCTTGTTATTCAGTGTTTGTATTACTGTGTTCGTCGTCTCGTCAGGCGTTTCGAACCCGTTACCAGTCACGAGACCTTGTATACGAATATTGTTGATGCGACTGTATTGTTCCGCCGTGTCGTTGTTCATTTGTGTCATCTTGTCTTCATTAATGTCTATTTGTTTTCTTAATGTTTCGTTTTCAGTTCGTTGTACAGCAACTTTCTTTTCCAACCGTGTTACCTCTACATGTAACTCATCGTTTTTCCGGTCTCTGTCATAGAGTCTACTTTCCAGAAGTTCGAGTCAGTTCACCGCGGAATTTAATATTTCCTGCTTCATTTCCACCAACATTTCTCGTAACAGGCTTCTAAGCGTACCGTCATCCTTTCTGACAACATATTCCAACTTTTGATCAGATTTTTCGACTTTAACTATTAAATTGCTTATTTTGGAGTTCAGTTCTTTTAAATGCTGTTTAATCTCTTTCATTTCGTTTTTATTGTGTATGTCCTCTAGAGCACTACCGAAATATTCGTCAATCGTTGCGTCGGGTTTCGACACATTTTGGGATTTTTTCTTTGATTTCCCGGTCTGCTGGCTACCAGTTGTATCTAATGCACTGTTGTCCAATTCGCTAGTGCTCGAATGTTTACTTCTTTTTCTTTTCTCAAATTGTCCATTTGTTGCTGCTGTTTCGTCTGTGTGCATTTTGTAACGTACACTTATGTCCCGTTTGGCCGTCCGTATATATTTATTTTTACCGTAGTTCTCCTTATATTATGAGCATATTGGAACTTACGTTGATTACTCTGCACGGCAATTAACCGGTCATTGAAATATCATTGTTCGATTTCGACACACTTGAGACATTTCTGACATGTCAATGTCAGGTAGAGCATGTGTAACAATTGTCTCGGCAATACCGTTAGGTAGAGCATGTGTTACAATTGGCTAGGCAATACCGTTAGGTAGAGCATGTGTTACAATTGGCTAGGCAATACCGTTAGGTAGAGCATGTGTTACAATTGTATAGGCAATACCGTTAGGTAGAGCATGTGTTACAATTGGCTAGGCAAACCGTTAGGTAGAGCATGTGTTACAATTGGCTAGGCAATACCGTTAGGTAGAGCATGCGTAACAATTGGCTAGGCAATACCGTTAGGTAGAGCATGTGTTACAATTGGCTAGGCAATACCGTTAGGTAGAGCATGTGTAACAATTGGCTAGGCAATACCGCTACATAATCCTTACGCATTTAGGTCATATTTTCAAAACGGATTCAAGTTCGGCCAATTTCGTATATGATTGTCTAAATTCTATTCACACTTCATTTTTGGCTGGGTATATATTGCTAATTATGTTGTACCTTTGAATTAGAACATGAGGTATATATGATTATAATGTGTCAGATTAGTATTATACTATTGTTTGAGGAAAAAATGGATTAAAATGTTTTATTATATACATTTATTAATTCACTTAGAATACATACAAACATATCTGCTAAGAAGAGAATATATAGAATCGAGAATACTCAGTCATAGAAGTAAGTGTGCCTGAATCCTTCTCGTGTAACGTTGCAACCAGTAAATCAATGTTTGTAAACTTTTCAGCACATAATACGTACACTAATACCATTCAGTTACACACAGTCCAGGTCAGGGTGACATTTCCAATGTACTATAATTGATTGTACGGTCGTGAACATTATGCTTCATGCTTTACCAGGGCATTCAATGTTGTACTACTATATATCGTTAGTGTTAGCAAGAGAATACATAATATTCGAAATAGTATCACAAATAGCGATGCCACACCTTATCAGATAAAAGAGACCACAGACGTCAGTACCTTTGACATTTGGCACTTACGTTAATGACTCTGCACGGCAATTAACCGGTCATTGAAATATAATTGTTCGATTTCGACACACTTGAGACATTTCTGACATGTCAATGTCAGGTAGACCATGTGTAACAAATGGCTAGGCAATACCGTTACATAATCCTTACGCATTTACGTCATATTTTCAAAACGGATTCAAGTTCGGCCAATTTCGTACATGACTGTCTAAATTCTATTCACACTTCATTTTTGGCTGGGTATATATTGCCAATTATGTTGTACCTTGGAATTAGAACAAGAAGTATATTTGATTTTAATGTGTCAGATTATTATTATTATTATTATACTATACACATTTATTGTTGGAGGAAAACATGGATTAAAATGTTTTATTATATACAACACCAAGTATCATTACATTTTTAGATGTGTTAGATATCGAAAACTGACAGTTTATCATCTATGCCACATGTCCGGAATGTACAGCACTTGTCAATTCGATATGATTATGAGTAAAAAGAAAACATATATATATGTAGCGAAATTTGGTATTTGATGTATTTCGCAGGGCTTGATTGAAATCCGATCCCCGCGATTCGGTCAAGTACTTACCAGTCCTGTTTACTCCTGTAGATATACTCCTTCCATGGATTGCTCCTTCCATGGACTGCTCCTTCCATGGACCGCTCCTTCTGTGGATGGCTCCTTCCATGGACCGCTCCTTCTGTAGATGGCTCCTTCCATGGATTGCTCATTCCATGGACTGTTCCTGCTGTGGATGGCTCCTTTCATGGATTGCTCCTTCCATGGACCGCTCCTTCTGTGGATGGCTCCTTCCATGGATTGCTCCTTCCATGGACTGCTCCTTCTGTGGATTGCTCCTTCCATGGATGACTCCTTCCAAGAGATACTTCCATTGTCTATGTTCATACCAGTTTTCTTTAGTATCATGATGTTTTCATGATTTACATGCATATGAGTTAAGAAGGAGCATACTTACCATATATATACTCTCGCATTGCATTATTTGGGATAGAGTTTGTGTGTGTGAGGAATAAATTGATAAGTAACAAAATCGTGTTGAATTCAAAAGTGAAACGGCTAGCACTCGTTACATATATATATATGTGTTTCTGATTATGCACTTATGCCTACGATAAAGTGAACAACAGCTCTGTTTCGCTCTGTGTTGCTGCCATTAAGACTGAATGCGATATAGTGTTCCTCCTTGTGATGAACAATAGTATGTATGCGTAGACTGGTGTAACTGATACTGAGCTGCAGATAATTGTTCTACATACGTTATCTGTCATCTGCTGTTCTCAAGATAATTATATTTATACCCTATTATTGCACCATTCATGAATAGTCTGAGTATTCAGGTGACAATAAACCAGATTGTCGTAACAGATATCCCAACAACGCAGCTAAAGATAGTTGTGAATTATTGTATAATAATATTCATTTGTTGTAATATTCTATATAGTTTGTGGTCACGGCACCTTTGGATATAGTTGTTTAAGTGAATGTCACTGCAAGGATGATGCTGACTGTGAGCACAAGGAAGGATTCTGTTCAGATGGATGTGCACCGGGATGGCAAGGACAATCGTGTGACACAGGTATCAAATTTGTATAGCTGTTGTTACAGTGCTTGTTTGAGTATAGTAATATAAATGTTTATATTAACGTGTTTCTGATTATGTAGTTATGTATGTGTCGTAAGAAACATCAGCTATGTTCAGTTTTTTGTTCTGCTCTGTTCTGCCGCCTTTCAATAACGGTATGTTATTGAATAAATTACGCTGATAATGATGTAGTTTTCTTTCTTATGAGGAATAATGTTATTTATGCCTGGAATTGTAGATTGATTTAACTGATATTGAGCTGCAGATACTTTCTTACATACGTTTACTGTCCTCCATTATACTCGAGGAAAAGTGCTATGCATATTCCATGCTACAGCAACACCCATGGACACAGTCTGAATATCCAATAAACCAGAGAGTCGTTGCCCTGATCCTGAAGCATGCAGCTAAAGCTAATTTTAAGACGTATAATTCTGCTCTGTTGTTGCAACTTTCTATTAGTTTGTGGTCACGGCACCTTTGGATATAATTGCTCAAGTGAATGTTACTGCAAGGATGATGCTGACTGTGAGCACAAGGAAGGATTCTGTTCAGATGGATGTGCACCGGGATGGCGAGGACAATCGTGTGACACAGATACGAACTTTGTATAGCTGCTGTTACAGTACTAGTTTGGATATGATTATAAATGTTTATATTAACGTGTTTCTGATTATGTACGTATGCATGTGTCTTAAGAAACATCAGTTATGTTCCTCTGCTGCCGTACAATATCGGTATGCAATATGTAATAGAATAATAAGGCGGATAACGATGTAGATTTCTTCATTATGACGAATAATAGTATTTATGCTTGGAATTGTAAATTGATGTAACGGATATTGACATGTAGATAATTGCTATACATACTATGTTTACTGTCTTCTACTATAATCGAGATAAAGTGCTGTTTATATTTACTTCTATACAACAACTTGAATATTCAAGTGACACTATCAACTAGTAAACCAGAGAGTCGTTACACTTATCCTGATGCAGCTAAATATAACTTTCGATTGTACAAATGTATAATACTATTCTTGTTTCTCTCTATATAATTTGTGGTCACGGTACCTTTGGATATTATTGTTCAAGTGAATGTTACTGCAAGGATGCTGCTGACTGTGAGCCCACGACAGGATTCTGTTCAGATGGATGTGCACCGGGATGGCGAGGACAATCTTGTGACACAGGTAAATATGTGTGCTTTAACTTACTGTACTATTATTGTTTACTATAGTAGCACTCATAAATACAGTCTGAATAATAAACCAGTAAATCATATAGTCGCTATGGTTATCGTGAAACATGCAGATAAAGAGGACACTCATATGACATACTTACAAACCTGTGCGTTAGCATAATGTAATATTATTGTTTACCATAGCAACACTCCTGGTTACAGTCTAAATAACCAAGACGCATCAGTACATATTTATTTGTGTTAGACAACGAAAAACCGACAACTTTGGTGGATTTATGCTATTTGAATTTGAAAATGTTTTACATGTAATAAATAATATGCTGAATGTTATCAGTTGTTAAAGTAAATACTCTAAAGTTTGTCATATATCTTGTATATTTTATATGAGTATGATTATACATGTATTATTTATATAAACGTGTTTCTGACTACAATCAAACCTTTCTGAAGGAACCACTCAGGGAATCTCAGAAAAGTTACTGTTTAGCACAGGTGACTGCTTAATAGAGTTCAAATGTATAATAAAACAGCATATGAATCTGGAAACTGGCTAATTAATACAGGTTTGTTGCTTAATGGAGGTGACCACTAACACCTGTATGATTGTATATACTTATGCCTACGTCGAAAGAAGAGTAGGTTTTGTTTTGCTCTGTTCTACTGTATTTCAATAACGTGATGTAATTTAATAATAATGCTCATTATGATGTAGTTTTTTTTACTTATGATGAATAATGTAGTTATGCCTGGAATAGTAAATTGTGATCGAACCGATACTGAGCTGCAGATAATTGCTATAATTACGTTCACTGTTTTCTAATCTACCCGAGAAACAGTGATATGCATATATATATCATACACTCATGCACATACTGGAATAGTCATGTGTACTATGAACAAGTAAACCAGACATTCGTTATACTAATCCTGAAACGTGTTGTTAGAACGAACTGTGACTTGTGTAATGCTACTATCTATACTTTATTAGTTTGTGATCACGGCACCTTTGGATTTAATTGCTTACGTGGTTGTCACTGCAAGTATGGTGCTGAGTGTGATCTCCAGACCGGATTCTGTTCAGATGGATGTGCACCGGGATGGCAAGGACAGTCTTGTGACATAGGTACACATATGTGCTATAATTTACTATATTGCATAGTTACTACATTGTGACACCATCAATGGAACATACGACTAAGTACAATATACTGTCTGAATCGTAATCATTATCGTGCTTTGCTGTCTTCATTTATGTGTTTGCTTTTGGGCTTTGCCGTCGCTACGGTAATGTATCGTCTCTTTAATTGTTATTGGTGGAGGAGCAAAACACTGCTTGCCCACCGAGCAGCATATCAGGTACGGGTTGGCTTCATCGCATGACATAATTCGACACCCCAGTTAATATAGGCAAGCGATTTAAATACAATCATCGCAGTATAAATATGTTTCTTTATGTTTTCCAATGACGGATAGAGTGTTCTCAGTGAAAGATTGCTGTGGCACTACAGGACGACCTCAATAGATGCAATGTGTTTATCCTTCTATGTCGTATATGTTTGTTATTGTATAGCACAGATTATAAAATTGTCCTGACTGAAACAATAGGAACAAGCATTTTCATTGTCGATAATCTATGTTTAAGGATGAGTAGGTGTTTGCTCATTAACAACGTTTACTTTCCTGACAGCTTCTGACAAGACAGTAGCATTATAAAGACATTATCATCTCGTACAACTATATCTGCCTCTACTCGGTCGGCTGAGTAATGTTGTATTCCGGGTTGCTTATCGACATTATCATCGCGTACAACTATATCTGCCTCTACTCGGTCGGCTGAGTACTGTTATATTACGGGTTGCTTATCGACATTATCATCTCGTACAGCTATATCTGCCTCTACTCGGTCGGCTGAGTACTGTTGTATTCCGGGTTGCATATCGACATTATCATCTCGTACAGCTATATCTGCCTCTACTCGGTCGGCTGAGTACTGTTATATTCAGGGTTGCATATCGACATTGCTGCCACATCCTTTTTCAATGCTATACGACTCGACTCTACTCCACTATTGTTAACTTATTTCAAATAGTTTCTTACTCTAGCTCAGATAAAACTATTTTTATCACATAACATTTTCTGTATTCAGAGTTGTAAAGTCATTACATATTTCTTTGTATCAACACACTGTAATAAAACCTGGAATTATTCTGATTGGTCGCGGCATGACAGCTAGCAATACACTTTCGACATATACATGTAGTTCATTTGTTGAAAAGCACTGGTTAGATCAATAAAATACTACATATGCACTAGTGGAATATAGTGATTAAACTCGTTTTTATAAAATATTGTAGGAAATCACCACCAGTGTAATATCCTGTATTTAATATCCTGTTGCCTATCTTGTTTGGATATTGTTCAATTCATAATGTCCATGTTTTCCTATTCTCATTCATGCTCCAATTGAAAACAACTTTCCATAATATGCACCTTTACATTGTCTTGAAAACTATTTGATGTACTACATCGATATCAATGCCCTCACTACTCATAAAGCACGTGTATGATAAAACATGTATGGTTATATTATAGGACAACAGTCTGTTCAGTGTGTGTGTGTGTGCGTGCGTGCGTGTCCTTTGTTGGGGACATCTGATATGCATACATGTCTGCACTTGATAACATGGATGGGGGAATATGGGATTTCGCCAGACATGTGGCGGTAGAGTGCTTACTAAGCAGCGTACACACAATGCATTGACTGGTGCAAGCCGGAATTAATGCATGGTTTGCAGAGGTGTTGCACTCTCTCTGGCAGTAGACACGGACGGGGTCACAGGGTCATGGAAACGCATGATCGTGTGATCAAGTCTATTTGCTATTCCATGCCAAATTGTCAACAATTGAAAAGCTAAATTAATTTGATCAGTTCAAAGAATTGTGGGCAGAGCTTATATTATAAAAACATCTCGGACAGCTTTGGCAGGAAGAGAGCCTAGTTGATTACTATTGAGACTAGCCTCTCTGTGTTGGTTATAATGTCGGCTCTTAGATGTAATTAAATAATATTAAGACTTTGTTGTTGCTGTGATTATGTCCGGAGAGCCTCGCCGTGTCCACATCGTAACAACACTACACTTATAGTATTCATTAATTGGCAATTTGTTATTTATTATTTCATACTTTCTGTTACAGCCATTATCAATCAATTGAGTTTCTGGCATCATTGGCGATGAAGTAATCTTACTTTAACCAATAAACATCTTTGACTAGAAATCTAGTATTTACTTAAATGTTACGGTTCATGTCTTAGACTTTATTCTATCATTTATGTAACCTTTCTATTCAATTACTTATGTACACTTCTTTTACTTGTTATATTCAGATACAAATCTCATCCGCCTCGTATACGGAAAGGTGACAACACAGATGTCTTCCGTAGCTCATAACTGGTCCTCTGATCTTGCAATAGATGGTCGAGAAGGTCCGGATCCAACTAAATGCCAGTGCTGTAGTGTAACAACGAATGCTGAAATGTCCTGGTGGAGACTTGATTTAGGAAGCATTTTTCCTATCAAGGCAGTGACAATTTACGGAAGTAATCAAGGTACAATGTACCATGACAATAATTCGCTAATTTTATTGAAAAGTAATAAAAAGCAACATGCATGATCTATTATGAGAATACAATTGACATACGCACACCTGTGAATCAATTTAATATGCATTATCATGTGTGTATTTCGCTTTCATTGGCATAATTAAAACAGGATTTGCTTAGATACAGAAATCATTTATCAGACACTGCAAGGATTTCAGATGTATCTCAGTAATAACACAGATCACAACCTTCCAGCTGTATACATTGATAATAACAGTATCCCTGTCGATAATACATATATCATCACGCTGCCCGACACTCTAACAAGATATGTAACAATTCGGAGACCAGGTGTACTAACGTTGTGTGAAATTACACTGTTTGGAGGTAGGTAGATCTCAGTAATACTAAAAACTAAACCAAGAATCCATATCCGAAATAATAAACAAAAGAATGGTCGCGGAACGAGCACAGCAAAATGATGACTTTTTATGTACAAAGTTTGAAATATCATCCAAGTAGAAAATGTAGGCCTAATTAAATGGAATTTCCAGTTCCCCACTGGATTTCATTTCGTTGCAATCATTTCAAATATGTGTTGGCATATTTGCAGATACATCAAGGAAACACATTTGAGATACATGAAGTCATTTATTAACAGAAAGCAAACTTTTATAAATGTACTTGTACGTAATAACGGTAAATCATGGCATCAGTAGTAAAGCTATTTCTAACCACGAGCCACCAAGTACACAGTCACATAAAACCTCCCAACTGTAGGCGATACGATTGTGCCCTTAAGCAAGATACTTAAATTCCACATTGTATCTTCTCTCCCACATGGGGATGGATCCACAAGGAATGATGTCTCCTGAGCGATTTAACTAATAACTTGTAAGAACTTATAAAATAAATACTAACACGTACTCAGAAAATAAATGTAGAACATTGCACAATACATAGGACGACATAATATGTATTGATATGTTTCTTATTCAGAACGCATTGGCATTGGAAACACCGAGCAGAAGGGTACGTGTGATACTGGAGAGAACGAAACTGGCAGTAATATCAACGTGACATCTGCAGTCATAGGCGCTTCTGTTGGAGTTGCTGTATCTTTGGCGTGTGCAGTATCCATTGGTATCATAGTGTGGAAACATAGAAATAGTAAAAGGTGAACTAAGTATTCAATAGCATATACAATTGAGCACGAATATAATTAAAACAAACCTATATGCGTCGTACACTAAGTACTTTAAATATGTTTTAAGTAAGTATATGATATTGTGATAGACACCACTTACATGTGATATTATTATAAACACAACTTACATGTAATATTGTCAAACACACTAATCACATGCGATATTGTCATAAACACGAATTACATGTAATATTGATATAAACACGACTTATATGAACTATTGCTATAAACAAATAGCAACAACACCATTGTTTAGACATGCGAAATACGTTTTATTCATATTTTAGAACTGAAAGCAAGAATGAATACACGAGACCAGCTCATTCTAGTGCACCATCGGAAGTCCCAGTTTATGATACACTGGATGATCGTCAAGGTACTTTGTCTTACGTGCTATTAATGATGTAAATTTCTCGACTTAGTTACGTAGCATATACAGTACAATGAACGGGTCAATTATTCAGTCCTGCAGGATAGAATTACGTATTATTATATATATGCATAATATTGTAATATATAACAACATATACAAGATACAAGAGACTGTTCATGAAATTATTATGTAAAACTATATAATCTTACATGTGACCTAGAAACGTAGACACATACTTACAGTTTGATGCCCTATTCAATGCCAGGACAATGCCAAACGCGCTTACAGTACAGGCAATCACTATCTCATTCGGTCAATACAAAGTAATGGTTGTGATGTTGAGCTACCTAAGTTGGTTGGCTGAGGCACTAGAAGAAATTGTTAAGTTATTTTCTTATATATGGGAACTAAATATAAATTGTGAATACAACCTTAGGTAAATTAGTTGTTTTCCTTGTTAATGGGTATTGGCTTCTAGGGTGTACGAGATGTTTACCAATTGGCAAACAAATATGTTGAAAACAAACACTGTAATATCGATTAGAAGAACTATTAAAGTTTTCAACTGGCATAAATAAGATGCTTAATAATAGAAACTTGTGTTTAACCCACATAGACCATAGCACATGACCTATTTATGCCAATTAAGTGGCCTCCGTGGCAAAGTGGTTACGGTTATTGATTTCAAATCATTTGCATGTCACCGCTCTATGTTCGAATCACACTTGGATGTTGAATTATTTCATGTGTGTGAGTTATCCAGGAGAACTGTGGTAGATCGTTTGTTCTACCCGGGTACCGTTCGTACATGCAATACTACCCGGAAGGGCACCCGGTGGCTGCATCCACCAATAATAGCTACAGTGTCTCTGTATGACATACGTTGTTTCTGCCACTTCAAACTAAAAATAACGCACATTTTATGTCAATATAATACATACGCTTATATGTCTCCGTGGCCTATTGCTTAAGGCGTGTGACTACGGAGCGGGAAGTAGATGGTACGAACATCGACTGAGGTTCCTTCTGATATGGCCGGTTTGTGAACCGCCAGCTAGTTAAATTATGGCTACCGATTGCCTACCAGCCTGTCGCCTGGCCTACTAGCATATGAATCAGGAAGTACTTATGTTCATAAAAAAGGTGTCTCATATGTCAGTAATTGCTTGTCCTTTTAAAAGGAGTGACACTATAATAAATAAACACTTTACTTATATGTTGGGTCAATATCTAGTATTGCCATATATCAGAAAATAAATATACCATTTGCTCTAGTTAAACTAGCTTCGTCTTGCCAGTTATATGAATCAGATTATTTTTTACCAGTTAATATATGACTGAGACTATTAATAAACATGTAAATCATGTAATATCTTTTATGAACACTTATTCCCTTTTCTTTTTCTATTTTAGATACATCGAGGCCAAGCTCAAACGTTTACATGAACGAAAGTGTTACCGGTTTATAGTGTTATTATAACGTTTAAGCTATACATGTATGTAATTACTGTCATGCATGGCATTTATAATGCAACAAAGACATGTAAGCAGACATATATCTATAGTAACATAATATGACATATAATATTCAAGTCAGAAATTGCATGTAACATAAAGTACTCACATTATATCAGTTTATCATTTAATATAAAATGTCATAATAACAATCCTTCCGCTTCATTCTTAAAGAACGCGTAGCTCAGTATATAGATGAGATATTGATCTACACAAGTCATATACACGTCAGCATTATAGCTGCCCAACGTCATGTACACGTTAGCATTATACCTGTACATCGTAATATACACGTCATCATTATAGCTACCCAACGTCATGTACACGTTAGCATTTTACCTCTCCATCGTAATATACACGTCAGCATTATAGCTCCCAACGTCATGTACACGTTAGCATTATACCTGTCCATCGTCATATGCACGACAACATTATAGCTGCCCAACGTCATGTACACGTTAGCATAATACCTCTCCATCGTAATATACACGTCAGCATTATAGCTCCCCAACGGCATGTACACGTTAGCATTATACCTGTTCATCGTCATATGCACGTCAGCATTATTAGCATTATACCTGTCCATCGTCATGTACACGTTAGCATTATACCTGTCCATCGTCATATACATGTCAGCATGTTACCTGTCCATCGTCATATACACGTTAGCATTTTACCTGTCCATCGTCATGTACACGTTAGCATTATACCTGTCCATCGTCATATACATGTCAGCATTTTACCTGTCCATCGTCATATACACGTCATCATTATAGATATCCATCGTCATATACACGTCAGCATTATACCTTTCCATCGTCATATACACGTCAGCACTATAGCTCTCCAATGTCATATACACGCCAGTATTATAGCTGCCCATCGTCATATATACGTAAGCATTATAGCTACCCATCGTCATATACACGTCAGCACTATAGTGGTCCATTGTCATATACACGCCAGCAATTTAGCTGCCCATCGTCATATATACGTAAGCATTATAGTTGCCCATTGTTATGTACACGCCAGCAATTTAGCTACCCATCGTTATTGGCGTTCTTGCTACTACGATTGTGTGTCGAATATCACTAGAAAGAAACTGGAATGTGACACTCCATTTCAGAGAATAGCTGGATGTCAACCAAATATGGCAAAGTATTGGTGTCACATACAAGAAGAGGAATTATGATGTTACACATTGTTTGCTACGTGCATACACGTAGGTGACAACGGATCTAATATGTTGCTATAGATACAGTAAATCGACTCAAACAGATCAGTATTTGATCTTCGCCTCACACTACAATTTAGACTCCAATCTGCCATGTATTGGTTACCATCTCAAATGACAAGATACAAGAAGTGGCGCCAAATCAACTATAAGAATTATCGCCTATCCATGCTGAATCTTTCAAATCCTGGACAAGAATAATGGGTTTCAGCAAGTGTGGACAACCATTTGTTTGTTTGTGTTTGGGGTTGATGGTCGCACCAACAACTTACGTCATATGGCGACTATCCACCTATTAGTATTGGAAGAAGAACCACAGTATTCCTGTGTCTTATGACCTGACTACGTCCTAATGACTAGTATTGCATTAACCAATCAATTCACACTATTTCGAGGTTATTATATCATCAACTATTATGCTATGTACACATCTATGTAAGTACTAGGTTTTTGCTCTCTTATCTTATTGCTTCATTGTATTATACGTGTTGTATTTTCAGATGGGAATCTGGTTTACTGAGTTTGAAATAAAGTATATATCTATCATATTGAACCTCCCTTTTTCATATAAGCCTGCAGCGAAGGAAGTGGATGTTCGGCTAGCCACCACCTGGATTAAATAGACTGTTTGCCAGCCCGCGTTCTAAATATTGTTTCTTTGCGATATCGTGTGCCCTGTATATTATGTTATGTTGCACAATATAGCTTTAGTAATTTAGTAATTAATATTAATAAAGCATTTTTACACATGTATCATAATATTATATGGTATATTTGTTTGTTTTTGTTATACGCCTTCGTCAGCACCATTTCGGGATATTTACCTAAAACACCTTTCCCGGACAGGTTCCAGCTGTTAACCAGTACTTGGTGCACAAACCTCCGTAAGAAACTGCCAACTGTTACATATCAGACACGGTCTGAGCGGGGCTCGAACCGGTGACCATCAGTGATGATATGTTACAATAGTATACAAGTCAGCACCGTTAACCACGACAATGGAGGCGGTCTGGTTCATCGTATATATTGTCATGATAATTATCAAAGTAGTTATCGTTTTCTCTTTTTGGAGTCTGAAATATACATGCAAGCATCATAACTACTTGATCCAATTAAACTAATGGCATTATCCATTAGGTAACTTATTACTGTATTAAAAAACTGCTAAAAACTTGTGTTCACACTGTATTATATTATTATGTGGGCTAATTGTATAGCTATAGACATTGTAAAATGTGTTTAATGCTGAATAAACTATTCGTATGCATAGATAAAACTTTAATGAACCACACAATATACCGCTTACTTTACTTATCCTTCAAGACCTGTACTTCGAAATCGGTCTGTAATAAATGTATCACAATTATGCATTAAAACAACATTTAAAAGTAGATGAGTATAGTGGTAATTGCTAACTCCTGATATATGAGTCCTCAATTACACATTAATTTACACAATTGACAATGAATATATAAAATGAGACTGAAAATTACTCTGTTACATTACTGCTTTTTGAAAAATAATCCGTTGGCCATTATAGGAAGTTCAGACATTCGTGCACGCCTGTCCCAATTAGTATTTGCATGTTCATCTCTGCAATAACAATGTGTTAATATTTTGTTGGGTGGTGTTCTCCATATGATAAAACCATAATTAATCAAAATGTGGTTTGATTTTACATAATAACCAAATGTTAGCTGAATGTGAACTCCAAGAAACGTGTCTGTTTCCAATAATAAATTTTCATATTTAATAGAGAGAGTGTAGGCTTAGGGAAACTACACTTTCGATATGCTGTAGACATAAATATTATATTTGTTTTTCCTGTATTAATCTTCGTTCCATTTTGAAAACACGAGTAGTTCAAGTCTTCCAAAGCTTGTTAAAATCTTGTTTCTAACACTTCTTTCTGCGTAGGGATATCATATACTGTAATATCATCTGCAGATAAATGGATGCCTCATTGAATGAAGCGATCAGTGGTAAATCATTAATACAAACTAAAGCATAAACAAAAGAGAACCTTATATTGAGTCCCGTTGGACTCCATAATTAACATATTTGTCTACAGATAAAACTGTATTAAATTTGATATAATCAGACTGCTTCCTTTTTAAAACATCGAACTAGGCAAATCAATGTCGGTTGCTACAACTGATTCATACACATTTATTACAACTATAGACTCTTCTGGTTTAATTCCTGATGGAGTCCAAAGCTGTGTATTGAGTGAGATATGTAATTTGGATAAGAGGTTTGCCTAAGGATACACCACCGTGGTTTTGACGGTGTTCAAACTCTCAAAACATTGGTTTACAAAGACACAATATCCATTACACCACGGACGTCCCATTCCTGTGAAAGCAGGCCATCAATCAAATATAGTATGTGTCATGTTTATATCAGTGATGATGACATACCTGACAATGATCTGCCTGGCATACCAGATACATGATATATGCTCACAGTTTCTCTTCAAATGGATGAAGCAAAGCTCGTAGACAATACAAGATGATTGCTTGTATCATAGACCACATCAAGAAGGGATCCAAACCGACTAAGCTTAATTATAGTATGTAATGGAATTTTAGTCGTAGCATAACGACAGACCTCTACACCTAAAGGTAAGCTACACGAACTTAATATGTGTGTAAGTAAACATCGCAATTCAAAAAAACACGATCCAATGTTGACAACTATACCGGTTCTTTTATCATTGATACGTTATTCTGTTGTTTACAGATCCTACCGGATGCTTCTATCCCAAGAACCCCACCTTATAAATATGTTGAAGATATAAATACTGGTGTACATAGCACCACAGTCACCTAGAAAGCCGGTGACACTTCGTCAGTTGCCTTTCATGTTGTTAAAACATGACGAGAAACTCAATACGGCCCAATAAATAGCCGCGGTGTTAAAATATATTTATTTGACAGACCAGGAAAAATATATCAACGCCTGTTCCCATGCTAGTTTTAACATACCAATATTGCAGTTCCTTAACTGCCTTAAAATATACACTTACTAGTGTATTCCAACTTGCCCTATTAATATATATATATTGACACATGTTTGCAAATATCTAGTTCGTTAAATTACTACTTTGCCTAGTGCGCTTTGAAGCTATCTAATATGACCAATACCCGACGCAAAATCTAATTATCACGGCGGTGTCCTGAAATCTGAAACAGCAGTGACTTTGGTAATTCTCTAAATCGTAATATTCTTGTTTCGGAAATTTCAAAAAAACCTGTACCGACAATACTGAATTCTTTGTCGGGAAGCAAATACAGCTGTCTTGTGCTAACGAGCATTCAAACTTGAGCAAACTATTTCATTCAAAATAACTTGAAAATAATGCATCATCAAAATTAACATAATCGCATATTCCGTCATCTAAGAATAACGACA
>CM026391.1:9288993-9315918 GCA_014843695.1 Archivesica marissinica
CACGATTGTCAAGTACGATCCTCCGAACGATCATTCGCTGAGTTGTCATCATTATTCCCACTAACAATGCACACCTCCCCGAGCTCAAGATTATGCTGCCTCAGAGTACAATCAATTGTCCTCCAATTACTGCTCATCACTCTTATCAGTCTGAGATAGATAACGGTGAATATAAATACCAGAACATCTGATTGGTTGATTCTGAGTGTTACTGTCAGCTGAACCAACCAGGCGCTTGAGACTGAGTTTTGATATTGGAGAAGTTTTATAATCTCGGGGCCTGGAGTGCGATTTGAGCACCTTCATTAGACAGTACATTTTTCGCCGTGATATTCTTATTTTCTATAATTTATTTATTTCATAATCTCACTTGTGTATATACATGTAAACATGAACACAACGATTGATACACACACGTAAATAGCAAACTGGTCTGGCTCCAGATTCTATCAACAATAGTAACCTGTCCTTCTCCGTGAATTATATATATATAAAAATATATTTTTCTGTTAGCGCCGTGACATTAATAGGTAGCAATTATCACCCCGGATCCAGTATTGCTGACCGTCGATTTACACTATGCATAGAAAGCAGTCTTTGATGAATGTGTTTACCCGGTTCTTTCATTGTGGTTTAAGACAAGTCACTAGTAGCAATGTTGGCGATGATGAACCAGTCTTACTTACATTCTGAATTCTACCTTGAATGTCAACTAACTCCGTATCAATATCCAAAATGATTGTCTGTATCTTTTCGATTTAGTGACAGCCTCGATTTCACTAGCTTGTCTAGTATTTATGCAACCATGTTGTCTATGCGCTGTTTCATACTCGACTCTCAGTGAAAATAATGTGCATGTCTGCGGAGAGTACTACGAATAAGGTCCGCCTCCGTGGTCGAGTGGTTAAGGTCGCTGACTTGTATACCACTGTAACCTATCATCACTGATGGTCACGGGTTCGAGCCCCGCTCAGACCGTATCTCATTTATAAATGAAATGAAAAAGTTGGCAGTTTCTTACGGAGGTTGGTGCACGCAAGTACTGGTTAACCGTTGGAGCCTGCCCAGGAAAGGTGTTGTTAGGTAAACTGCTCGCCGGCGATATAGCCCAAAATGGTGCTGATGCAGGCGTAACACCCGAAATATAACATATAACATAACTCTAGCATAGGATGTGATAGGCTCTGCGGAGAGTACTACCAATAAGTGATTCGAGTTTATCGTAATACAGGGTCTTTTTGGCCTTTGTGTTGCCATGTGACTTATTAACAACTGACTCACTGTCAGTGCTAGTTGGCACGAAACGATGCCTCTTCCTACTACCAGTGAAAGAAGTGTAAACTCTTGTGACACGATGGGACCCAATAAACGAATCAACAAATGCATGAGCATCATTAGACGCATCCATCATATCATTCCCTGGTTCCTCTACACTAGGTGTCATAATCATTCTCTACTGATACTACCGTGCAGGATGGACCATTTGGTGGCTCAGTCAAACGTGAAGAACTGACCGTCGTATGTGGTCCTATTCATTGGCTATTTCTGATCAAGAAACACAATATTGATACTATAAATAGCAACACATGTGACAAACATCAGACCATATATCCGTCAAAATCACCTTTCCTGAATCGGAATGCCTCAATATGTCACAGCCAGTTCATATAGCACCTCCCCCGTCGCTGTAGGTTCGACACGAACTTGGGGTGTCGAATTATTTCAAGTGAGGAAGCTATGCAGCTGGATTACGGTAGGTCGGTGGTTCTACCCATGTGTCCGTCCGTGCATGTCATCTGTTGCAATAATCATTCCGATTATTCAATTAGATATTGAATGCATATGTTTACCTGCTGTCGAATGAGATATTATTTTATATAACCAGGTAAACATTACGTGTCATTCTCATCCTTATGAAGCACCAACACATATTGTCAAAGACAGACACATGTCGTAAAGTTAAATAGAATGTAAGTGCAGAACTGCTCATGTCGTAAAGTTATATAGGATGTAAGTGCAGAACTGCGCATGTCGTAAAGTTAAATAGAATGTACGTGCAGAACTGCTCATGTCGTAAAGTTATATAGGATGTAAGTGCAGAACTGCGCATGTCGTAAAGTTAAATAGGATGTAAGTGCAGAACTGCTCATGTCGTAACGTTAAACCGAATGTAAGAGCAGAGCTGCTCATGTCGTAAAGTTAAATAGGATGTAAGTGCAGAACTGCTCATGTCGTAAAGTTAAACAGAATGTAAGGGCAGAGCTGCTCATGTCGTAAAGTTAAATAGGATGTAAGTGCAGAACTGCTCATGTCGTAAGTTAAATAGAATGTAAGAGCAGAACTGCTCATGTCGTAAAGTTAAATAGAATGTAAGTGCAGAACTGCTCATGTCGTAAAGTTAAATAGGATGTAAGTGCAGAACTGCTCATGTCGTAAGTTAAATAGAATGTAAGGGCAGAACTGCTCATGTCGTAAAGTTAAATAGAATGTAAGGGCAGAACTGCTCATGTCGTAAAGTTAAATAGAATGTAAGTGCAGAACTGCTCATGTCGTAAAGTTATATAGAATGTAACTGCAGAAATCTGATACTGAATTATTTAGGCTAATCTATATTTATAGTAAGATATGTCTTATTAATAACATCCGGACATTTATTTTCAGGTCTCGGTCTAGCTGCTTATATGAATCATGGGTATACTTTGGTGCATTTTACTGTATGGTGGAATAATCGTTAGCTGTGAAGGAATTGGTAAGTGTAAGTGTGCATTGCATACACATCCTATAATAAAGGTTAATCTTGTGTCATACGTAGATTCACGGGGAAACATTATATTCTGAAGAGTAAGTGTGCTTTGCATACACATCCAATTATAAAAGTTAATCTTGTGTCATACGTTGATTCACGGGGAAACATTTTATTCTGAAGAGTAAGTGCGCTTTGATCTGAGGAAGTGTGGGAACACTAAGCATAATACAGATTGAATCTTTTAATCAAGTTATCTAAGAAACTAAAGACATACAAACTATGGATATATTCCCTCGAACTCTCATGAGCCAAATCACAACGCAATTTCTCTACTTAATTACTGTCCTAACGCAATTACTCTACTTAATTATTGTCCTAGCGCAATTTCTCTACTTAATTACTGTCCTAACGCAATTTCTCTACTTAATTACAGTCCTAACGCAATTACTCTACTAAATTACTGTCTTAACGCAATTGCTCTACTTAATCACTGTCCTAGCGCAATTACTCTACTTAATTACTCTCCTAACGCAATGTCTCTACTTAATTACTGTCCTAACGTAATTTCTCTACTTAATTACTGTCGTAACGCAATTACTCTACTTAATTACTATCCTATCGCAATTACTCTACTTAATTACTGTCCTAACGCAATTTCTCTACTTAATTACTGTCCTAACGCAATTTCTCTACTTAATTAACGTCCTAGCGCAATTTCTCTACTTTATTACTGTCCTAGCGCAATTAGTCTACTTAATTACTGTCCTAGCGCAAATGCTTTACTTAATTAATGTCCTAGCTGTCAATGAGTTGGTAAGTGTACATACATACCCACTGTTTAAAGTTAATATTGTGTCATACGTATATTCACGGGGACGCATTATATTCTGAAGAGTAAGTGTACGTTAATCTGAAGAAGTGAGAGTGTGGGAACACTAAGCATAATACAGATTGAATATTTAAATCAAGTTATCTAAGAAGATAGACACACAAAAGATAAACTTTATCTAAGAAGATAGACACACAAAAGATAAACTTATCTCCAAAACAAACCATAATCACCTTGCAATCTCAAGAGCTAAATCACCACACAATTCCTCTACGTAATCTCTGCCTGGATTCAGGTGGACTCCACTGTATAGGCATTGTCGTCGACTGCTTGCAGACATAGCGACTTATAGATATAAGCAATACCACTGACAATACAAAGCTTCAGGTGCGAAAGGTCCGGGGTTCGAGCCCCGCTGGAGCCGTTACGAGTGTGCCCTTAGGCAAGGTGTTTAATTGCCACGTTGCCTCTTCTCTCTCCCTCGTGGCGATCGATTCCACCAGGAATGAGGTCTCGAGAGTGATTAATATAAGTTGTAAAAACTTGTTTCGCAATCGAGCTAAAATAAATTTGTATAAACTAAGCTAAATACAAACTAGTAGCTCACGTTCTTTTATTTCAACTTAGTTGAATTGCTCTATAGAACCTCATTCCTTATGAAATCCATCGCCATGAATGATAGAGAACGGGTAAAGTGGATTTTTAGCTTGTTCTGGTCGTTAGTTCGAAAGCATAATCTTGTAGTTTGGATGTGAACATATGTCCGTTAGTTTTTGTTTAGCCATAATGGAATGGTATTTGGAAAATCCTAAATAATCGATATAATGTCAAAATATTTGCAGGTGTAAATCTCATCAGCCGTCTCAAGAACTCGGTTACCACCAGTCAATCTAGCCTATTCAACAATAACAAGCCTTCTTACGATTCTCCAAACGCAATAGATGGAACTGATAATCAACTTGTGTTACTGATGGAAACACACCTTCATGGTGGCAGATTAATCTGGGAAACAAGTACCTTATAGATGCATTGGAAGTATTTGGTCGCCAGACAAGTATGCTATATATATATTACCTCTGCACTTACACCATTGTAATGATCTAATGTAGTTCTCTTTAATATAACATCTGTAATAGCGGTTTGTCGTCTGTTCTCTACTTCCTAATAATTTACACGTGAATTCATTGAGTCCGTATCTTAGTAATCCCTCACATATATACATGTTGGATTAGAGGGGTAATGTCCTAGAGTGAATGAAAAACTCAAATTAGAATGCAATCATATTTTACTCATGTTTATATGCGTACTCATATATCTTCCATTTGCGTCGGGTACATGCATCGGAGAGCACTGAGTCAGATATGTTCCACCTGATGCTGGCATTTTGTATATGATTGACTATCAAGTTATATCAACTAACTCCACCCACTTACTTAAAACTTATTTTAGTTAAATTATGTGTTTGTCATATCATATTGATGCAGTTAGACACGTAGGACTGTTGGTTTGTCATATCATATTGATGCAGTTAGAAACGTAGGACTGTTGGTTTGTCATATCATATTGATGCAGATAGACACGTAGGACTGTTGGTTTGTCATATCATATTGATGCAGTTAGAAACGTAGGACTGTTTTGTATTCAGGTTGATATTACATTGTTTTTATATTTTGATGTTTACCAGATCAACCGCAACAGTTACAATATGCTGCTATCTACGCTGGCAATGTGTCCTTGGCTGGCGGCAATACTAATGGAGTAAAGGTGTATACAATACCTAACATCATAGACCACAACTCCCACTTCATCAAATACTTACAACCTGCTATCATCGCACAGTATTTCATTATAACACTTCAACAACAGATCCTCACGATTTGTGAGTTTAAATTATACGAAAAACGTAAGTATCTCCATTATTCAATTATAATTTTAATATGATCTGTACATATCGTTACAGAGCAACAGAGCAATATCGAGATTATATAGCGCTAGACCTTTCTATATCGCATGTTGCATTAAGTGTAGATGATATCAGCCAAATGGAAAAAACAATATAAGTATAAGTATTTGTGAGATATAATATTTAAAAGTAAAGTAAAGTGTTTGTTTATTATAGTGTCACCCCTATTTAAAGGGCCAGTCATTTCATGGGACACCTCTTTTTATGAACATCAATACTTCCCGAATCCTATGCTTGTATGCCAGGCGCCAGGCTGGTAGGCAATCGTAACCATTTTTAACTAGCTGGCGGCTCACCAACCGGCCATATCAGAACGAACCCCTTACGAGATTCGAACCTTCGACCTCCCGCTCCGTAGGCGGACGCCTTAACCACTGGGCCACGGAGACCAATATATATGTATTTATTTCAGTCTCATTTATTCACACTTTACAAATAAGTTTATAAAAGTACACAGCCATTCTATTATTGCTAACAATCTTAAAGAAAATGAATTAGCCGGCTTTTTGTTTTCCCTGAAAAAGACTTTTTAAGCCGAACATTTGGATATAGAGAGGACCACATACATTATATTATGAATATGTGAATCTATGCAGCTGTTGGAACATCGGAAATACATGCAAGCTAACATTGTATATGTATACTTTATAATCATATAATATACTAATGTGCATATATGTGTAAACAGTAATTTTCTCCCATTCATCTGTTCATTTTGTATTCAATTATCTGTCCGTCCGTCCTTCCGTCCCGTCTGTCCCCGTCCAGTCCGGTCCGACCGCATTTATTGTGTGATGAATGTATTTATTAAATAGCGGTATGCGTTTTTTCATACTCTCTACATTAAATGCATTTGTATGAATTGCTATCGATTATTTACAATATTGTATTATATATGCAGTTTGTGATGTGGGAAGATTTGGAACGGTGTGTTCACATCAATGTCACTGTTTAGACGAGGATACTTGTAACTCTGCGACAGGAGGATGTCAGACGACAGGGTGCTTGGTTGGTTGGCAAGGACTAGCGTGCGATACACGTACGATATTTTATTTGCAAAGAAGTATAACCAATGATGACATTACATAGAAGGTAGTGGTATCGTTAAATGACATACTTATCTCATGCTATGGAGATCAACACATTAGAAAGAGTACATTCGTCGCGTATTGTGATTCCGTATTCGCTTAGTTTTCTAGCAAGTCTAACGGCTAATATTGTCCCCGTACGTTTCCACACTGTCTCTGTATTTGTAACTCCTTGTGGTCACGGTCCTTGCTGTATTTGTAACTACATGTGTTTAATGCGCTTTCTGTATTTGTAACTCCTTGTGGTCACGGTCCTTTCTGTATTTGTAACTCCATGTGTTTACTGTCCTTGTCATGTATTTTTTACTCCGTGTGGTCACGGTCAATGCTGCATTTGTAACTCCGTGTGGTCACGGTCCATACTGTATTTGTAACTCCTTGTGGTCACCGTCAATGCTGTATTTGTAACTCCATGTGGTCACGGTCCGTGCTGTATTTGTACCTCCGTGTGGTCACGGTCTATGTTGTATTTGTACCTCCGTGTGGTCACTGTCCATGCTGTGTGTGTAACTCCGTGTGGTCACTGTCCATGCGGTATTTGTAACTCCGTGTGGTCACTGTCCATGCTGTGTTTGTTACTCCGTATGGTCACTGTCCATGCGGTATTTGTAGCTCCGTGTGGTCACTGTCCATGCTGTGTTTGTTACTCCGTATGGTCACTGTCCATGTGGTATTTGTTACTCCGTATGGTCACTGTCCATGCTGTGATTGTAACTCCGTGTGGTCACTGTCCATGCTGTGTTTGTAACTCCGTGTGGTCACTGTACATGCTGTGTTTGAAACTCCGTATGGTCACTGTCCATGCGGTATTTGTTACTCCGTGTGGTCACTGTCCATGCTGTGTTTGTAACTCCGTGTGGTCACTGTCCATGCAGTATTTGTTACTCCGTGTGGTCACTGTCCATGCGGTATTTGTAACTCCGTATGGTCAATAATTGCTCATGTGTGTGGCATTGCATTGATCACGTGTGTATCACAATATGATCAAGGGCAATGGTCGTCTTGTTTTGAAGTTTTGTTTTGTTTGTTTTGTTTGTGTTTGTTTCTTCGATCATAATTTGATGAATTTATATGAAATCATATAATGCCAGTACAAGCCGGATAAGTAGTCCAGTGGTTAATGCGTTGACTGGGAATTCAGGGGTCGCAGGTTCGATACCCCGCCTGACCCTAATAAAATTAACATTATTTCAGATGGGACTTTAAACCGAGGTCTCGTGTCGGTGCTTTACACCGTGCACGTAAAAGAACCATATGCGATTCTGGAATGAGTCTCTGTATGTACCACTGCACTATCCTCAAATGTAAAACAACTATTCTCTTCAGGAGACGTCGCACACATGGGCAACCGGTAGCTACGATAAATAAACGTACGACACGTACAATAATAGGCCGCCTACGTGGTCGAGTGGTTATGGTCGCTGACTTGTATATCACTGTAACCTATCATCACTGATGGTCACAGGTTCGAGCCCCACTCAAACCGTGTCTCACTATATGAAAAAGATGGCAATCTCTTACGGAGGTTGGTGCACCAGGTACTGGTTAACCGATGGAGCTTGCTCAGGAAAGGTGTCGTTAGGTAACAGTGCCCGTCGCTCAAGTGGGACACCGGTAATGACCTGTAATGACTATTTTCTAATGCACATCAGCATATCTAGGCCGTAATATGTGAAGTTATATGTTATATTCTAGAGTGTGATCTTATACAATGTCAGTCTTATGTCAGGTATACTTATATCAGTCACCGATACGACGTCTCCACTTAGCAAATCCTCCAATGAATATGCTGTGTCGGTTTGTGTGTACTGACGAAATCACTTTTTGTTGCCTTTGAGTGTCTTTGTTCGACAAGTAAGCCTAGTTCGTCCTAGGACGTTAACTGGCCAACTCGATCAGCTATTATACTTCTTTGAGTCGTAGACTCCACCAGTAGAATGGTGCACCAGGAAAAGTCCGGTAGTTGTCGCTAGAATTAGCATACATTTGAATGTAGCTTTATTTTATTTGAAAGCACTTTAGAAACAACACGCATGCATGTGCAGAAGCAACCACATTTTTACATCGCCAAAATGCTCGCGGAACTAAGTACTGGAATGGATTCGAATTGTGGAAATCAGGTTGGATAGTCGAAAACTATTCACCCTACTTGGTCGGGGTTCAGCCAATCATATTGCTGAATTATCAATGATATATAATAATTTATATTATTTGCACGTGGTGACCCAATTACCCATACTAATAATCTCATATATGCATAACATATACACGGGTATGCATATTATACAACTTTTCTATATACGTACATATAGAACCTGTAAAGTACGCATGTTCGAACAAAACGACATAAACCTACAATGCTTTACTAATATAGGATTACATTTTAAATATGTTTGACTCATACACCAAGTTATAAATGAAATGTATCAAAGTTTTGTAAGATCGAATGTGTTCGGATATATTATTCCAAATCATTGGATCGAGTACTAAAGCTTAACACCTTGACTCGGTTTTGATCTCATAGTGATTTTCGTAAAGCCGATTATTTTGTTCTATTCTATGCGACTTGTATGTTAGAAATGGTCAGTTTTGGTGGAAATGTTGTATAATATCAAGTGTCTTATATGCACAATAATAGGATAATTCAAATATACATAGGTGTACATACTTCTGAAAATAAATAGAATGATATTAACAATTGACATGTAGTGATGGTAGGTAATTATATATGTCGCATTGGACATTTCTGTACATTTATTGATTCACTTAGAATACATACAAACATATCTTCTAAGAAGAGAATATATAGAATAGAAAATACTCAGTCATAGAGGTAAGTGTGTCTGAATCCTTCGCATGTAACATTGCAACCAGTCAATCAATGTTTGTAAACATTTCAGCACAGAATACGTACACTAATACCATTCAGTTGCACACAGTCCAGGTCAGGGTGACATTTCCAATGTACTATAATTGATTGTAAGGTCGTGAACATTATGCTTCATGATGTACCAGGGAATTCAATGTTGTACTAATATATATGTCGTTAGTGTTAACAAGAAAATACATAATATTCGAAATATTATAGCAAATAGCGAAGCCACACCTTAGCAGATAAAAGAGACCACATGCGTCAGTACGTTTGGCATTTAGAACTTACGTTGATGACTCTGCACGGCAATTAACCGGTCATAGAAATATCATTGTTCGATTGCGACACATTTGAGACATTTCTGACATGTCAATGTCAGGTAGACCATGTGTAGCAATTGGCTAGGCAATACCGCTACATAATCCTTATGCATTTACGTCATATTTTCAAAACGGAGTCCAGTTCGGCCAATTTCGGATATGATTGTCTAAATTCTATCCACACTTCATTTTTGGCTGAGTATATATTGCCAATTATGTTGTACCTTGGAATTAGAACATGACGTATATTTTAGTATAATGTGTCAGATTATTATTATACTATACACATGTTTTGTTTGAGGAAAAAATGGATTGAAATATTTTATTATACAACACCAAGTATCATTACATGTTTAGATGTGTTAGATATCGCAAACTGACAGTTTATCATCTATGCCACATGTCCGGATTGTACAGCAATTGTTAATTCGATATGATTATGAGTAATATATATATATATGTAGCGAAATTTGTATTTGATGTATTTCGCAGGGTTTGATTGAAGTCCGATCCCCGCGATTCGGTCAAGTACTTACCAGTCGTGTTTACTCCTGTGGATTATCCCTTCCATTGATTGCACCTTCCATGGACTGCTCCTTCTGTGGATTGCTCCTACCATGGATGGCTCTTTCCATGGACTGCTCCTTCTGTGGACTGCTCCTTCTGTGGATTGCTCCTACCATGGATGGCTCCGTCCATGAGATCCTTCCATTGTCTATGTTCATATCCGTTTTCTTTAGTATCATGATGTGTTCATGATTTACATGCATATTAGTTCAGAATGCGTATACCTACCATATATATACTCTCGCATAGCATTATTTGGGGATTGAGTTTGTGTAGCAGTAAGTGTGTGTGAGAAATAAATTGATAAGTAACAGAATCGTGTTGAATTCAAAAGTGAAACGGCTAGCACTCGTTACATATATATATGTGTTTCTGATTATGCACTTATGCCTACGATAAAGGGAACAGCAGCTCTGTTTCGCTCTGTTTTGCTGCCTTTATGTATCGATATGTAATTATAAGACTGAATGCGATATAGTGTTCCTCCTTGTGATGAACAATAGTATGTATGAGTAGACTGGTGTAGCTGATATTGAGCTGCAGATAATTGTTCTACATACGTTATCTGTCATCTGCTGTTCTCGAGAATAATAATATTTATACCCTATTATTGCACCATTCATGAATAGTCTGAGTATTCAGGTGACAAAAAACCAGATTGTTGTAACAGTTATCCCTAACAACGCAGATAAAGATAGTTGTGAATTATTGTATAATATATTCATTTGTTGTAATATTCTATATAGTTTGTGGTCACGGCACCTTTGGATATAGTTGTTCAAGTGAATGTCACTGCAAGGATGATGCTGACTGTGAGCCCGATACAGGATTATGTTCAGATGGATGTGCACCGGCATGGCGAGGACAATCATGTGACACAGGTATCAAATTTGTATAACTGTTGTTACAGTGCTTGCTTGAGTATAGTAATATAAATGTTTATATTAACGTGTTTCTGATTATTTAGTTATTTATGTGTCGTCAGAAACACCAGTTATGTTCAGTTGTTTGTTCTGCTCTGTTCTGTCGCCTTTCAATAACGCTATGTTATTGAATAAATTACGCTGATTATGATGTAGTTTTCTTTCATATGAGGAATACTGTTATTTATGCCTGGAATTGTAGATTGATTTAACTGATATTGAGCTGCAGATCATTTCTTACATACGTTTACTGTCCTCCATTATACGCGAGGAAAAGCGATATGCATATTCCATACTACAGCAGCACCCATGGACACAGTCTGAATATCCAATAAACCAGAGAGTCGTTGCCCTGATCCTGAAGCATGCAGCTAAAGCTAATTTTAAGAAGTATAATTCTGCTCTGTTGTTGCAACTTTCTATTAGTTTGTGGTCACGGCACCTTTGGATATAATTGCTCAAGTGAATGTTACTGCAAGGATGATGCTGGCTGTGAGCACAAGGAAGGATTCTGTTCAGATGGATGTGCGCCGGGATGGCAAGGACAATCTTGTGACACAGGTACGACATTTGTATAGCTGCTGTTAAAGTGCTAGTTTGGATATGATTATAAATGTTTATATTAACGTGTTTCTGATTATGTTCCTATTCCTACATCAGAAGTAGATTGTGTTCTGTTCTGTTCTGTTCTGCTGCCTTTCAATAACGGTATGTAATTGAATAATAAGGCTGAACATGATGTAGCTTTCTTCCTTATGAGCATATTAGGAATAGTGGTATTTATGCCTTGAATCGTAGATTGATGTATCTGATATTGAGCTGCAGATAATTTATATACATACGTTTACTGTCCACTACTATACTCGAGAAAAATGCTATGTATATTCCCTACTGCACAATCTGAATATCCAGGTGGCAATAGCAACCAGTAAGCCAGATGGTTGTTTCACTTACCCTGAAATATGCAGCTAAAGCTAATTTTAAGATGTATAATTCTACTCTGTTGTTGCAACTTTCTATTAGTTTGTGGTCACGGCACCTTTGGATATAATTGTTCAAGTGAATGTTACTGCAAGGATGATGCTGACTGTGAAAACAAGGAAGGATTCTGCTCAGATGGATGTGCACCGGGATGGCGAGGACAATCTTGTGACACAGGTACGAAATTTGTGTAGCTGCTGTTACAGTGCATGTTTGGATATTATAAATGTTTATATTAACGTGTTTCTGATTATGTTCGTATGCATGTGTCGTAAGAAAGATCAGCTATGCTCTGCTGCCGTACAATATCGGTATGTAATATGTAATAGAATAATAAGGCGGATAACGATGTAGTTTTCTTCCTTATGACGAATATTGGTATTTATGCTTGGAGTTGTAGATTGATGTAACGGATATTGACATGTAGATAATTGCTGTACATATTATGTTTACTGTCTTCTACTATACTCGAGATAAAATGCTGTTTATCTTTACTTCTATACAACAACTTGAATATTCAAGTGACACTATCAACTAGTAAACCAGAGAGTCGTTGTACTTATCCTGATGCAGCTAAACATAACATTCGATTGTACAAATGTATACTACTATTCTTGTTACTCTCTATATAGTTTGTGGTCACGGTACCTTTGGATATAATTGTTCAAGTGAATGTTACTGCAAGGATGCTGCTGACTGTTAGCCCACGACAGGATTCTGTTCAGATGGATGTGCACCGGGATGGCGAGGACAATCTTGTGACACAGGTAAATATGTGTGCTTTAACTTACTATAATATTATTGTTTACTATAGTAGCACTCATAAATAATAATAAACCAGTAAACCATATAGTCGCCATGGTTATCGTGAAACATGCAGCTAAAGAGGACACTCATATGACATACTTACAAACCTGTGCTTTAGCTTAATGTAATATTATTGTTTACCATAGCAACACTTCTGGTTACAGTCTGAATAACCAAGAAGCATCAGTACATATTTATTTGTGTTAGACAACGAAAAACCGACAAATATGGTGGATTTATGCTATTTGAATTTGAAGCTGTTTTACATATAATAAATAATATGTTGAATGATATCAGTTGTTAAAGTAAATACTATAATGTAAAGTTTGTCATATATTTTGTATATTTTATATGAGTATGACTATACATGTATAATTTATATAAACGTGTTTCTGACTACAGTCAAACCTTTCTGAAGCAACCAGCCAGGGGAATCTCAGAAACGTGACTGCTTAGCACATGTGACTGCTTAATAGAGTTCAAATGTATAATAAAACAGCATATGCATCTGGAAACTGGCTGATTAATACAGGTTGGCTGCTTAATGGAGGTGACCACTAACACCTGTATGATTGTATATACTTATGCATACGTCGAAAGAAGATTAGATTTTGTTCTGCTCTGTTCTACTGTATTTCAATAACATGATGTAATTTAATAATAATGCTCATCATGATGTAGTTTTCTTCCTTATGATGAACAGGTATTAATGCCTGGAATTGTAAATTGTGATCGAATCGATACTGAGCTGCAGATAATTGCTATAATTACGTTTACTGTCCTCTGATCTACTCGAGAAAGAGTGATATGTATATATATATGTATTCTGGCACAAGTGTAGTACCAATGTAGGACAATCTCGTCATATATATATATATCCCTACACTCATACACACACTCGGAATAGACATGTGACAATATGAACAAGTAAACCAGACATTCGTTATACCAACCCTGAAACGTGTTGTTAGAACTAACTGTGACTTGTATAATGCTACTATCTACACTTTATTAGTTTGTGATCACGGCACCTTTGGATTTAATTGCTTACGTGGTTGTCACTGCAAGTATGGTGCTGAGTGTGATCTCCAGACCGGATTCTGTTCAGATGGATGTGCACCGGGATGGCAAGGACCGTCTTGTGACATAGGTACACATATGTGCTATAATTTACTATATTGCATAGTTACTACATTGTGACACCATCAATGGAACATACGACAAAGTACAATATACAGCCTGAATGGTAATGATTATCGTGCTTTGCTGTCTTCATGTGTGTGTTTGCTTTTGGGCTGTGCCGTCGCTACGGTAATGTGACGACTCTCTAATTGTAATTGGTGGAGGAGCAAAACACTGCTTGCCCTCCGAGCAGCATATTAGGTACGGGTTGGTAGTGGAGTAGAACAGCTTGTCACAAGGTGAAACTGCTCAACAGCTTTATCGCATGACATAATTCGACACCCCAGTTAATCTAGGCAAGCGATTTAAATACAATCATCGCAGTATATGTTTCTTTATGTTTTCCAATGAAGGATAGAGTGTTCTCAATGAAAGATTGCCGTGGCACTACAGGACGACCTCAATAGATGCAATGTGTTTATCCTTCCATGTCGTATATGTTTGTTATTGTATAGCACAGACTACAAAATGGTCCTGACTGAAACAATATGAACAAGCATTTTCATTGTCGATAATCTATGTTTATGGATGAGTAGGTGTTTGCTCATTAACAACGTTTACTTTCCTGACAGCTTCTGGCAAGACAGTAACATTATAAAGACATTATCATCTCGTACAACTATATCTGAATCTACTCTGTCGGCTGAGTACTGTTATATTCCGGGTTGCATATCGACATTATCATCTCGTATAACTATATCTGCCTCTACTCGGTCGGCTGAGTACTTTTATATTCCGGGTTACTGATCGAGATTATCATCTCGCACTGCTATATCTGCCTCTACTCGGTCGGCTGAGTACTGTTGTATTCCGGGATGCATATCGACATTATCATCTCGTACAGCTATATCTGCCTCTACTCGGTCGGCTGAGTACTGTTATATTCCGGGTTGCATATCGACATTATCATCTCGTACAGCTATATCTGCCTCTACTCGGTCGGCTGAGTACTGTTGTATTCCGGGTTGCTTATCGACATTATCATCTCGTACAGCTATATCTGCCTCTACTCGGTCGGCTGAGTAATGTTGTATTCAGGGTTGCATATCGACATTGCTGCCAAGTCTCAGCCTTTTTCAACGCTATACGACTCGACTCTACTACACTATAATTGTTAGCTTATTTCCCATAGTTTCTTACTCTATCTCAGATAAAGCTATTTTTATCACATAACATTTTCTGTATTCAGAGTTGTAAAGTCATTACACATTTCCTTATATCAACACACTGTAATAAAACCTGGAATGATTCTTATTGGACGCGGCATGACAGCTTGCAATACACATTCGACATATACATGTAGTTTGTGTTCATTTGTTGAAAATCACTGCTTAGATCAATACAATACTACATATGCACTAGTGGAATATAGTGATTAAAATATTGTGTAGATTAATTTGCGTGAAGTTGTTTGATTACCAGGGAATATTTACTACGGCGTACGGATGCAGCTTAATATAATAAGGCTTATAAATAACAAAAATTATTTACACTCGTTCTCATTTCATTCCATATGTTGTATGAAACTCGTTTTTATAACATATAGTAGGAAATCACCACCAGTATAATATCCTATATTTAATATCCAGTTGCTTATCTTGTTTGGATATTGTTAAATTCATAATGTCCATATTTTCCTATTATTTGGATATTGTGCTAAAATTGAAAACCACTTTCCATATATGCACATTTACATGTCTTGAAAACTATTTGATGCACTACATCGATATCAATGCCTACTACTACTCATAAAGCACACACTACAATTATATTATTTATTAATTTGCAATTTGTTATTTATTATTTCATGCTTTCTGTTACAGCCATTATCAATCAATTGGGTTTCGGGCATCATTGGCAATGAAGTAATCTTACTTTAACCAATAAACATCTTTGACTAGAAATCTAGTATTTACTTAAATTTTACGGTTCATGTCTTAGACTTTATTCTATCATTTATGTAACCTTTATATTCAATTACTTATGTACATTTCTTTACCTTTATATGCAGATACAAATCTCATCCGCCTCCTATACGGAAAGGTGACAACACAGATGTCTTCCGTAGCTCATAACTGGTCCTCTGATCTTGCCATAGATGGTCGAGAAGGTCCGGATCCAAGTAAATGCCAGTGCTGTAGTGTAACAACGAATGCTGAAATGTCCTGGTGGAGACTTGATTTAGGAAGCATTTTTCCTATCAAGGCAGTGACAATTTACGGAAGTAATCAAGGTACAATGTACCATGACAATAATTCGCCAATTTTATTGAAAAGTAATAAAAAGCAACATTATCTATAATTCACTAACCTGTCCACACTTGCATGAACACTTATGAGAATACAATTGACATACGCACACCTGTGAATCAATTTAATATGCATTACCATGTGTGTATTTCGCTTTCATTGGCATAATTAAAACAGGATTTGTTTAATTACAGAAATCATCTATCAGACACTGCAAGGATTTCATATGTATCTCAGTAATAACACAGATCACAACCTTCCAGCTGTACACATTGATAATAACAGTATCCCTGTCGATACTACGTATATCATCACGCTGCCCGACACTCTAACAAGATATGTAACAATTCGGAGACCAGGTGTACTAACGTTGTGTGAAATTACACTGTTAGAAGGAGGTAGGTATATCTCAGTAATACAAAAGTCTAAACCACGAATTCATATCCGAAATAATAAACAAAAGAATGGTCGCGGAACGTGCACAGCGAAATGATGACTTTTTATGTACAAAGTTTGAAATATCATCCAAGTAGAAAATGTAGGCCTAATTAAATGGAATTTCCAGTTCCCCACTGGATTTCATTTCATTGCAATCATTCCAAATATGTGTTGGCATAGTTGCAGATACATCAAGGAAACAAATTTGAGATACATGAAGTCATTTATTAACAGAAAGCAAACTTTTATAAATGTACTTGTACGTAATAACGGTAAATCATGGCATCAGTAGTAAAGCTGCTTCTAATCATGAGCCACCAAGTGCACAGTCACATCAAACATCCTACTGTAGCCGATACGAGTATGCCCTTAAGCAAGATACTTATATTCCACATTGCATCTTCTCTCCCACGTGGGGATGGATTCCACAAGGAATGATGTCTCCTGAGCTATTTAACTAATAACTTGTAAGAACTTATAAAATAAATACTAACACGTTCTCAGAAAATAAATGTAGAACATTGCACAATACATAGGACGACATAATATGTATTGCTATGTTTCTTATTCAGAACGCATTGGCATTGGAAACACCGAGCAGAAGGGTACGTGTGATACTGGAGAGAACGAAACTGGCAGTAATATCAATGTGACATCTGCAATCATAGGCGCTTCTGTTGGAGTTGCTGTATCTGTGGCGTGTGCAGTATCCATTTGTATCATAGTGTGGAAATATAGAACTAGTAAAAGGTGAACTAAGTATTCAATAACATATACAATTGAGCACGAATATAATTAAAACAAACCTATATGCGTCGTACACTAAGTACTTTAAATATGTGTTAAGTAAGTATAAGATATTGTGATAGACACCACTTACATGTGATATTATTATAAACACAACTATCATGTAATATTGTCATGAACACGAATCACATGCGATATTGTCAAACACACTAGTCACATGCGATATTGTCATAAACACGAATTACATGTAATATTGATATAAACACGACTTATATGAACTATTTCTATAAACAAATAGTAACAACACCATTGTTTAGACATGCGAAATACGTTTTATTCATATTTTAGAACTGAAAGCAAGAATGAATACACGAGACCATCTCATTCTAGTGCACCGTCGGAAGTCCCAGTTTACGATACACTGGATGATCGTCAAGGTACTTTGTCTTACGTGCTATAAATGATGTAAATTTCTCGACTTAGTTACGTATCATATACAGTACAATGAATGAGTCAATTATTCAATCCTGCCGGATAGAATTACGTATTATTATATATATAGGCTATCTGTGACATAATATTGTAATATATAACAATATATACAAGATATTCGTAACAAGAGACTGTTCATGAAATTATTATGTAAAACTACATAATCTTACATGTGACCTAGAAACGTAGACACATACTTGCAGTTTGATGCCCTAATCTATGCCAGGACAATGACAAACGCGGTTACAGTACAAGCAATCACTATCACATTCGGTCAATACAAAGTAATGGTTGTGTTTTTGAAATACCTAAGTTTGTTGGCACTAGAGGAAATTGTTAAGTTATTTTCTTATATATGGGAACTAAATATAAATTGTGCATACAACCTTAGGTAAATTAGTTGTTTTTCATTGTTAATGGGTATTGGCTTCTAGGATGTACTAGATGTTTACCCATTGGCAAAACAAATATGTTGAAAACAAACACTGTAATATCGATTAACTATAAAAGTTTTCAACTGGCACAAATAAGTTGCTTAATAATAGAAACTTGTGTTTAACCCATATTGACCATAGCACATGACCTATTGTTGTCAATTAAATGGCCTCCGTGGCAAAGTGGTTACGGTTATTGACTTCAAATCATTTGCATGTCACCGCTCTATGTTATTTCATGTGAGGGAGCTATCCAGGTGGACTGTGGTAGGTCGTTTGTTCTACCCGGGTACCGTCCGTACATGCAATACTATTCGGAAGGTCACCCGGTGGCTGCATCCACCACTAATAGTTACATGGTCTCTGTATGACATACGTTGTTTCTGCCACTTCAAACTAAAAATACGCACATTTAATGTCAATATAGTACATACGCTTATATGTCTCCATGGCATATTACTTAAGGCATGTGACTACGGAGCGGGAAACAGAGGGTACGAACATCGACTGGGGTTCCTTCTGATATGGCCGATTTGTGAGCCGCCTGCTAGTTAAATTATGGTTACCGATTGCCTACCAGCCCGTCGCCTGACCTGCAAGCATATGAATCGGGAAGTACTTAATATGTTCATAAAAAGGGGTCTCATAATTCAGTAATTGCTTGTCCTTTCAAAAGGGGTGACAATATAATAAACACACACTTTGCTTATATGTTGGGTCAATATCTAGTAGTACCATATATCAGAAAATAAATTTACAATTTGCTCTATTTATACTAACTTTGTCTTGCCAGGTATATGAATCAGATTAATTCTTACCAGTTAATATATGACTGAGACTAATAATAAAAATGTAAATCATGTAATATCTTTTATGAACACTTATTCCGTTTTCTTTTTCTATTTTAGATACATCGACGCCAAGATCAAACGTTTATATAAACGAAAGTGTAACCGGTTTATAGTGTTATTATAATGTTTAAGCTATACATTTATGCAATTACTGTCATCCATGTAATTTATAATGCATCAAAGACATGTAAGCAGACATGTATCTATGGCAACATAATATGACATATAATACTGGAGTCAGAAATTGCATGTAACAGAAAATACTCATATTATATCAATTTATCATTTATTATAAAATGTCATTCTACCAATCCTTAAAGAACGCGTAACTCAGTATATAGATGGGATATCGATTTACAAATGTAGTTATCGTCATATACAAGTCAGCATTATACCTGCCCAACGTCATATACACGTCAGCATTATACCTGCCCATCGTCATATTCACGTCAGCATTATAGCTTCCCATCGTCATATACACGTCAGCATTATAGCTGTCCATCGTCATATACACGTCAGCATTATAGCTGTCCTTCGTCATATACACGTCAGCATTATACCTGCCCAACGTCATATATACGTCAGCATTATAGCTGTCCATCGTCATATATACGTCAGCATTATAGCTGCCCATCGATATTGGCGTTCTTGCTGCTACGATTATGTGTACTATTATTAGAGTTTCAGCTAGGTTTGTACTACGATATATATGAATGGGCTTGCAAGCAATACTGACGGGCGCAGTGTCGAATATCACTAGAAAGAAACTGGAATGTGACACTCCATTTCACATGAGACAAGAGCTGGGTGTCAACCAAATATGTCAAATGTGTTCTTCCTGTATATCCTCTCGTGGCAGATTGATAGTATGCATATAGAGTAGTTCGATAGGTAGGCTATGGAAGTGGTAAATAATTTCAAGTCCCTTCGGATGCAATACGACCATTACATATCGAAACTGAATTAGTGCCTCATCCAATACTTCTCAGACCATTTTAGCACAATCGCCGAGTATTGGTGTCACATACAAGAAGAGGAATGATGATGTTACACATTATTTGCTACGTACATACAACAGATCTAATGTGTTTCTATAGATACAGTAAATCGACTCAAACAGATCAGTATTTGAACTTCGCCTCAAACCACAATTTGGACTCCAAGATATCATATATTGGTTACCATCTCAAATGACAAGACACAAGAAGTGGCGCCAAATCAACTATAAGAATTCTCGTTTATCCATGCTGAATCTTTCATATCATGGACAAGAACAATGGGTTTCAGCAATTGGGGACAACCAGCTGTTTGTTTGTGCTTGGGGTTGATGGTCGCACCAACAGCTTAGGTCATATAGCGACTATCTACCTATTAGTATTGGAAGAAGAACCACAGTATTCCTGTGTCTTATGATCTGACTACGTCCCAATGGCTAGTATTGCATTAACTAGTCAATTCACACTATTTCGAGGTTATTATATCATCAACTATTATGCTTTGTACACATCTATGTAAGTACTAGGTTTTTACTCTCTTATCTTATTGCTTCGGAAAGGTGTTGCTAGATAAACTGCCCGACGGTGATATAGCCTAAAATGCTGCTGATGCAGGCGTAAAACCCGAAACATAAATAATGCAAATTATTGCTCTATTGTATTATACGTGTTGTATTTTCAGATGGGTATCTGGTTTACTTAGTTTGAAATAAAGTATATATCTATCGTATTTAACCTCCGTGCTTCATATAAGCCTGCAGCAGAGGAAGTGGATGTTCGGCTAGCCACCACCTGGATTACATAAACTGTTTGCCCGCTTTCTAAATTTTGTTTCTTTGCGATATCGTTTGCCCAGTGTCTTATGTTCTGTTGCACAATAAGCAAATAAATCAATCCGACAATTTAGTCTAAACTATTTTATTTCAATATGTGTCCATGTGTTGTCATTTATAATATACAGTGTGTCAACAGTATTGAGAGGAAAGTATAAAATAGCATGTGTGGTGTCCCTTTACTTATGTCGGTCTCTCTCCAATCAGGTAATTTGATCGAAATACAAAACCACATACGCATATGGAATGACAAGCATATAAGTAGGCTATCGATTCAAAAATTGTTGTAACCATACTTGAAACAATCCGAAGATCCACACATCTGTCTTTATTGAGAAAATGTTCCTTCAAATAACACGGCACACTATTGTACATCATTTTGAACATAAACTGTGGTAGATGAAAGTTTCAGCACATTTAGTAATTCATATTAATAAAGCATTATTACACATGTATCATAATATTATATGGTCTATTTGTTTGTTTTTGTTATACGCCTTCGTCAGCACCATTTCGGGATATCTACCTAAACACCTTTCCCGGGCAGGTTCCAGCTGTTAACCAGTACTTGGTGCACAAACCTCCGTAAGAAACTGCCAACTGTTACATATCAGACACGGTCTGAGCGTAGCTCGAACCGGTGACCATCAGTGATGATATGTTACAATGGTATACAAGTCAGCACCGTTAGCCACGACAATGGAGACGGTCTGGTTCATCGTATATATTGTCATGACAATTATCAAAGTAGTTATCGTTTACTCTTTTTGGAGTCTAAAATATACATGCAAGCATCATAACTACTTGATCCAATTAAAGTAATGGCATTATCCATTAGGTAACTTATTACTGTATTAAAAAAACAGATAAAAACTTGTGTTCACACTGTATTATATAATTATGTCGGCTAATTGTATAGCTATAAACATTGTAACATGTGTTTAATGCTAAATAAACTATTCGTATGCGTAGATGAAGCTTTAATGAACCACACAATATACCGCTTACTTTACTTATCCTTCAAGACCTGTATTTCGAAATCGGTTTGTAATAAATGTATCACAAGAATGCATTAAAACAACATTTAAAAGTAGGTGAGTATAGTGGTAATTGCTAACGTCTGATATATGAGTCCTCACTTATACATTAACATACACAATTGACAATGAATATATAAACTGAGACTGAAAATTACTCTGTTACATTACTGCTTTTTGAAAAATAATCCGTTGGCCATTATAGGAAGTTCAGACATTCGTGCACGCCTGTCCCAATTAGTATTTGCATGTTCGTCCCTGCAATAACAATGTGTTAACATTTTGCATGTTCGTCTCTGCAATAACGATGTGTTAACATTTTGCATGTTCGTCCCTGCAATAACGATGTGTTAACATTTTGCATGTTCGTCTCTGCAATAATGATGTGTTAACATTTTGCATGTTCGTCCCTGCAATAACGATGTGTTAACATTTTGCATGTTCGTCCCTGCAATAACAATGTGTTAATATTTTGCATGTTCGTCCCTGCAATAACAATGTGTTAATATTTTGCATGTTCGTCCCTGCAATAACGATGTGTTAACATTTTGCATGTTCGTCCCTGCAATAACGATGTGTTAACATTTTGCATGTTCGTCCCTGCAATAACGATGTGTTAACATTTTGCATGTTCGTCCCTGCAATAACGATGTGTTAACATTTTGCATGTTCGTCCCTGCAATAACAATGTGTTAATATTTTGCATGTTCGTCCCTGCAATAACAATGTGTTAATATTTTGCATGTTCGTCCCTGCAATAACAATGTGTTAATATTTTGCATGTTCGTCCCTGCAATAACGATGTGTTTATTTTGCATGTTCGTCCCTGCAATAACGATGTGTTAATATTTTGCATGTTCGTCCCTGCAATAACGATGTGTTAATATTTTGCATGTTCGTCCCTGCAATAACGATGTGTTAACATTTTGCATGTTCGTCCCTGCAATAACGATGTGTTAATATTTTGCATGTTCGTCCCTGCAATAACGATGTGTTAACATTTTGCATGTTCGTCCCTGCAATAACAATGTGTTAACATTTTGCATGTTCGTCCCTGCAATAACGATGTGTTAACATTTTGCATGTTCGTCCCTGCAATAACGATGTGTTAACATTTTGCATGTTCGTCCCTGCAATAACGATGTGTTAATATTTTGCATGTTCGTCCCTGCAATAACGATGTGTTAACATTTTGCATGTTCGTCCCTGCAATAACGATGTGTTAACATTTTGCATGTTCGTCCCTGCAATAACGATGTGTTAACATTTTGCATGTTCGTCCCTGCAATAACGATGTGTTAACATTTTGCATGTTCGTCCCTGCAATAACGATGTGTTAACATTTTGCATGTTCGTCCCTGCAATAACGATGTGTTAACATTTTGCATGTTCGTCCCTGCAATAACGATGTGTTAACATTTTGCATGTTCGTCCCTGCAATAACGATGTGTTAACATTTTGCATGTTCGTCCCTGCAATAACGATGTGTTAACATTTTGCATGTTCGTCCCTGCAATAACGATGTGTTAACATTTTGCATGTTCGTCCCTGCAATAACGATGTGTTAACATTTTGCATGTTCGTCCCTGCAATAACGATGTGTTAACATTTTGCATGTTCGTCCCTGCAATAACGATGTGTTAACATTTTGCATGTTCGTCCCTGCAATAACGATGTGTTAATATTTTGCATGTTCGTCCCTGCAATAACGATGTGTTAACATTTTGCATGTTCGTCCCTGCAATAACGATGTGTTAATATTTTGCATGTTCGTCCCTGCAATAACGATGTGTTAACATTTTGCATGTTCGTCCCTGCAATAACGATGTGTTAACATTTTGCATGTTCGTCCCTGCAATAACGATGTGTTAACATTTTGCATGTTCGTCCCTGCAATAACGATGTGTTAACATTTTGCATGTTCGTCCCTGCAATAACGATGTGTTAACATTTTGCATGTTCGTCCCTGCAATAACGATGTGTTAACATTTTGCATGTTCGTCCCTGCAATAACGATGTGTTAACATTTTGCATGTTCGTCCCTGCAATAACGATGTGTTAACATTTTGCATGTTCGTCCCTGCAATAACGATGTGTTAATATTTTGCATGTTCGTCCCTGCAATAACGATGTGTTAACATTTTGCATGTTCGTCCCTGCAATAACGATGTGTTAATATTTTGCATGTTCGTCCCTGCAATAACGATGTGTTAATTTTGCATGTTCGTCCCTGCAATAACGATGTGTTAATATTTTGCATGTTCGTCCCTGCAATAACGATGTGTTAACATTTTGCATGTTCGTCCCTGCAATAACGATGTGTTAATATTTTGCATGTTTGTCCCTGCAATAACGATGTGTTAATATTTTGCATGTTCGTCCCTGCAATAACGATGTGTTAACATTTTGCATGTTCGTCCCTGCAATAACGATGTGTTAACATTTTGCATGTTCGTCCCTGCAATAACGATGTGTTAATATTTTGCATGTTTGTCCCAGCAATAACGATGTGTTAATATTTTGCATGTTCGTCCCAGCAATAACGATGTGTTAATATTTTGCATGTTCGTCCCAGCAATAACGATGTGTTAACATTTTGCATGTTCGGCCCAGCAATAACGATGTGTTAACATTTTGCATGTTCGGCCCAGCAATAACGATGTGTTAACATTTTGCATGTTCGTCCCAGCAATAACGATGTGTTAATATTTTGCATGTTCGTCCCAGCAATAACGATGTGTTAACATTTTGCATGTTCGTCCCAGCAATAACGATGTGTTAACATTTTGCATGTTCGTCCCTGCAATAACGATGTGTTAACATTTTGCATGTTCGGCCCAGCAATAACGATGTGTTAATATTTTGCATGTTCGTCCCTGCAATAACGATGTGTTAACATTTTGCATGTTCGGCCCAGCAATAACGATGTGTTAATATTTTGCATGTTCGTCCCTGCAATAACGATGTGTTAATATTTTGCATGTTCGTCCCTGCAATAACGATGTGTTAATATTTTGCATGTTCGTCCCTGCAATAACGATGTGTTAACATTTTGTATGTTCGTCCCTGCAATAACGATGTGTTAACATTTTGCATGTTCGTCCCTGCAATAACGATGTGTTAATATTTTGTATGTTCGTCCCTGCAATAACGATGTGTTAACATTTTGCATGTTCGGCCCAGCAATAACGATGTGTTAATATTTTGCATGTTCGGCCCAGCAATAACGATGTGTTAACATTTTGCATGTTCGGCCCAGCAATAACGATGTGTTAACATTTTGCATGTTCGTCCCAGCAATAACGATGTGTTAATATTTTGCATGTTCGTCCCAGCAATAACGATGTGTTAACATTTTGCATGTTCGTCCCAGCAATAACGATGTGTTAACATTTTGCATGTTCGTCCCTGCAATAACGATGTGTTAACATTTTGCATGTTCGGCCCAGCAATAACGATGTGTTAATATTTTGCATGTTCGTCCCTGCAATAACGATGTGTTAACATTTTGCATGTTCGTCCCAGCAATAACGATGTGTTAATATTTTGCATGTTCGTCCCTGCAATAACGATGTGTTAACATTTTGCATGTTCGTCCCTGCAATAACGATGTGTTAATATTTTGCATGTTCGTCCCTGCAATAACGATGTGTTAATATTTTGTATGTTCGTCCCTGCAATAACGATGTGTTAACATTTTGCATGTTCGTCCCTGCAATAACGATGTGTTAACATTTTGCATGTTCGTCCCTGCAATAACGATGTGTTAACATTTTGCATGTTCGGCCCTGCAATAACGATGTGTTAACATTTTGCATGTTCGTCCCTGCAATAACGATGTGTTAATATTTTGCATGTTCGGCCCTGCAATAACGATGTGTTAACATTTTGCATGTTCGTCCCTGCAATAACGATGTGTTAATATTTTGCATGTTCGGCCCTGCAATAACGATGTGTTAACATTTTGCATGTTCGGCCCTGCAATAACGATGTGTTAATATTGTGCATGTTTGTCCCTGCAATAACGATGTGTTAACATTTTGCATGTTCGGCCCTGCAATAACGATGTGTTAATATTGTGCATGTTTGTCCCTGCAATAACGATGTGTTAATATTGTGCATGTTTGTCCCTGCAATAACGATGTGTTAATATTGTGCATGTTTGTCCCTGCAATAACGATGTGTTAATATTGTGCATGTTTGTCCCTGCAATAACGATGTGTTAATATTGTGCATGTTTGTCCCTGCAATAACGATGTGTTAATATTGTGCATGTTTGTCCCTGCAATAACGATGTGTTAATATTGTGCATGTTTGTCCCTGCAATAACGATGTGTTAATATTTTGCATGTTTGTCCCTGCAATAACGATGTGTTAATATTGTGCATGTTCGTCCCTGCAATAACGATGTGTTAATATTTTGCATGTTCGTCCCTGCAATAACGATGTGTTAATATTTTGCATGTTTGTCCCTGCAATAACGATGTGTTAATATTTTGCATGTTTGTCCCTGCAATAACGATGTGTTAATATTTTGCATGTTCGTCCCTGCAATAACGATGTGTTAACAT
>CM026391.1:9316918-9344260 GCA_014843695.1 Archivesica marissinica
AAGATCTAGTATTGCCATAATTATATCAGAAAATAAATTTACAATTTGCTCTAGTTAAATTACCTTCGTCTTGCCAGTTATATGAATCAGATTAATTCTTACCAGTTAATATATGACTGAGACTATTAATAAACATGTAAATGATGTAATATCTTTTATGAACACTTATTCCGTTTTCTTTTTCTATTTTAGATACATCGAGGCCAAGCTCAAACGTTTACATAAACGAAAGTGTTACCGGTTTATAGTGTTATTATAACTTTTAAGCTATACCTTTATGCAATTACTGTCATCCATGTAATTTATAATGCAACAATGACATGCAAGCAGACATGTATCTATAGCAACATATAATACTGGAGTTCGAAATTGCAGAAAATACTCATATTATATCAGTTTATCATATATTATAATATGTCATAATAACAATCCTTCCGCGCTTCATTCTTAAATAACGCGTAGCTCAGTATATAGATGGGTTATTGATCTACAAATGTAGTCATCGTTATATATACGTCAGCATTATAGCTGTCCATCGTCATATGCACGTCAGCATTATACCTGTCCATCGTCATATACACGTCAGCATTATAGCTGTCCATCGTCATATGCACGTCAGCATTATAGCTGTCCATCGTCATATAGACGTCGGCATTTTAGCTGACCATCGTCATATACACATCAGCATTATAGCTGTTTGTCGTCATATACACGTCAGCATTATAGCTGTCCATCGTCATATACACATCAGCATTATACCTGTCCATCGTTATATACACGTCAGCATTATAGCTGTCCATCGTCATATACACGTCAGCATTATACCTGCCCAACGTCATATATACGTCAGCATTATAGCTGTCCATCGTCATATATACGTCAGCATTATAGCTGCCCATCGATATTGGCGTTCTTGCTGCTACGATTATGTGTACTATTATTAGAGTTTCAGCTAGGTTTGTACTACGATATATATGAATGGGCTTGCAAGCAATACTGACGGGCGCAGTGTCGAATATCACTAGAAAGAAACTGGAATGTGACACTCCATTTCACATGAGACAAGAGCTGGGTGTCAACCAAATATGTCAAATGTGTTCTTCCTGTATATCCTCTCGTGGCAGATTGATAGTATGCATATAGAGTAGTTCGATAGGTAGGCTATGGAAGTGGTAAATAATTTCAAGTCCCTTCGGATGCAATACGACCATTACATATCGAAACTGAATTAGTGCCTCATCCAATACTTCTCAGACCATTTTAGCACAATCGCCGAGTATTGGTGTCACATACAAGAAGAGGAATGATGATGTTACACATTATTTGCTACGTACATACAACAGATCTAATGTGTTTCTATAGATACAGTAAATCGACTCAAACAGATCAGTATTTGAACTTCGCCTCAAACCACAATTTGGACTCCAAGATATCATATATTGGTTACCATCTCAAATGACAAGACACAAGAAGTGGCGCCAAATCAACTATAAGAATTCTCGTTTATCCATGCTGAATCTTTCATATCATGGACAAGAACAATGGGTTTCAGCAATTGGGGACAACCAGCTGTTTGTTTGTGCTTGGGGTTGATGGTCGCACCAACAGCTTAGGTCATATAGCGACTATCTACCTATTAGTATTGGAAGAAGAACCACAGTATTCCTGTGTCTTATGATCTGACTACGTCCCAATGGCTAGTATTGCATTAACTAGTCAATTCACACTATTTCGAGGTTATTATATCATCAACTATTATGCTTTGTACACATCTATGTAAGTACTAGGTTTTTACTCTCTTATCTTATTGCTTCGGAAAGGTGTTGCTAGGTAAACTGCCCGACGGTGATATAGCCTAAAATGCTGCTGATGCAGGCGTAAAACCCGAAACATAAATAATGCAAATTATTGCTCTATTGTATTATACGTGTTGTATTTTCAGATGGGTATCTGGTTTACTTAGTTTGAAATAAAGTATATATCTATCGTATTTAACCTCCGTGCTTCATATAAGCCTGCAGCAGAGGAAGTGGATGTTCGGCTAGCCACCACCTGGATTACATAAACTGTTTGCCCGCTTTCTAAATTTTGTTTCTTTGCGATATCGTTTGCCCAGTGTCTTATGTTCTGTTGCACAATAAGCAAATAAATCAATCCGACAATTTAGTCTAAACTATTTTATTTCAATATGTGTCCATGTGTTGTCATTTATAATATACAGTGTGTCAACAGTATTGAGAGGAAAGTATAAAATAGCATGTGTGGTGTCCCTTTACTTATGTCGGTCTCTCTCCAATCAGGTAATTTGATCGAAATACAAAACCACATACGCATATGGAATGACAAGCATATAAGTAGGCTATCGATTCAAAAATTGTTGTAACCATACTTGAAACAATCCGAAGATCCACACATCTGTCTTTATTGAGAAAATGTTCCTTCAAATAACACGGCACACTATTGTACATCATTTTGAACATAAACTGTGGTAGATGAAAGTTTCAGCACATTTAGTAATTCATATTAATAAAGCATTATTACACATGTATCATAATATTATATGGTCTATTTGTTTGTTTTTGTTATACGCCTTCGTCAGCACCATTTCGGGATATCTACCTAAACACCTTTCCCGGGCAGGTTCCAGCTGTTAACCAGTACTTGGTGCACAAACCTCCGTAAGAAACTGCCAACTGTTACATATCAGACACGGTCTGAGCGTAGCTCGAACCGGTGACCATCAGTGATGATATGTTACAATGGTATACAAGTCAGCACCGTTAGCCACGACAATGGAGACGGTCTGGTTCATCGTATATATTGTCATGACAATTATCAAAGTAGTTATCGTTTACTCTTTTTGGAGTCTAAAATATACATGCAAGCATCATAACTACTTGATCCAATTAAAGTAATGGCATTATCCATTAGGTAACTTATTACTGTATTAAAAAAACAGATAAAAACTTGTGTTCACACTGTATTATATAATTATGTCGGCTAATTGTATAGCTATAAACATTGTAACATGTGTTTAATGCTAAATAAACTATTCGTATGCGTAGATGAAGCTTTAATGAACCACACAATATACCGCTTACTTTACTTATCCTTCAAGACCTGTATTTCGAAATCGGTTTGTAATAAATGTATCACAAGAATGCATTAAAACAACATTTAAAAGTAGGTGAGTATAGTGGTAATTGCTAACGTCTGATATATGAGTCCTCACTTATACATTAACATACACAATTGACAATGAATATATAAACTGAGACTGAAAATTACTCTGTTACATTACTGCTTTTTGAAAAATAATCCGTTGGCCATTATAGGAAGTTCAGACATTCGTGCACGCCTGTCCCAATTAGTATTTGCATGTTCGTCCCTGCAATAACAATGTGTTAACATTTTGCATGTTCGTCTCTGCAATAACGATGTGTTAACATTTTGCATGTTCGTCTCTGCAATAACAATGTGTTAACATTTTGCATGTTCGTCCCTGCAATAACGATGTGTTAACATTTTGCATGTTCGTCTCTGCAATAACGATGTGTTAACATTTTGCATGTTCGTCTCTGCAATAACGATGTGTTAACATTTTGCATGTTCGTCTCTGCAATAACAATGTGTTAACATTTTGCATGTTCGTCCCTGCAATAACGATGTGTTAACATTTTGCATGTTCGTCTCTGCAATAACGATGTGTTAACATTTTGCATGTTCGTCCCTGCAATAACGATGTGTTAACATTTTGCATGTTCGTCCCTGCAATAACGATGTGTTAACATTTTGCATGTTCGTCCCTGCAATAACGATGTGTTAACATTTTGCATGTTCGTCCCTGCAATAACGATGTGTTAACATTTTGCATGTTCGGCCCTGCAATAACGATGTGTTAACATTTTGCATGTTCGTCCCTGCAATAACGATGTGTTAATATTTTGCATGTTCGTCCCTGCAATAACGATGTGTTAACATTTTGCATGTTCGTCCCTGCAATAACGATGTGTTAATATTTTGCATGTTCGTCCCTGCAATAACGATGTGTTAATATTTTGCATGTTCGTCCCTGCAATAACGATGTGTTAATATTTGCATGTTCGTCCCTGCAATAACGATGTGTTAACATTTTGCATGTTCGTCCCAGCAATAACGATGTGTTAATATTTGCATGTTCGTCCCTGCAATAACAATGTGTTAACATTTTGCATGTTCGTCCCTGCAATAACGATGTGTTAATATTTTGCATGTTCGTCCCTGCAATAACGATGTGTTAACATTTTGCATGTTTGTCCCTGCAATAACGATGTGTTAATATTTTGCATGTTCGTCCCTGCAATAACGATGTGTTAATATTTTGCATGTTCGTCCCTGCAATAACGATGTGTTAACATTTTGCATGTTCGTCCCTGCAATAACGATGTGTTAACATTTTGCATGTTCGTCCCTGCAATAACGATGTGTTAACATTTTGCATGTTCGGCCCTGCAATAACGATGTGTTAACATTTTGCATGTTCGTCCCTGCAATAACGATGTGTTAACATTTTGCATGTTCGTCCCTGCATAACGATGTGTTAATATTTTGCATGTTCCCTGCAATACATTGTTAACATTTGCATTCGTCCCTGCAATAACGATGTGTTAACATTTTGCATGTTCGTCCCTGCAATAACGATGTGTTAACATTTTGCATGTTCGTCCCTGCAATAACGATGTGTTAACATTTTGCATGTTCGTCCCTGCAATAACGATGTGTTAATATTGTGCATGTTTGTCCCTGCAATAACGATGTGTTAATATTGTGCATGTTTGTCCCTGCAATAACGATGTGTTAATATTGTGCATGTTTGTCCCTGCAATAACGATGTGTTAATATTGTGCATGTTTGTCCCTGCAATAACGATGTGTTAATATTGTGCATGTTTGTCCCTGCAATAACGATGTGTTAATATTGTGCATGTTTGTCCCTGCAATAACGATGTGTTAATATTGTGCATGTTTGTCCCTGCAATAACGATGTGTTAATATTGTGCATGTTTGTCCCTGCAATAACGATGTGTTAATATTGTGCATGTTTGTCCCTGCAATAACGATGTGTTAATATTGTGCATGTTTGTCCCTGCAATAACGATGTGTTAATATTGTGCATGTTTGTCCCTGCAATAACGATGTGTTAATATTGTGCATGTTTGTCCCTGCAATAACGATGTGTTAATATTGTGCATGTTCGTCTCTGCAATAACAATGTGTTAATATTGTGCATGTTCGTCTCTGCAATAACGATGTGTTAACATTTTGCATGTTTGTCCCTGCAATAACGATGTGTTAACATTTTGCATGTTCGGCCCTGCAATAACGATGTGTTAACATTTTGCATGTTCGTCCCTGCAATAACGATGTGTTAACATTTTGCATGTTTGTCCCTGCAATAACGATGTGTTAACATTTTGCATGTTCGGCCCTGCAATAACGATGTGTTAATATTTTGCATGTTCGTCCCTGCAATAACGATGTGTTAACATTTTGCATGTTCGGCCCTGCAATAACAATGTGTTAACATTTTGCATGTTTGTCCCTGCAATAACGATGTGTTAATATTTTGCATGTTCGTCCCTGCAATAACGATGTGTTAACATTTTGATGTTCGGCCCTGCAATAACGATGTGTTAACATTTTGTATGTTCGGCCCTGCAATAACGATGTGTTAACATTTTGCATGTTCGTCCCTGCAATAACGATGTGTTAACATTTTGCATGTTCGGCCCTGCAATAACAATGTGTTAACATTTTGCATGTTTGTCCCTGCAATAACGATGTGTTAATATTTTGCATGTTCGTCCCTGCAATAACGATGTGTTAACATTTTGCATGTTCGTCCCTGCAATAACGATGTGTTAATATTTTGCATGTTCGTCCCTGCAATAACGATGTGTTAATATTTTGCATGTTCGTCCCTGCAATAACGATGTGTTAACATTTTGCATGTTCGTCCCTGCAATAACGATGTGTTAACATTTTGCATGTTCGTCCCTGCAATAACGATGTGTTAACATTTTGCATGTTCGTCCCTGCAATAACGATGTGTTAATATTTTGCATGTTCGTCCCTGCAATAACGATGTGTTAACATTTTGCATGTTCGTCCCTGCAATAACGATGTGTTAATATTTTGCATGTTCGGCCCTGCAATAACGATGTGTTAACATTTTGCATGTTCGTCCCTGCAATAACGATGTGTTAATATTTTGCATGTTCGGCCCTGCAATAACGATGTGTTAACATTTTGCATGTTCGTCCCTGCAATAACGATGTGTTAACATTTTGCATGTTCGGCCCTGCAATAACGATGTGTTAACATTTTGCATGTTCGTCCCTGCAATAACGATGTGTTAATATTTTGCATGTTCGTCCCTGCAATAACGATGTGTTAACATTTTGCATGTTCGTCCCTGCAATAACGATGTGTTAATATTTTGCATGTTCGGCCCTGCAATAACGATGTGTTAACATTTTGCATGTTCGTCCCTGCAATAACGATGTGTTAATATTTTGCATGTTCGGCCCTGCAATAACGATGTGTTAACATTTTGCATGTTCGTCCCTGCAATAACGATGTGTTAATATTTTGCATGTTCGGCCCTGCAATAACGATGTGTTAACATTTTGCATGTTCGTCCCTGCAATAACGATGTGTTAATATTTTGCATGTTCGTCCCTGCAATAACGATGTGTTAACATTTGCATGTTCGCCCTGCAATAACGATGTGTTAACATTTTGCATGTTCGGCCCTGCAATAACGATGTGTTAACATTTTGCATGTTCGTCCCTGCAATAACGATGTGTTAACATTTTGCATGTTCGGCCCTGCAATAACGATGTGTTAACATTTTGCATGTTCGTCCCTGCAATAACGATGTGTTAACATTTTGCATGTTCGGCCCTGCAATAACGATGTGTTAACATTTTGCATGTTCGTCCCTGCAATAACGATGTGTTAACATTTTGCATGTTCGGCCCTGCAATAACGATGTGTTAACATTTTGCATGTTCGTCCCTGCAATAACGATGTGTTAACATTTTGCATGTTCGTCCCTGCAATAACGATGTGTTAACATTTTGCATGTTCGTCCCTGCAATAACGATGTGTTAACATTTTGCATGTTCGTCCCTGCAATAACGATGTGTTAACATTTTGCATGTTCGTCCCTGCAATAACGATGTGTTAACATTTTGCATGTTCGTCCCTGCAATAACGATGTGTTAACATTTTGCATGTTCGTCCCTGCAATAACGATGTGTTAACATTTTGCATGTTCGTCCCTGCAATAACGATGTGTTAACATTTTGCATGTTCGTCCCTGCAATAACGATGTGTTAACATTTTGCATGTTCGTCCCTGCAATAACGATGTGTTAATATTGTGCATGTTCGTCCCTGCAATAACGATGTGTTAACATTTTGCATGTTCGTCCCTGCAATAACGATGTGTTAACATTTTGCATGTTCGTCCCTGCAATAACGATGTGTTAACATTTTGCATGTTCGTCCCTGCAATAACGATGTGTTAACATTTGCATGTTCGTCCCTGCAATAACGATGTGTTAACATTTTGCATGTTCGTCCCTGCAATAACGATGTGTTAACATTTTGCATGTTCGTCCCTGCAATAACGATGTGTTAACATTTTGCATGTTCGTCCCTGCAATAACGATGTGTTAACATTTTGCATGTTCGTCCCTGCAATAACGATGTGTTAACATTTTGCATGTTCGTCCCTGCAATAACGATGTGTTAACATTTTGCATGTTCGTCCCTGCAATAACGATGTGTTAACATTTTGCATGTTCGTCCCTGCAATAACGATGTGTTAACATTTTGCATGTTCGTCCCTGCAATAACGATGTGTTAACATTTTGCATGTTCGTCCCTGCAATAACGATGTGTTAACATTTTGCATGTTCGTCCCTGCAATAACGATGTGTTAATATTTTGCATGTTCGTCCCTGCAATAACGATGTGTTAACATTTTGCATGTTCGTCCCTGCAATAACGATGTGTTAACATTTTGCATGTTCGTCCCTGCAATAACGATGTGTTAACATTTTGTTGGGTGGTGTTCTCCATATGATGAAACCATATTTAATCAAAATGTGGTTTGATTTTACATAATAACCAAATGTTAGCTGAATGTGAACTCCAAGAAACTTGTCTGGTTGGCTTATTTCCAATAACACATTTACATATTTAAGAGAGAGTGTAGGTTTAGGGAAATTACATTTTCGCTGTGCTATAGACATAAATATAGCATTTGTCTTTCGTGTATTAATCTTCGTTCCATTTGGAAAACACAAGTATTTCAAGTCTTCCAACATGTGTTAAAATCTTGTTTCTAACATTTCTTTGTTCGTAGGGATATCATATACTGTAATATTATCTACAGATAAATCGTTTCCTCTTTGTTTGTTTGAAACGATCAATCAATGTTGGTACATCATTAATACAAACTAATGCATAAATAAAAGGGATCCTAATATTGAGTCCCGTGGGACTCCATAATTAACAGTTTTGTCTTCAGATAAAACTTTATTAAATTTGATATAAACACTGCTTTCTTTTTAAAGCATTAGCAATTGCCTGACTACTTCCTATATGTCATCCTTTAGACACATCAACTAGTCTGACTTCTAATATGACATCCTTTAGACACATCAACTAGTCTGACTTCTAATATGACATCCTTTAGACACATCAACTAGTCTGACTTCTAATATGACATCCTTTAGACACATCAACTAGTCTGACTTCTAATATGACATCCTTCTCAAGTCACATAATTTCTCAAAAAACACAAACACTATATACATGAAAATGCATTTTTTACCAATAAGGAAAATGCACTAACTGAGTTATCAGGAGTACATACTAGTCGACCTCAGATACACTTCCGCCTATTTACGAATAGCTAAAACTGATATGATCTCGATAAGAACGATTGGACGGTAGAGATGGAGTGTATAAATACCTCGCTTATCCGAATGTTTTCAAAACTATAATGTTGCCCATATCAACTTTTACATCCTGATGTATTTACTTCACAACGGAAAAACTTACGTATTATGGTTTTCTAACTTTCATTCTTCTTGCTGAGTACAGGTATTAAGGTAATAGTTTCTTTTTAATTCATTAATTATTGTTGTTTGATTATGATGTTCAATAGCTTAACACGTATGGCTGTAGGTTACAACAACTCTTTCTTTTTTCATAGCAGATTACAGGCATTAAAGATAATACTTTTCTTCAAATCGTAGTTTTGCTAATTTCTGACTAATTGAAATGTTCAATTATTATACTTTTCATGATATTCGTATTTTGAAAATTGCCTAAGTGCACTTTATATGAGTGTGTGTTATGATAATGGATCAATGGTAAGTGCATTTATATGAGTGCGTGTGTTATGAATATGGATCAATGGTAAGTGCTCTTTATATGAGTGCGTGTGTTATGGTAATGGATCAATGGTAAGTGCACTTTATATGAGTGCGTGTGGTATGGATATGGATCAATGGTAAGTGCACTTTATATGAGTGCGTGTGTTATGATAATGGATCAATGGTAAGTGCACTTTATGAGTGTGTGTGTTATAATAATGAATCAATGGTAAGTGCACTTTATATGAGTGCGTGTGTTATGAATATAGATCAATGGTAAACGCACTTTATAAAATCCGTATATGATTCTGTGCTTCAGTGGGTGCGTAATCTTGTGTGAAGTATGTGTAATGCTGGACCACCTAAATAGAAGTGTCTGTAAATGTGTGTGAAGTAAATGTAATGTTGGACCACATGAATATATGTGTCTGTAAATGTGTGTGAAGTAAATGTAATGTTGGACCACCTGAATAGAAGTGTCTGTAAATGTGTGTGAAGTAACTGTAATGTTGGACCACATGAATAGAAGTGTCTGTATATGTGTGTGAAGTAAATGTAATGTTGGACCACATGAATAGAAGTGTCTGTAAATGTGAATGAAGTAAATGTAATAATGGACCACCTGAATCGAAGTGTCGGTAAATGTGTGTTAAGTAAATGTAATGTTGGACCACATGAATAGAAGTGTCTGTATAGGTGTGTGAAGTAAATGTAATGCTGGACCACCTGACTAGAAGTGTATGTAAATGTGTGTTAAGTACATGTAATGCTGGACCACCTGACTAGAAGTGTCTGTACATGTGTGCTAAGTAAATGTAGTGTTGGACCACATGAATAGAAGTATATGTGTGTGAAGTAAATGTAATGCTGGACCACCTGAATAGAAGTGTTTGTAATTGTGAGTGAAGTTATTGTAATGCTGGACCACCTGAATAGAAGTGTCTGTAAATGTGTGCTAAGTAAATGTAATGTTGGACCACCCGAATAGAAGTGTCTGTAAATGTGTGTTAAGTAACTGTAATGCTGGACCACCTGAATAGAAGTATCTGTAAATGTGTGTTAAGTAAATGTAATGCTGGACCACCTGAATAGAAGTGTCTGTAAATGTGTGTGAAGTAAATGTAATGTTGGACCACATGAATAGAAGTATCTGTATATGTGTGTGAAGTAAATGTCATGCTGGACCACCTGAATAGAAGTGTCTGTAAATGTGTGTGAAGTAAATGTCATGCTGGACCACATGAATAGAAGTGTCTGTATATGTGTGTGAAGTAAATGTAATGTTGGACCACATGAATAGAAGTGTCTGTAAATGTGTGTGAAGTAAATGTCATGCTGGACCACATGAATAAAAGTGTCTGTATATGTGTGTGAAGTAAATGTAATGTTGGACCACATGAATAGAAGTATCTGTAAATGTGTATGAAGTAAATGTAATGTTGGACCACGTGAATAGAAGTGTCTGTAAATGTGTGTGAAGTAAATGTCATGCTTGGCCACATGCATAAAAGTGTATGTATGTGTGAAGTAAATGTACTGTTGATCCATCTGAATAGAAGTGTCTGTAAATGTGTGTGTAGTATTGGAGCACCAGTATGTCTGTAAACGTATTTAAAGTGCTTGTGAATGCATATGAAGTATGTCTAGTGTTGGGAGCACCTACATGTCTGTAAATGTATTTAAAGTTTTTGTGAATCTATAGGAAGTATATGTAGCTTTGGATCACATGAATAGTATACGTGTTCTTTATATGTGCATGATAGAAATACTCGTACTACTATTTTGTTTACGATTACGGAGCATATTTGGTCGATATAAAACAACGGTAGTCTGCTTAAATTTAAATTACCTTAGTTTCTTACTGCGTTTCTATGAAGCACACACATTAATGTCATTTTGTTTATCTACAGTTATCTGTATTTGTTGAATGTGGGACTATTTATCTAGCTGTTGAGTGAATAGTTTTATTTTTAAGCTTCCTAAACGCGAATACAATATGATTAAATACAACCAGGTAAATTTTAATTTTCCATAAATGTTTATTTCTGATTATTTTGAAATACATTAACAAAGAATCAACGGCATGATATGTTTAGCTAAAAGTGTAACATTCAGCTGACAAATTGGTAAACATAAATACAGTTTAGTTGCTAGACATAGAATTACTTAATATGCTAGATGTTATTGTTATAAAGATGTGTGGTATTAATAACAGCCTGGCATTTCCTTTCAGATCGCAGCCATGCAGCTTATACGAATACTGGATATATTTTGGTGCATTTTACTCTATGGTGGAATACTCGTTAGTGGTGAACATGTTTGTAAGTATACATATTTCAATGCAGTTCCCGGTAGTTTGATTGGATAACAGTGCAGTACATAAATGTTGATAGCTCCAGGTTAGGCAGGGTATATAACCATTAAAATAATACCTTTCGCGTGCCTCGCGATTCTTAAAATAAAAGCGGAAGCTGCGCATGCGGTTCGATGATGCGCAATGAATCTGTACAAGACGCTGTAATAAATATGAAGGTAAATTTTAGATATTGTATACCATTTACATATGCTGAATTGCTTAACACATTGTACAACTAACCGCTACATACAATATGAAAATATATGGAACATTTATAAATATAGAGACATGCCGGTGTCAGAGTAGAAATAACATATTCGTGAAATTACTGAATTGAGGCAGTCGACGTGGTAAAAATGATAAAATAAAATCAATGAATATTCCTAAAACAAAAAAGTGATTTAAATGTTTTATTACGCTGTTTACAAGCGTAATAAAACAAGTGTTAATTTTGTTTCCTGCATACGACCCCGAGAATACCACCCCTGGCAGGCACAAAGTACTCACATACCATGTCAACACACATACATATATATATATATATCCAACAATAAAAATTATTATTGTGTCATTATACGTGAATCCAGATTGAACTCATCAATTTAATATATTATTGTCTTTGACTGCTTACAGATATAGCGGCTTAGTCCTTCACGACTGAACAGTTGATCAAACACACAATGCTATCTTATACATATTTCTATTAGCTCAATTTCTTACTTCAACTAGTTTAATTGCTTTTGAGACATCATTACTGGATTCAGTTGCTCTACGGTCAGATAAGGTAATCCGCTGGATAACATTAGCAAGTAAGCAAAACATCCATGGTATTGGTTAACTTCTTAATTTTAATTTCACTAAGTCTGATTTAAGCATATTTTATTACAGATATACTGTACAGGTTGTAAAGCAACAAATAAATTGCCTATGTAATAAATACATAGTAAAAAGTAAAAACATACGGTCTGTTCATTTATATTTCCAATCTTTCATTTATTCTGATACCACAACCACTGTGAAGAGGTATTCAGATCAGTCTGAAACACACCAAGAATATTTCACATTTTAAGTTTGAAATAGCCAGTGCTCACCTGTGAATAACGTCACTGTGTTTACACACTGTATTCCTCCGCCAAGTAATACTGTATACCAACCTTCACATTGCAATGGCCTGAATTCGTATACCACATCTTTTTCTACACATCAACTAGTCTGAAGTCTTCTCAAGTCACATAATTTCTCAAAAAACACAAAAACTATACACTGCCTATCATGAAAATGCATCTTTACCAAAGAGAAAAATTTACTATATTAGTTATTGGTACTACATTCGAGTGGACCGCGGATGCACTTCTGCCTATTTACGTATATACAACCCACATGATTCGAGTGGACCGCGGATGCACTTCTGCCTATTTACGTTATACAACCCACATGATTCGAGTATACCAATTGCAGGATGTGACGAGACGTCATATATAAATAATCAGATAGCTTGCCAAATTGGGATAGTTCTAGTAAATATACAACTGATGCTAGTCCAAAATCACTGACGAAACGCTTCTTGCCCGTACAACATTATTAATCATTGAAAAGAACATTAACTTAAAATTTGTATTTGTTGATTTCATTATTATGAACCGTGTTTTTCATTTCCCGACTTTTAATGCCAGCTTGTAAAGAATATATGAAATGGCCTATATAGGTTGTGATACATATCTACGTAAAGTCGCTACATATTCAGACATTTCTAGTTTGTGGCCGAGTTACTTAGGTCGTTGACTTCAAATTACTTGCCCCTCATCAATGTAGGTTATTATTCCCACTAGGATAAAATTCGTTCCTGTTGGGAAAGTTATCCAACTTGTGGTTCTACCCTGGTGCCCGTCCGTGCCTGAAATACAGCGGGTATGGGCACCCGATGTCTTCCGCCACCAATAATGGCTTGAGAGTGGCCATATGATATATGCTGTTAGCGCGTATTTATACTCAAAAACAAACATGTCCTTTCTACAAGAAATGTGGAATCCATTTATTAGTATTTAATCCGAATTAGAGCAAATATACACTGTATATCGTACATATAAATCTCATATAAATTGTGTACATATATATTTCAGACAATTTTGCTCTCGGTAGGAATGCTACACAGAGTACGACATTCAGTGATAGTATCGGACCCTGGTCAGCCGGCAGAGCTGTTGATGGAGATACTACGTGTGCTTCTAACCAACATTATAGTGCTACTTTGAGCAACGATGCTAATGCATGGTGGCGTGTAGATTTTGGATATATATACAACATAACGAGGGTCGTTGTATATGGACAACCTTCTGATGTAAACGGTAAATATTTATTGTTAATTTTAATACCGTATATCCCGAAACCATTGCACACACAAAAACAGGAGAAACATAAAAATATGTTCAAATCATTTTGATTGAAAAAAAAAAGTTATTTAGCAACGACAGCAATGTATGATGGCTTGTAGACCTTGGATACATATATAACATAATGAGGGTTGTTGTACAAGGACAACCTTCTGATGACACACGTAAATATTTATTGTTTATTTTAATACTGTATCGTTCAAAACCATTGCACACATGGTAAAAACAACAATATATTGAAATCAATTTGACAGAAAAAATGTTATTAATGAACATGCATATTTACTTTGTTAATAAGGTATTCTATAAACCTGTATGCGAGTGGTTTTGCCAATTGCATATAATTTAGTTCACATTTACATTGTAGTTATTGTAGGTGTTTTAGCGGTTAGTGATTATTAACGGTTATTGCATGCGTGTTAGCGGTTATTGTATGTGGATTAACGGTTAGAGGTTGTTAGCGGTTATTATATGTGGGTTTGCGATTGTTAGCGGTTATTGTATGTGTGTTAGCGGTTAGAGGTTGTTAGCGGTTATTGTATGTGGATTAACGGTTAGAGGTTGTTAGCGGTTATTATATGTGGGTTTGCGATTGTTAGCGGTTATTGTATGTGGATTAACGGTTATTGCATGTGTGTTAGCGGTTATTATATGTGGATTAACGGTTAGAGGTTGTTAGCGGTTATTGTATGTGGATTAACGGTTAGAGGTTGTTAGCGGTTATTATATGTGGGTTTGCGATTGTTAGCGGTTATTGTATGTGTGTTAGCGATTATTGTGTATGTGGGTTAGCGGTTATTGTGTATGTGGGTTAGCGGTTAGAGCTTGTTAGCAGGTTATTGTATGTTGGTTTGCGATTGTTAGTGGTTATTGTATATGTGTTAGCGGTTATTGTGTACGTGGGTTAGCGTTTAGAGGTTGTTAGCAGACTATTGTATGTGGGTTAGTGGTTGTTAGCGGTTTTTGTAATGTTAGCGGTCTGTATATGTAGTTGTTATGTACCGTGGAGTTGATGTTGTCAGAACGTTTCTATGAGTGGGAATATGGAATGGAACCAGTACTTGTCATTCATACAAAACCGCTCGTCCTTTTACAATGTGTATAATATTATTATAGTCTCAACCCTATTGAAAGAGTCCTAGATCAAAAACCGCTCGTCCTTACAATGTTGATACATTATTGTGCTTCTTTCAATGATACACAGTAACATATTTAAATTACAAGTATACAAAATATAAAAAGGGGGGGTGAAAGACTAAGTCTTATATATTTCTTCTCATTTATGGTGTTGGTTTATTAAAGTGTCAACCCTATCGAAAGAGTCCAGTCATTTCTGACTTATGAGACACCTCTTATGAGCATCAGTATTTCATAAATCAATTAATTGCAGTCCAGACGTGATATAGATTTAAATAAATGGCCGCTCACCAACCAGCCATATCAGAATGAACCACTGACGAGGTTCGAATCTTCGACTTCCCGTTCATTGTAAACCTGAATTATAATTATGTAGCCGATGAATGTATATGTATACTGTTCCGTTCTATTAATAGTACATGAATGTATGAATATCGTCTTCATATTGTTAGATCAACTGGCTGGATTTCAAGTGTATCTGACAAATGATCCTGATGCACATGCCAGTCCCAATCCGTCAACACTAATATATACCAACACTGCGTATACAAACAACGGTGTGTTCAATATAACAACGACAGTGCTTGGACGGTACTGCTTGTTACGCAGAAACAAAGCACCTATTGTATTGTGTGAAGTTCAAGTCTTTGGAACTGGTAAGATTTAACATATTATTTGTAAGCTATATCCACCAGTCTCTCCGTTATCCATGCATCGTTAGGGATACTTATTCTCTGTGTTGGCTAGGGCAAGATGTCTACAGCTTTTTTATATTTGTCTCGTTTTATTTATGTTTATATTTTCGTTATTGTAAATATTACGATGTGCACAAATTCTAAACACCTGATAGAGGTTATTGTCCACCAATTCGCACGACATGGAGCCTCTCGTACAGCAAGTCTTATTTTGCATTGGATTGTTGTTCAAACGTTGTCACAGGAAACATTTTGTTGGAATCGCGGTTACTTTCGATACTCATAGTATAGAAATAGTCATTTTCGAAATACAAAGTCACTATGTCAGGCTACACGACGATCTTGTATACAGTGCAGTACTTTGTTCAAACTTTAAAATTTCTTGTTTTTGATGAAAAATCACATCCACTATAAAATTATGTCAATATAAGTAGTTTTATAACATGTACCTTAATCTACTCCCTTACTTATTTCAACAAATTTACATAAGGGTGTCATGTGTGTGCTTAATAGGCAAGTATTTATATTACTCCTTCCGTGTGCAGATTTTCTCTTTTAATTGTGTTATATATATGCAACAATTAGAAATATGGCGTAATCGAACAATATTCTAAGTTGTAAACCTTAGTTCCATTCGACCACACTTGGACACACGTTACGGTGTGACATAGTCTGAACTATGCTAATGCGCCATTAAACCAAATACTCGCTCACTTGCTCAAACGTCATATCGTGATGAATGCTTTCTTCCCTTCGACCATGCTTGATCATAAGTTATATCGTGATGAAAGCTTTCTTCCCTTCGACCATGCTTAATCATAAGTTATATCGTGATGAAAGCTTTCTTCCCTTCGACCATGCTTGATCATAAGTTGTATCGTGATGAAAGCTTTCTTCCCTTCGACCATGCTTAATCATAAGTTATATCGTGATGAAAGCTTTATTCCCCTTCGACCATGCTTGATCATAAGTTATATAGTGATGAAAGCTTTCTTCCCTTCGACCATGCTTGATCATAAGTTATATCGTGATGAAAGCTTTCTTCCCTTCGACTATGCTTGATCATAAGTTATATCGTGATGAAAGCTTTCTTCCCTTCGACCATGCTTGATCATAAGTTATATCGTGATGAAAGCTTTCTTCCCTTCGACCATGCTTGATCACAAGTTATATAGTGATGAAAGCTTTCTTCCCTTCGACCATGCTTAATCAAAAGTTATATCGTGATGACACTTTTGTTCCGTTAGTTTAAACATATTTTATGTCCCAATATAATACATATTGAACAATGCATACACCACGCATAATCAGAATACACAAACAGGATTAGAATGGAAGACAGAGTCTTATATAATTCTTCTCCTCCTTTTGTTCCGTTCGACAAAGTTTTAAGCGTTCTTTAAAGCATTCTGTCTTGATCTACCGTGACAAGTACGAGTGAATAAGTCGTATATAGTCGCATTGGTCGTTGTTGACAGGTAGTCACACTATTTAGCACAATGTATTGCCATTGCTCTGAAGGGATATCAAAAAGATACATTTTAGAACACTTTTATCAATGTTTCGTCTATATTCACAATTTGTCTTAGCACATGCTTCATACTTGTCTTGTTCTGTATGAGATACATGAGGCGGATTCTAAGCCACTATTATAATCCCACAGGCGTGGGGCGGGGGGACCCAGTGGCCGAATGGTTATGGGCATTGGCTTCATCTCACACAAGAAAGTACAAAAGCACGTATCACCTCGAATCAGATTCAAAGTGAACTGATTAACACTATCATTTACGATTCCGTGGCCTAGTGGTTAAGGCATCCGTATACGGAACGGGAGATCGACTGTTTCGAACCTCGTCAGTGGTTCGTTCTGATATGGCCTGTACCGATTACCGCTTGGCATACAAGGATAGGATTCGGGAAGTACTGATGTTCTTAAAAAAAGGTGTTTCATAAATCAGTCATGGCTGGTCCTTTCAATAGGGATGACACTAAAATAGACAAACACTTTCCTTTGCTTTATATGTAGTCTTGAAGCTATAGCTAAATAGTTATAATAAATACTGTTCTTATATGAATGATTAATCATTCAGTATTTTTGTAGATCTAATTCAGAGGATACGAGCAGACGTTGTTACAACAATGTCAAGTACTAGCAACTATGATAGCGCACATACTTCTTGGAACAGCAGCAATGCAATTGACGGCATTATCCGTGACGATCCGAACGTATGCAGTTGTTGCAGTGGTACAAGTGGGAATGAAGTACCATGGTGGCAGATAGATCTTGGCAGAACGTATTCAATCGATTCTATAAAGATATTTGGGCGTTCAGATAAAAGTATGATATATTTGAATATTAGTCAGTTTACATTATGTTGTAGTCATAACCCATATGTTTATATTTCGTTTTATTATAAGGATAATTAGTATTTTGTATAATTTATGTTTCATATATTAATATACATGATACGCCAACATACACCGGATGTCATTGTCAGATGTGTCATGTTCCAAATGTTTTTTTGTTTTTTTTTTCAATTATCACTCTGATAATCCGTTTATTTTTTTACATGTAACAAACATACATACGTACATTGAACATAATATATACATAATTATTTGATAAGATAAATTGAAAACATGTCTGTATTCAATGAAGATATGTAATCTGTAAGATAGTATCTAATTCAAATTTGAATTTTTGCAAAAAAGCTGATTTTTTTTTTTTACTTACTAAGTGCTGTAACATTGTGGTGAGTTCGTTATGAAAAAGTCGATGTATAGGATAGAAAATTGTTCGTTTTTCACTTAAAAAGTACGATTTATAAGTGCAAAAGCATATAAGATTTAAAATTCTATTTACATCAATATACTGCTTTATTTCGATTTTGTATCCAACTATTAGGAAGTGTAATGTCCTCATGCATTTTGATATGCCGCATTTTACAAAAACCGAAGTGATTAAATTCCAAAATGAATCAAGACATTTACAATATATCAACATATGTTCAATAGTTTCTATTTGATTACAAAATAAGCAATTAGAAGAATCTGATATTCTCCATTTATGTAGAGTGTCTCTTGTCGGGAGTATTCTATGTATAGTTTTGTATTTGAACTGTTTAACACGGTTATCTATTAGTTGATTGAGTATGTTGTAGTAAACGTTCCAATTGATTCGAGAATTTAGGGTGTGTTCCCAATATCTATGTATGTAAGGCTTGCAGAATTTGTACTTAAGCAATGTTCTGTATATGTTTTTATTTGTCATATCAGTGAATTTGATTTTTAGGTCTAGACTTATCGACAGGCTAGTTTTGACTTTAGTCATAACTGAGTTATTTGTTTTCAGTATGTTTCTCCATGAGCAGGGAATCGACTTTAAAACTCTATTGAATTCTGATAGCCAATTAGTTTTATTTTTAAGTTTTAGAAACGTGTGTTGCTCTTGTATGTGACCATTTTCGCCTATTAGATCATTTAAGAATAATATTCCAGAGTCGATCCAATGTTTAAAGATTAAATTCTTTCCATTAAGTAATATGTGTTTATTTCCCCATATAATTTCTTTTCTGATGTTGTAAAAATTGTTGGGAAATTGTTTATGTTTATTATTGACTTCAGACCAAATTGATACGATGTCAGTATAGAACGATGGAATTTTGTATTTTACTTGTGGTAAAGTTTTCGGCGAGTTATAATTCATGTAAAATATCAGGAAATTTGTACCGAACTGGTCTAAAAATAAGTGAGGAATACATTTCCAGTTAGCGATTTCGTTGTTTAATAGATGTTGTATCCATTTAATTTTAATAGATTTCATGTAAGTTTCAATGTCTATCATTCCTAAACCACCTTCTTCGCGATTGCCAATAAGCGTTGTTCTCTTGATTTTCTCTCTCTTGCCATTCCATAAGAAATCGAACAACATTGAATTTATTTTGTTAATGATATGTTTTGGTGCGACCAATGATTGTAGAAGGTATGTGAATTTTGGAATTAATAATGTTTTGATTATCTGAATTTTTCCGTAGAATGTTAAATACCGTTTTTGCCAATTTTTTATTGTATCTGCACATTGTTGTAGTCTATTTTCCCAATTAAGATTTTCACATTTAACTTTATCATGACCGAAGTATATTCCTAAAGCTTTAATAGGGTTTTCACTCCAACTGATGTTGAATATGTTTTTACTTTTAGCTTTTGATGCACCAATCCAAAGTCCTGAGGTTTTGTTTTTATTTAGTTTTAATCCTGAAAAGTTTCCGAATTCATATATTATTTTAAGTGCTTGCTCGATGTCATTTTCATCTTTAAGGAACAAAGTTGTATCATCTGCCAACTGAGATATTTTTAAAGCATGTGTTTTATTGTTTACTTTTACTGATATGCCTTTAATAATGTCACAGGATCTTATTTTAATTGCAAGAATTTCTGCTACTATGATGAATAAAAGTGCAGACAGAGGACATCCTTGCCTGACGCCTCTGCTGATTGCAAACATGTTACATTTCCAACCATTATTGATGATACAAGAATTTATGTCTTTGTATAAAGTTTTTACCCAGTTTATAAAGTTTGTTTTGAAACCAAAATGTTTAATGACTTCAAGAAGTGATGCCCATTCGAGTGTATCGAAAGCTTTTCGAAAATCTAGAAACAGAATGGCACCATCTATCTCAAATATATCAGTGTAGTCTATGATGTCTTGAATTTGTCTGATGTTAAATCCAATAAATCTATTTTTGATGTAACCCTGTTGATCTAGACTTATGATTTTGGGTAGCACTTTTTGGATACGTTTCGCAAGAGTACGAGCAGCTATTTTGTAATCTGTGTTGAGTAATGATATAGGTCTCCAATTTTCGATGTTTTCCGGGTCTCCTTTTTTAAAGGTTAAAGATATTATGCTTTGCTTTTGAGTTCTTGACATTTCTGTTTTCATATAACAGTTATTTAAAGTATTTGTTACGAGGTTACCTATTTTAGGCCAAAATATTTTATAGAATTCAGCTGTTAGACCGTCGCTTCCGGGAATTTTATTAATCTTAAGATCTTCAACTGATTGTTTACATTCTTCAAAAGTGAAAAGTCCTTCACAAATGTCTGCTTCCTCGTTAGTAAGTTTTTTTTCCAATTTAACCGATGATAGGTATTCATTTATATTGATTTTACTTTGTGTTGATTTAAATAAGTTTTCGTAAAATTTTCGTTCTTCTTTCAGTACCTCTTTCGTATTTGTGAATCGTTTATTGTTTATTACTATAGAAGTCATCAATTTTCTGGTTTGTCTTGATTTTTCTAGACTGAGAAAATATTTGCTATTCTTTTCGCCCTCTTCTAAGTACTGAATTCTAGACCTAACTTGTGCACCTACCGCTTTAAAATGGTATATTTCTTCTATTTGTTTTTGAGTGTTTTCTATTTCGGACAGAATATTATCGTTTAAATCGTTTTCTGGTAACGATTGTAATGTTTGTAGTTTCGTTTCGAGGTCCTTAAGTATAGTTTTTCGTTGTTTAGATTTATGTTTTGCAAATTGTATAGAAGTTTCCTTTATTTCGTATTTACAATATTCCCAGATAGTTTGATAACATTCATGATCGCCTAACTCATTTAGACAAGTATCTATTGTATTATTTATTAACGTTTTATATGTATCGTCAAGTAGATAAGAATTGTTTAATTTCCAGAATCCGGGCCCTCTTTTACTTGGTATTCTTATCTTAAGGGATACTGCCATATGGTCTGTATATTTAATTTGGGCTGGTCTTATGTCTGTGTTTTCAATTAAAGGTAGGAGGTTTTCGTCTGTCAAAAAGAAATCAATTCTACTTTTTTCGCTATTATTTTTCCTTCTCCACGTATATTGAGAGGCGTTTGGGTTTTTCACTCTCCAAATATCAATCAAGTTAAATTCTTTAATTATTTTTTCCAAACATTTAACTGGACATTTTTGTTGTTTTGTATTTGATTTAGAAATTCTATCAGTTTTACTAAGAGTGTCGTTATAATCACCAGCAATTATTTTCAAACCTTGTGTAAATTCATTTAGTAGTTTATGTAACGATTGAAAAAAGTTGTCTCTTGACTTCATATCATTAAATGCATATATATTAACGAGTGTGTATACACTATTGGCAATTTCCGTATTTATTATTATAAACCGACCGTTTACATCGGTGTGATAATCAATGATATTGAAGTTTAACTCTTTTTTTAAAAAGATAGAACAGCCTTTACTGTTGCTTGTACCGTATGAGTGATATATTTCCCACTCAGAAAATTCTTTTCGTATTAAATTGCTTAATTCGTCTGTGAAATGGGTCTCTTGTACAAATAAGATATTTGCATTCTGCTGCATTAACCATTGTAACATGCGACCGCGTTTAGTTTTATCCCTTAGTCCCTGGGCGTTCAGCGACAAAATATGTATGTTATTAGGCATGACAACGCTTGCATTTTGTTTAAATATCTAGCTGGTTAACACCAGTTTCACGGTGAATGAACACTGAGCGAGACTGTTTGACCGTGTCTTGTAACGGTTTCAAAATTAACAAAGGAAGTTTCATTGTATAACGAATGGTGCTGCGATAACGATAAACTGTTATACCTGTGTGATATACTACCGTAGTGTATTTAGAATGTATATATAACGGTTTATGACTGCTTTGTACAAAAAAGTTAAGTTATTATAAAACATGCTATACAATTATTGACCCTTGTAGTTATATACATGCATGTCATTTTGCTTATACATATGGCAGTGTCTATTTTTTCATAGATTATATCCAAAACTGTTATACTTTAATGTGCAATCACATTTTACTCGTATATCAACTGTGAGATTTCACAGAGTAATATGTTTGTGGTATTTATGTACCAAAAGTGTTCCGCTAGTCCAAATATCATAGTCCATAGTTCGTTTCCTAATAAAGAAGTTCTATAGCGACAATATCCCACAAAACAGTCAGTCAGCATCGCTGTCGTTCTTGCTGGAAGAGTTGCCATCATCGGATGTTTTGTGCTTTTTTGGTTTATCTCGTAGATCCTCGATGGGTGTAGGTGGAGAACGAACAGTTGCGTTCTGTTTTCTCCCTTTATTCGGGGTTTCACAGTTATTGCGCACGCTTTTGACAAACTTGTCGATGGCCTGTTGGCCTGGTATTTGAGCGATGTTTTTGTTGCCTTTTTTGGATGGATGTGTGTCAAGCACGGGTTTCTTTGTATTCCCAGTGGATTTGCTGTCCCATTGTTTGTTTTGACGCTCGTCGTCACCGGAGTGTTCGGGAGACTCATCAAGGGGGAAATCGGCATCGCACTCATCTTTCTTGTGCCCAGACTTTTTACAAGTTAGGCATTTCCATTCATTTGTACATTCATTCATTTTATGTCCTTTTTCGAGACACTTGTTACACGTTTCCTCGTTTTTGTTGCTAAAGATGGTCTGACCATAGTGAATAACCCTTGCACTGAACCTCCCGAAATACATGAACTTTGGGAGGGGTGCTTTAAGGGAAGACCTTTTCACGTTGTAGAGTCTATCGCCAGTTTCACAGTTCGTGAGTTTTCCGTTAATTCGGAGTTTCTCTCTCATGTTTGAGATGATATCCAATCCTTTTAGGATCAGGATTCTTGTGATTACACCATCGTCGACGGAGAGTGGAATGTTTTTTATACGGATGTTCAATGTGTGTTCGCTATCAAGGCGATTTGGACTTGTTTTTAACAATTTGATTGTTTTTCCCGTTAACTGAACCCCTTCAGCTAACAAGGTCACTTTGTCATCCAGATTGTCGACATATAGTCTCCACATACCATTGACTCGTTGTAATCCAGTGATATGTGAAGGATCTATTACGTTGGCTATGGCTTCAAAGAACTCAGTATGTTTTAACCACTCGGCCTGTGTGGGCCTTCTTTTGCCGAAAATGCTAGTCTCTCTCATGAAAAGCAAAGGAGCGCCGCCATATTGGTTTTCACCTTGTTCATTGTCCACGTATACAGGTTCGTGATCGCCTTGATTTTCATCTCTAGTAGCCATTATTGATGTTTTTTTTAATAGCTTAAATGTTCAAGTAAATGTTTATTGTCTCTCACCTCCTCATATGACTATCCAAATATCCGAATTTATATATATTTTCGATTTTATTTGTCCTGTATGTAAAAAGCACTACCGTAGTTTGCGCCGCTTACAACATCATCATGTTCCAAATGTATCCCGCTATAAGAAGTCCATCAACTCTGTAGGTTCGAGTCCCACTTGAGTGTCGAATTCTATTATGTAAGGAAACTGTCGAGTTGGCTTTGAGTTGGTGGTTGTACCTCTGTCCGTGCATAAATAGTTCTCGGAAGGCACCATTGTCTTCCTTCATCAATAACCGCTGGAGATTCACCATATGCCATAAGTACCGGTGCGAATTTATACCCAAGAACGATACAATAAAAAATAAATATACACACGCATTGAAAGCCTTAAGTATACAGCTATACCGATTCTAAATTGTAATATTAGTTCCTTTTTAAATATAAATGGTTGTGCCAGGCATGCACGGTGGAATCTGATAAACATATTCATAAACCATCGCTGTGCGTGTATTTTAGAATGTTAATGTGGAAAACAAGGTAAATTGCACGCGCCATGTCAAATTACCCAATACATAGACTCATGGACTCGTTATTGCACCATGGGTCAGGAAAACACACAATGGGACTGATGTCCACTTGAAGAAATAGGAATTGCAGTCGGCCTTAATCAAGCTGTTGTCTCGAATTCCGAATTATTTCATCATTTAACACTGATGATAGTTTCCAAGCGAAGCACTACAACTTTCTTGAGAAAGGTACGTGGTTATAACCGGGTGCCATATCGTGTACGTACTACTGCTCGAATGGGCATCCGGAGTGTTCCTCCACCAATAATAGCTGGAGAGTCGCCATATGACCTAAGTTGTTAAAACAGACAAACAGACAAACAGAATAGCTGCATGCTGGAATCAAACTGATATGTTGTTGAATGTCATTTCCCAGAAATACCTGTATGCTTAGTACTATTATTGAGTGTATTATAATTATACTCTTGTCTACCATGGTAGTACCACTGATGGAGGTTACACGCATAATGCGACATAATAATATTATGTTTTTATAAATGTCTGACTTTATTGAAGCATATTTAATAGGTATATATTTTAATAAAACTTCTTAATTGCTAGATCGATTATTTTCATTTATTATGGCTGATATAAATTTTGTGTAGCATTAACTCTCAAAGAATATAATTATATGAGGTTGTAGTTCTTCTGCTCTTGAAATATGCATTTTCCCGATTAACAAGTTTCAAGTTTATTGGCATTATCAGCAATGCATTACCTTTGGCCATTTACATAAGTATAAACTATGCACACAAATAAATACATACATACATACATACATACACATGTTAAGAAACATTGATATTATCTAGGTTTTTTTTTCTTAGTAACATAGATTCCATTATATACTTAGATAGTTTTACCAATTCTATTTTATTCTTAGAAGACATGATATTATTGAATTTCTGTACACACGGCCACGATATAATACCAAGGTATTTAGTTCTTAAACTTGTGTATCTCGTACAACATAGCAAATAGTGATACTCCGATTCAACCGATTAACGAGGGCAAGATTGGATATAAAACATAGAAATGTCTGTAATTCATAATCATGCTTTTTGCAATACAAACAATTTGTTTGAGTCTTTAACAAGTTCGTATTTTATACGCTTTCCCATATGTTTCTTTTTAATGTCTGATTCAGAAATGTTATTAGACTACATAACACATATCAAAACCCTTCATTTTGTTTATATATTTCTCAAGAATGTATTTGTCTTTATTTGACTACATAACACATATCAAAACCCTTCATTTTGTTTATATATTTCTCAAGAATGTATTTGTCTTTATTTGACTACATAACACATATCAAAACCCTTCATTTTGTTTATATATTTCTCAAGAATGTATTTGTCTTTATTTGACTACATAACACATATCAAAACCCTTCATTTTGTTTATATATTTCTCAAGAATGTATTTGTCTTTGGTGTGTGTTTACGTTTATTTATCGTCGCTACCGGTTGCCCATATGAGTGACGCTTCTTGAAGAGATTAGTCATATTAGATGTTTGGAGGATAGTGCAATTATACAGACAGAGACCCATTCCAGAGTCTCCTATGATTCTTTTACGTGCACCGACACGAGACCTCGGTTTTAAGTCCCATCTGAAAGACTGTTAATTTCATTATTATCAGACGGGGAATCGAACCTGCAATCCCTGGATTGAGCAGTTTACCTAACAATACCTTTCCTGGGCAGGCTCCAGCTGTTAACAGGTTCTAGTGCAATGATACAGACAGAGATCCAGTCTACTCTGGTTCTTTTACGTGCATGGTGTACAGCACAGACACGATATCTCGGTTTAAAGTCCATACGAAAGATTGTTAATAGCTTTCATGTAATGTTGAGAAATAAAACCACTAAAACACCAACAGGGACTATCTCATTGACTCTGTTTTTACTTGCCCCCGTTTGATATGCCATATTTCAGGTAGTCAAGACCAATATAATGATTTAAGCGTTTACGTCGATGAAAAACCAATTGCGACACTCGTAAATGCAATTGGTGCTAAACAGGGTACTCCTGTCTACCATGGTAACATCACTGACGGAGGATACACACATACAGTGACATTATTACCTCCAATATCGTTCCGATATCTGATGATTAGAAAATTTGTTATTGGTGTGATGACAATATGTGAAGTACAAGTGTTTGAATACAGTAAGTATATTTCTCGTTATGTCAATATGTGAAGTACAAGTGTTTGAATACAGTAAGTATGTTTCTCGTGATGACAATATGTGAAGTACAAGTGTTTGAATACAGTAAGTATATGTCTCGTTATGACAATATGTGAAGGACAAGTGTTTGAATACAGTAAGTATATTTCTCGTTATGACAATATGTGAAGTACAAGTGTTTGAATACAGTCAGTATATTTCTCGTTATGACAATATGTGAAGTACAAGTGTTTGAATACAGTAAGTATATTTCTCGTGATGACAATATGTGAAGTACAAGTGTTTGAATACAGTAAGTATATTTCTCGTATGACAATATGTGAAGTACAAGTGTTTGAATACAGTAAGTATATTTCTCGTTATTAAAATATGTGAAGTACAAGTGTTTGAATACAGTAAGTATATCTCTCGTTAGAAATTGTTAGGTTAATAATATTTTATTGCATTTGTTTCATACAATACATTACATATATACATACAATA
>CM026391.1:9345260-9372993 GCA_014843695.1 Archivesica marissinica
ATGGGCATCCGCGGTCTTCCTCCACCAATAATAGCTGGAGAGTCGCCATATGACCTAAGTTGTTAAAACAGACAAACAGACAAACATACATGCTGCATGCTGGAATCAAACTGATATGTTGTTGAATGTCATTTCCCAGAAAATACCTGTATGCTTAGTACTATCATTGAGTGTATTATATACTCCTGTGTACCATGGTAGCATCACTGATGGAGGTTACACGCATACTGTGACATAATAGTATTATGTTTTTATAAATGTCTGACTTTATTGAAGCATATTTAATAGGTATATATTTTAATAAAACTTCTTAATTGCTAGATCGATTATTTTCATTTATTATGGCTGATACACATTTTGTGTAGCATTAACTCTCAAAGAATATAATTATATGAGGTTGTAGTTCTTCTGCTCTTGAAATGTGCATTTTCCCGATTAACAAGTTTCAAGTTTATTGGCATTATCAGCAATGCATTGCCTTTGGCCATTTACATAAGTATAAACTATGCACACAAATAAATACATACATACACATGTTAAGAAACAGTGATATTATCTAGGGTTTTTTTTCTTAGTAACATAGATTCCATTATATACTTAGATAGTTTTAACAATTCTATTTTATTCTTAGAAGACATGATATTATTGAATTTCTGTACACACGGCCACGATATAATACCAAGGTATTTAGTTCTTAAACTTGTGTATCTCGTACAACATAGCAAAAAGTGATACTCCGATTCAACCGATTAATGAGGGCAAGATTGGATATAAAACATAGAAATGTCTGTAATTCATAATCATGCTTTTTGCAATACAAACAATTTGTTTGAGTCCTTAACAAGTTCGTATTTTATACGCTTTCCCATATGTTTCTTTTTAATGTCTGATTCAGAAATGTTATTACACTACATAACACATATCAAAACCCTTCATTTTGTTTATATATTTCACAGGAATGTATTTGTCTTTATTAGACTACATAACACATATCAAAACCCTTCATTTTGTTTATATATGTCGCAAGAATGTATTTGTCTTTATTAGACTACATAACACATATCAAAACCCTTCATTTTGTTTATATATTTCGCAAGAATGTATTTGTCTTTATTAGACTACATAACACATATCAAAACCCTTCATTTTGTTTATATATTTCGCAAGAATGTATTTGTCTTTGGTGTGTGCTTACGTTTATTTATCGTCGCTACCGGTTGCCCATATGAGTGACGCTTCTTGAAGAGATTAGTCATTTTAGATGTTTGGAGGATAGTGCAATTATACAGACAGAGACCCATTCCAGAGTCTCCTCTGATTCTTTTACGTGCACGATGTAAAGCACCGACACGAGACCTCGGTTTAAAGTCCCATCTGAAAGACTGTTAATTTCATTATTATCAGACGGGGAATCGAACCTGCAATCCCTGGATTGAGCAGTTTACCTAACAATACCTTTCCTGGGCAGGCTCCAGCGGTTAACAGGTTCTAGTGCAATGATACAGACAGAGATCCAGTCTACTCTGGTTCTTTTACGTGCACGGTGTACAGCACATACACGATATCTCGGTTTAAAGTCCATACGAAAGATTGTTAATAGCTTTCATTTAATGTTGAGAAATAAAACCACTAAAACACCAACAGGGACTATCTCATTGACTCTGTTTTTACTTGCCCCCGTTTGATATGCCATATTTCAGGTAGTCAAGACCAATATAATGATTTAAGCGTTTACGTCGATGAAAAACCAATTGCGACACTCGTAAATGCAATTGGTGCTAAACAGGGTACTCCTGTCTACCATGGTAACATCACTGACGGAGGATACACACATACAGTGACATTATTACCTCCAATATCGTTCCGATATCTGATGATTAGAAAATTTGTTATTGGTGTGATGACAATATGTGAAGTACAAGTGTTTGAATACAGTAAGTATATTTCTCGTTATGTCAATATGTGAAGTACAAGTGTTTGAATACAGTAAGTATGTTTCTCGTGATGACAATATGTGAAGTACAAGTGTTTGAATACAGTAAGTATATGTCTCGTTATGACAATATGTGAAGGACAAAAACAAAAACCAACAAAAAACAAAAACACAAACCAACAAAAAACAAAAACAAAAACCAACAAAAAACAAAAACAAAAACCAACAAAAAACAAGTGTTTGAATACAGTAAGTATATTTCTCGTGTGACAATATGTGAAGTACAAGTGTTTGAATACAGTAAGTATATCTCTCGTATGACACTATGTAAAGTACAAGTGTTTGAATACATACGTCTATTTCACGTATGACAATATGTGAAGTACAAGTGTTTGAATACAGTAAGTATATTTCTCTTATGACAATATGTGAAGTACAAGTGTTTGAATACAGTAAGTATATTTCTCGTTATGACAATATGTGAAGTACAAGTGTTTGAATACAGTCAGTATATTTCTCGTTATGACAATATGTGAAGTACAAGTGTTTGAATACAGTAAGTATATTTCTCGTGATGACAATATGTGAAGTACAAGTGTTTGAATACAGTAAGTATATTTCTCGTTATGACAATATGTGAAGTACAAGTGTTTGAATACAGTAAGTATATTTCTCGATGTGACAATATGTGAAGTACAAGTGTTTGAATACAGTAAGTATATCTCTCGTTATGACACTATGTAAAGTACAAGTGTTTGAATACAGTACGTCTATTTCACGTGATGACAATATGTGAAGTACAAGTGTTTGAATACGAATACAGTAAGTATATTTCTCTTTATGACAATATGTGAAGTACAAGTGTTTGAATACAGTAAGTATATGTCTTGTTATGACAATATGTGAAGTACAAGTGTTTGAATACAGTAAGTATATTTCACGTGATGACAATATGTGAAGTACAAGTGTTTGAATACTGTAAGTATATGTCTCGTTATGACAATATGTGAAGTACAAGTGTTTGAATACAGTAATTATATTTCACGTTATGACAATATGTGAAGTACAAGTGTTTGAATACAGTAAGTATATTTCTCGTTAATGTGTTCATACAGATTATTGACTGTAGCAAATTGATATGTATGGTTTTATATACAACGTGCATAATAACAGATAAACAGATGAATTGTATTTACATCTATAGAATATTGCACTGATAATACGAAAATTCGATATTGGTATATGTTGCACAGTATGATTGTAATACGTGTAATATTATATGTTAGTGGTGCTCACTCGGAAGATCTTTTCATTTTAGTTTTATTAAGAATTATACTATTTTGAAATTGCTTACATGCGGATCTGTAGTCCAGTTGTTAACACGTTGCACTGGTAATCCAGGGGTCGCAGGTTCGATCCGCCATCTGACCCTAATAAAATTAACAGTTTCACTTTCAGATGGGATTTTAAACCGTGGTCTCGTGTCGGTGCTTTACACCGTGCACGTAAAAGAACCAGCGAATACTACGGAATGTTTCTCTGTCTGTATCATTGCACTATCCTCCAAAAATCTAAACTGACTAATCTCTACAGGAGTCGTCGCTCATATGGGCAACCAGTAATGACGATAAATTTACGTAAACAAATGAACCAGCTTTTGAATGAACACATTTGTTACACTCCCATTGGCAGTGTCATTAGAATATTCATATTTGTGTTTGCAGAGTGTATGAATGGGAAATATGGGCAACAATGCGACATGAACTGCAGCACTCGCTGTATAAATGGTGTAGCTAACTGTGACTCGCTAACAGGTGCTTGCAAACTCGGATGTGCTGCGGGGTACATGGGTCTGAATTGTTCGTCAGGTATATAATAATAGTTCTTATTCTTAGAATATTCGTTTGATAATGTGACCTATCATTTATGTTTTCTCTCTAAGAAGAGTATTGCCAAATGTTCTTATTAACTGTTAGTTTATACAAATTGAATTTAGTTCGATTGCGATGCAAGTTCTTACAACCTGTATTAATCACTCTCGAGACCTCATTCCTGATGGAATCCATCGCCACGAGGGACATAGAAGAGGCAACGTGGAATTTAAGTGCCTTGCCTAAGGGTACAATCGTATCTGCTTGAGCGGGGCTCGAACTCCGGACCTTTCACATCTGAAGCGAACGCGCATCCACTGCGCTATCAGGACTTCCACTATTAACTTTTATGGATCTAAACTACCTAGGTTATGTACTTCGAACTGTGAAATATCGAGGACAGCGTGCTTATAACCACTTTAAGCTCATTACATAAACAAAGGCATTAACTATTGTAATATTTATCTATATATCCGTTTATGATTCATTACTAATACCACACTGTGCTGGGTACCACCACATTAAACGGTATTTATTCTACAACGATTACGAAACAAGTTGTAGCGTAACAACATTTATTAATCACTCTTGTTGGCACGTCGGATGATATCGTATTTGTGGTCATTCGTATTGGAGGAAAACGGAGTACTCTGAGAAAACTCACCTGTCCGATCTGGCGACCTACGTACCATCTCACATACATCCAAATCCGAGGATCGAACCCGGGTTACATTGGTGAGAAGCGAACGTGCTAACCACTGCGATAATCGGGCAGCTACATTATACAGGCAGCTTAGCACCTGAACATTGGTAAGGCACTGTACATACAGAAGGTTAACTTCAAATCACTATGTCGAATTCTTTCATCTGAACAAGCTACTGGGCTCGCTTGTTGCAGATCATTGGGTCTGTTTACAAACATCTTTATATCTCAGAGTCAGGGAATATGTATTGCAAACCTATTTGAGAATAATCCTGTAAAGCAATAGCACTTGTGGTCGTTTTTGTTTCCGCAAATATTTCCACGTTGGCCATGAAGTTTTATATAACAAAGCATGTATTTATTGATTAGACAGTTTCCTGCGATTGAAAGATGCACGCTTAATGTTAATATTGTATTTACACAGAATCCAACTATGGACTGAATTGTTCTTATTCTTTCGGTAGTTGTAAAACCGGAATTGTTTAATTTAATAATATTTTATTGCATTTTTTTCATACAATACATTACATATATACATACAATACTAAGAACAAATCAGAGATTAATATGTAATTATATGATTGCAGTATACGATACATTTGTTTTGTCAAGGGAAAAAAGTAAATGGGTTGGGCTACAAGTTATAACAACATTATGTACAGCCCTTCATGTCAACTTCGTCAATAAAACCTTCTACAGATAAGTTATATTTCAGTCTTCCAAAGCATAAATATAACCCAGTATAACCAACGTCTGAGGTCCTGAACCATAGATACAAAGCATTGTCCAACAAAACCTAGGTATGTTGTCGCCATAATGAAACGATGTACAAGTATGTCTGGGCCCGAGACGGCCGAACGACCGAGGGGCATATCCTTTTAAAATTGCCATAATTGCCGTACAACTATAGAAGTTGACTACACATTTCTCATCTAAATTCTTATATCATCGAGTTTTGATTGTTACACTTGAGTAAAGTGTCAATTTATATGTTACATTCCTTTTTCGAGCACTATTAATACTTCTAAGTCGTATTGTGCATACATAGACAATGACTATTATCTACCATTAGTTTGGTTTAAACATATTTATTCGACATCATATAACATAATTTACTACAAAATAATTATGCACACAATAAATGCAAGTGGATTGAAATGAAAGCTAAAAGCTTATTGGATTTCCCTCCACCATTAGTTGGGGTGTTGTGTCATTATGTGGTTAATGCCGTGATTTGAACTCATTAGTTTAAATAAAATAGTCTGTGCGGTTTGTGCTTTGAACTCATTAGTTGAATTAAAATATAATATTATAAGGGAACCAGAGTTACATTTGAATGGACTTCCCGACAAGCTACAGCACTAAGGTTATACTTCCGATTTAATCCATCTGTTCTTGTATATTAATGTTACAACATGATGTAAATATTGATGATATAAAATATGTTTAAGCTAAGCTTATACTTCAGTGTGAAATGATGAAGTCAAATGTGTGATAATTGACAATGGTTTAAAATGAAGCTCTATTATTTATGAAGAGTGTCCCGATGGTACGTTTGGTGCGAACTGTTCACAAGATTGTCACTGCATGAATGCTTCGTCATGTAATAAATTGGACGGACATGGATGTAACGGTAGTTGTGCTTTCGGGTGGACAGGAGACACGTGTTCCAAAGGTAATTCCTAACAATGTAGTTACTATATTTCTATATTTAATTATGATATTTAGTTTGTGCCTTTACAAATAGCACGTGCTCGAGAGATTTAGATCATTATCATACCTGACCATGTGTAATTTATATTCCAATAGTAGTATAGACACGTTCACGCAAACTGTTTTGTACCAATTCACGTGAATTAGTATTTATATGTTATATAATATATACATAATTATGTAACATATAAATACTTCATCGTATGGTATATATATATATGACAATGTACCATGTACCAGTCTGAATAAAATGTTCTGTTCTGACCTGAACAAGTCAAATTTCTGATAATTGACCATGGTTTAAATTGAAGCTCTATTATTTATGAAGAGTGTCCCGATGGTACGTTTGGTGTGAACTGTTCACAAGAGTGTCACTGCATGAATGCTTCGTCATGTAATAAATTGGACGGACATGGATGTAACAGTAGTTGTGCTTTCGGATGGACAGGAGACACGTGTTCCAAAGGTAATTCTAATTTAGGTCTTAGCTTTAGTTTGTGCTTTTGAAATAAAGAGTACATGCTTAAGAGATTAATATAACGGACCATGTGTAATTAATATTCCAAAAACGATATAGACATGTTTCACGAATTTATTACTTACTCCTTACCAAACGACGAAGTACGTTCGCGACTGCACGTTCGTTAGCGATCCGTGTAAGCGACATATTGAATAAAATTTATCCGATTTCGCTCCAGCAGGTTTATTAGCGACCCTTATAAGCGTCGTATGGTATAATGTTTCGCTCCTGCAGGTTCGTTAGCGACCCTTATAAGCGTCGTATGGTATAAGGTTTCGCTCCTGCATGTTCGTTAGCGACCCTTGTAAGCGTCGTATGGTATACGGTTTCGCTCCTGCAGGTTCGTTAGCGACCCTTATAAGCGTCGTATGGTATAAGGTTTCGCTCCTGCAGGTTCATTAGCGACCCTTGTAAGCTTCGTATGGTATAAGGTTTCGCTCCTGCAGGTTCGCTAGCTACCCTTATAAGCGAGGTATGGTATATAGTTTATCCGATGTCGCCCCTGCAGGTTCGTTAGCGGCCCTTGGAAGCGACGTATGGTATAAGGTTTATCGATGTCGCCCCAGCAGGTTCGTTAGTGACCCTTGTAAGCGACGTATGTTATAAGGTTTATCCGATTTCGCTCCTGCATGTTCGTTACCGACCGTTGTAAACGACATATGGTATATGGTTTATCCGATTTCGCTCATACAGGTTCGTTACCGACCGTTGTAAACGACGTATGGTATATGCTTTATCCGATTTCGCTCCTGCAGGTTCGTTACCGACTGTTGTAAACGACGTATGGTATAAGGTTTATCCGATTTCGCTCAAGCAGGTTCGTTACCGACCGTTGTAAACGACGTATGGTATAAGGTTTATCCGATTTCGCTCATGCAGGTTCGTTACCGACCGTTGTAAACGACGTATGGTATATGCTTTATCCGATTTCGCTCCTGTATGTTCGTTACTGACCGTTGTAAACGACGTATGGTATAAGGTTTATCCGATTTCACTCCTGCATGTTCGTTACCGACCGTTGTGAACGACGTATGGTATATGGTTTATCATATTTCGCTCATGCAGGTTCGTTACCGACCGTTGTAAACGACGAATTGTATATGGTTTATCCGATTTCGCTCCTGTATGTTCGTTACCGACCGTTGTAAACGACGTATGGTATAAGGTTTATCCGATTTCGCTCCTGCATGTTCGTTACCGACCGTTGTAAACGACGTATGGTATATGGTTTATCATATTTCGCTCATGCAGGTTCGTTACCGACCGTTGTAAACGACGTATGGTATATGGTTTATCCGATTTCGCTCCTGTATGTTCGTTACCGACCGTTGTAAACGACGTATGGTATAAGGTGTATCCGATTTCGCTCATGCAGGTTCGTTACCGACCGTTGTAAACGATGTATGGTATATGGTTTATCCGATTTAATTATTACATACTTGGTAATAAATAGTCTACACTTATATCGTCTACACATATTGACTTATATCGTCTACACATATTGACTTATATCGTCTACACATATTGACTTATATCGTCTACACATATTGACTTATATCGTCTACACATATTGACTTATATCGTCTACACATATTGACTTATAACGTCTACACATATTGACTTATATCGTCTACACATATTGACTTATATCGTCTACACATATTGGTTGCTATTTACACGCACACACAATAACAACCGACTAACGCTTTGCCTAATGACATGTTATATCGACATATAACGATATATCAGCTATTATTTGTGGAGGAAGATCCCGGGTGCCTTTATGAGCAGTATTTCAGGCACGGACGGGCGCACGGCTAGAACCACCAATCTTCCGCAACCTACTTGGTTATATTCCTCACATGAAAGAATTCGACACTACCAGTGGAATTCGGACCAACAACGGTGAGGAGCAGGAGATTGGAAACCTCGCAGATATGACATTATGTACTGTTAAACGTTTATATGACTACTACATCTCTGTAACATTGGTCATATTTACACGAACAAACAAATGATAATACTTAGTTTATATCATAATTATTTCAGATTTAAATCTCATCCACGGCCTGAAGAACTCCACCACCAGTCAGTCTAGCATATTCACAAACAACTCTGATCACAATTCTACAAAAGCTATAGATGGAGTAGACAATTATGATATAGATAATTGTAAATGCTGCAGTGTTACTGATGGGAACATACCTTCATGGTGGCAGATTTATCTGGGAAGCAAATACCTTATAGATGCCGTGGAAGTATTTGGTCGCGCGTCAGGTATCATGTTTCAAAATGTTTCAAAGTTTTATTTGTTTAAATCCAGAAGGTCTCAGACCCATGTGGCATACATGTACATATACAAAACTATGGCGACAGCAATTCATTATATCAATATATCTAATTAATTATATAATACTAAAGCAAATATTTATATGTGATAATATATTATAATATAGATGAAAAAATCTTTAATAACATATGCATGCCATGTTAACTTACTTTAAAGGCTTTTATTTTTATAAGTAACACACCAAACATCGTTCATGCAATTATTAAGAACGTATTAAGTAAATAATAAATTTATTATTAGTATATAAATAAAATTATTTTATTATATAGATTAATATTCTGAAAACTAAAATATATAATCAATTGGACTTTAATTTGCAGCTGTATTTGTATATCATAACATTAACCTACTAATAAATATTGGTGTACTTATGATCTTAACACACATGCAAATAGTTTAATGGCCCACACTGTAATGAGAATGTATCATAATTATAGTGACATGAGTTGATAGTACAAAGTCCGAAAACATGATGACTATGCTTATTAATAATACAACTTGTACATAATCATTTTCTGAAGGTATACAACTTCCAACATATGAACATTCTTGCTCGAAAGCGAAATTAGCATTATATTACCCTACACTTACACCATTTGGAAAATCTACATTAATGTAGTGTTGTAGTGTAGCATCTCCTATTGTGACTTCTATATGTTCTCTACTTACTAATAATATAATGAATCTACTTTGTGTATTTATGAGTTCATTGATTCCAGTAATCACAAACATATATCTATATGTCGGATTATATTGGTACTCAGCCGTCATTGGAGACCTGAATGTTGGTATGCAATAATAGTTTGCATGTGTTTCTGTGTGTAGTCCTAAATATATCGTTTGCTATATGTACATGTATCCCAGAGTAAGGAGTCAGTTAGGTTCCTCGTTATGCTGGCCTATTTGTATACATTTGTCTCTCAAGTTAGCTATAAGATTAGCTTACTCAACCCACTTACTAAGATATTATTTTAAATAAATTGTGTGTTTGTCATATCACATTGATGAATTGAAAGTAGGAATGTTGATTTTGTATTCGCTTGATATGACATTGGTTTTATATATTACTATTTGGCAGGAGAGCCTGGACAATTACAAGATGCTGTTATCTACGCTGGCAATATGTCTTTGGCTGGCAACAATACTAATGGAGTAGTGGTGTATACAATACCCACAATCACCAACAACAACTCACACTTCATCCAACACTTACAATCTGCAATCATCACACAGTATTTCATTATAACACTTAACCAAACTATCCTCACGCTTTGTGAGTTTAAATTATATGAAAAACGTAAGTATCGCCTATATTCAATTAGTGTAATGTTAATATAATTTGCATGTCAATATCTTTATAGCGCAATTGACATAGCAATAGCCAGACTATATTGCTCCAGACCGGTCTAAAGACTATGGTTGTATATCGCATGTTGCAAATGACAAATGGAAACAACAGCTTAGTTTAATCATATTGTATTGGAAAACAATATAGGTAGACATGTGTTGAGATGTGTTAATCAATACATCTGCTAGTATGTCGGAAATACACGAATGCTACTCATATATCGTTTCTAAATATAGATACATGTATGTTAACGTTACATTCTTGTTCACTATTGTTTCAAAGTGAAATAGGACTGTATATGAATGTCCCGTATCATATGGCAGCAATTTTAATAAAAAATGATAAAATTAATTTACGCACATTGATGTCTTTGCTCTATTAAAATTTGTTACGAGAAACCGAGTTATGGAGAAAAGCGAATGCAGAAAATACCTGTAAGGTTGCATATATGTTCATAAATATGTCTAAGGTTGTGTTTCCTTACTGGAACACCTTTGAGTACTTATTTTATACAGGGTCAGTACCAATTAGATTGTTATAGGTATATACTACAATTTGTATTGAAGACATATAATAAATATATGTTTATTGTGTTTGAAGATGCTCTATCTGCTGTAAATATTGTACATTATTAATTGATTATAGAATATTGTCTGCACATTGGCGTCATTTGCAAGTCCAATACGAGCATGTACACGTTAGTATCGATGTTGAACACAGCCAATATGGAGCCAACACGACCAATATGAGATTTAGGATGTCTGCGTGAAAACATCGAACTCTGATTAGTTGTTGGACCTCGACTTGCATGAGGTTGTCTTGCGAAATTAGTTTGCAGTTGTCATCTTGGAAACATAACTCATTGGTGCTACTTTGCTAGTTAGAATCTTTGAAAAAGAGTGAATATATTGAATAGTCAATTAATACAATTGTCATTAATTAAGTGATTTCATATTGGCCTTGTTATTGGGAGTCAGCCATATTAATAACATTATAATATTGAACTATATGCAGAATGTGATGTGGGAAGATTTGGAGCTGGGTGTTCGCATCAATGTCACTGTTCAGACCAGCAGACTTGTAACTCTGTGACAGGAATATGTAAGGCGCCAGGGTGCTTGGATGGTTGGCAAGGACTAGCGTGTGATCAAAGTACGATGTTTTATTTACATAACAGTATAACCAGTGAATATATAAACAAAATTGCGTAGTTGTAAACTCTATCATTATATGACATACTTAAAACTGAGAATAAACAAATTAGAAAAAATACTTAGCTTTACCAAGATTAGGTGCGAACGTTCGACACAGGTCTGAGACCTTCTAGATTTAAACAAATAAAACGTTGAAACTTTATAATATGTATATGTTGCTATATATATATACCCATGGGTGGTTACAATATGTATATGTTACTATATATACATATGGGTGGTTACAATATGTATATGTTACTATATATACCCATGGGTGGTTACAATATGTATATGTTACTATATATACATATGGGTGGTTATAATATGTATATGTTACTATATATACCCATGGGTGGTTACAATATGTATATGTTACTATATATACATATGGGTGGTTACAATATGTATATGTTACTATATATACCCATGGGTGGTTATAATATGTATATGTTACTATATATACATATGGGTGGCTATAATATGTATATGTTACTATATATATCCATGGGTGGTTATACTATGTATATGTTACTATATATACATATGGGTGGTTATAATATGTATATGTTACTATATATACCCATGGGTGGTTATATGTATATGTTACTATATATACATATGGGTGGTTATAATATGTATATGTTACTATATATACATATGGGTGGTTAATGCAATTTTATGTGATATCGCATATTATATAAGTGTTCAATCTTTATTCATTGTGTGCATGCATGTATATATTATATACCAAACAGTGTTTACTCAAGGAAGAATGGCACAGGTGTAGTAGGGGTAGGGATAAGCCAAATCGACCCTGTGTACTCTGTGATATTCTTAATAGAAGTAAATGCAGGTTTGATATATAAATTATGAACATTGTTATGCTAGCATATTCTTGTGATTAATTATAAAATTGAATAATAGCATCGTTACTATGCCTTCTCCGCAAGATTTGTCACCACTATTTGCTATGTTCGTGTTTGTAAATTGTTGTACCTCATGGGTCATAATGACCTATTGGATATGAAATAAAGTTGATCTAACATATCTAACACATATTAACCTTGCTTAATGCACGGTATGGTGGATCCAATATATTACACGTGAAACTAGTCAATGCGAATATGATTCTAGTGATTAAGTTTTCGATAAATGCCACAAACTTGAATCTTTTATTAGTCTAAATCACACATTTCGAACAAGTTTGGATATGTCCCATTATAGGATAATTTTAAAAACTTATTAAGTAACCATAACATGCAACTAATAATAACTGTTCTTTAGATTGCAGTCAACACATGTTTGGACCCGGATGTAACACAACGTGCCATTGTTTGAATAGTTCACATTGTGACCCTGTTAATGGTACATGTGACACGTCACATTGCGATCCGGGATGGCAAGGACTATCATGTAGTAATGGTATGTAATTATATACGTCAAGTCAAGTCAAATATATTTTATTCTCTCATTTCATGACATACAGGAATAAATGAGGTATTACAAGCAATACAATTCATGCGGCTCGTAATATTACTAACATAATTATACATATATAACAATGATAAACCTTTGCATGACTATGGTTCAGTGTAGAATAGTATTCCTCCACTACAAATGTATAAGTTAGCTAGCTAAACATGCCGGAGCGTCAACATTTTACGCTACATTATGTGTGTACCATTCGTTCATACCTGTTCTATTTCTAAGCGAACTAAAGTATAAGTAACATTTACATTACCACATTCTGCGTATTAACTGAGAAAAATGAAACTTTATTTATGTTTTTATTTTATTATTTTACCTTTGCACCTTACACATGTATATTATAGACAGGTATTCCTATATTCTAAGTATAGATTTGATGTGTTTACATAGTTTTACAGACGGATCTGTAGTCCAGTGGTATCACGCTGGACTGGTAATCCATGGATCGCAGGTTCGATCCCCCGTCTTACCCTAATAAAATTAACAGTCTTTCAGATGGGACGTTAAACCGAGGTCTCGTGTCGGTGCTTTACACCGTGCATGTAAATGAACCAGAGGAGACTCTGGAATGGGTCTCTGTCTGTATCATTGCACTATTCCAAAAATCTAAAATGACTAATCTCTTCAGGAGGCGTCGCTCATATGGACAACCGGTAGCGACGATCAATAAACGTAAAACACACACAAATTATTTTAATAAACCAATGGTATGCATGTTTTTTGTTTGAGTTACACATGGATTAATAAATGTTTTATTGGGAAAACCATGTATGATTACACCGAATACACATGGGTAATTAATTAGTATTCAAAATAATTCATAACTAAAAGAACTGTCCTCCAGTGGGTACCTGCACACATAGGCATTCCTGGCAATGAAGCCGCTGACCAGCTTGCCAAGCAAGGTTCTACCGAGAGGCAATCAGACAAAGATTTGACTTACAAGGAGAAATGCACCATAATCAAATCTGCATCAAAGCCAACAGTCGAGAAGGATAACTACCACCTTCTCACCAGACAGGAGCAAGTCACGATATTCCGGCTTAGAACAGGGCATAACCGCCTGAACTTCCATATGTGTCGGAAGCTTGGACTAGTTCCATCAACTGCCTGCAGCTGCAAACTAGGGGACCAGACTGCAGAACACATCCTCCAGGAGTGTCCCAATCTTCATGGGCTGAGGAAAACAACCTGGGCAACAGATACTTCTCTCCAGACGAAGTTACATGGCTGCCGGGAGGATCTGAGGAGGACGGCCCATTTCGTGTTTGCTGCCGGCTTGTCCATGTGATTCGCGAACGACAAGAAGAAGAAGAAGAAAATAATTCATAAAGATGTATGCAACTCATTGAATCACTTGTATTTTTATAACATTCACTACCCTTATCGAAACGAAAAAGCACACATTTGGAACACGCATGGATATGCCAAATAATAGGATAAAATGTATAGGTTTATAATCCTCTGAAAATTGCTTAAATTATAGTAACAATTTAAATAATTATGTGACCACAATCGATGGCTACCATAACATGTGGCCAATAACAACAGTTCTTTAGTTTGCAGTCAACACATGTTTGGAACCGGATGTAACACAACGTGCCATTGTTTGAATAGTTCACACTGTGACCCTGTTAATGGTACATGCGACACAGCACAGTGCGATCCGGGATGGAAAGAACAATCATGTAGTAATGGTACGTAATTATATAAGTAGCATGTCATAACTTCACACTCACTTAGATTGCACAGCGGCATATATGCAAAAAATAGAATACAGAGATATAACTGCGTAGTAACATGACATGTAATGCTCAATATCGCGTGAATATAACAGTGTGTCCTGAAACTGCTAGACATAATACTGACACACTAACTCAGTAACTCAGCGATACCCATGGACAATCATAAGTATACCCTGTTCATGTATGAGCATGGTGAAATCGTATATTTATGACACAGTCGATATGGGTTTTATGTGTCTTTAGATGGTCTTTGAGCTACCATTTAAATTTTACGATTAGCACACAGGTGGCGTTTTAATGGGTAGTCTCATCCACAAGAAAAGGGTGTCCTCGGGCAAATGGGTGAACTATCCAATGCTGAATAATGTAGACCAGACATGTATCCTTTGTACATGTGTCTTTGATGTGATACGTATGCTTGCTTTGTTGTAGTCAGATGCATTATAATCATGCTTATATATGTCATTAACTGTTATTTGTCACCATTGACAATTAGTTGTCACCATTGACAGTTATTTGTCACCATTAACAATTATTTGTCATCATTGACAATTAGTTGTCACCATTGACAGTTATTTGTCACCATTAACAATTATTTGTCATCATTGACTGTTCTTTTTCATCATTGACTGTTATGTGTCACCAATGGCAGTTATTTGTCACCATTGACAGTTATGTGTCACCATTGACTGTTATTTGTAAAACAATATTTGCACCATGTTATCTCATGGGTTTGTACCCTTTTATTCAATAAACTATCTAAGCAACACGGTACATTCTCAGCAGGGGTGTTCGTGACAAATGAAATGTTCAGTATTGGTCCATGGTTGTTTAGCATGGAGTTGTCCTATATAGATCTATACATAGACATATATCATAGTGTTGTGGACAGTTCCAGCTGGAACTATTATCCAGGTTCATGCAAGCATTTCCAATAATATTCGATGAATTTTGTAATAAGGAGACTTTAACTAAATCCTTCTGTCGTTTATTTTAAAAACTTTGAATAATTCTAAAACAGTAGATATAAGTCTATGTACATAGCCACGATAATGGACCAACATGTATTATAAGAATTGTCGGCTGCATACATGTATTTTGTTTTGTCTACTTAGCTTGCTTCTGTTTGGTGTTGTATATACCTATAACAGCCCACTTTGTTATTCAAGCTTGTTTCTCTCCGGAGTTTGGAGATGCGTGTAACGACACATGCCATTGTCTCAACAATGGCACATGCGATCATATTAATGGAACGTGTGAGAATAATATATGTGAACCTGGTTGGCATGGAGATAGTTGTAATAAAGGTAAATTCCGAACATAAATTTACCTACTTCACACAATACTGATTGTCTTTAGGTTATACAAATTTATTTAGTTTAGCTCGATTGCGAAGCAAATTCTTACAACTTATATTAATCAATCCCGAGACCTCATTCCTGGTGGAATCAATCGCCACGAGGGAGAGAGAAGAGGCAAAGTGGAATTTAAATGCCTAACCTAAGGGAACAATCGTAGCGGCTCCAGTGGGGTGGAGGCTCGAGCTCAGGGCCTTTCGCACCTGATGCGAACACGCGTCCTCTGCGCTATCACGACTTCCACACTTTAGGTTCTTATGTTTCCCATTTAGATAGAATCTTTAGCAGAGTTATGCCTTCGTTGTTAAATCGAAGAACATATATTTTGGAAGCTGTCGAATGAGTGTCATCCCCCTATATATAGACTTTAGGGGCGTACGAATTCCGTTACACCCTATATGTGTGTCTCTATCATCCAATCGTAACAGTATATAAATCCGTTCACCAATCGGTGCGCTCCATTAGAACAGCAGTTCAGAGATTAGTTCCACGAGCGTGCGCCGTTCAAAATATAGATCCGTTTACTCTCCAAACCATCAAAAGAGCCGCCAACAAAAAACAGTATAAATCACTGAACAGATAGAACGATCAACAGTCTAATAGTCACTAGGTGTTGTTAAATACATTTCGCGAAATACCGATACGGTAATACAATCCAGTTCTATGATTAGGGTATGTAAACACCTGTCCCGATTCAGATGACAAATATTGGATAAGATATTCGTCTCTCGGTAAATGTACGATCCAGAAGGACGGGAGGATGTATAAAGGATACACTAATGAAGCGACTTCATTTGGTCATATATTGATAGTTCGTATTTCATATTTGATTTAACAATTGCCACAGTAAAACTCACACTATCGTATTGTCATTAGTATTCGCGTATAGTTCTCACATTACAATAGTACAATTAGAATCTAGTATTTTTATCACGCGATATACAAGTTTTATATTTACATCGCTATTGCCTTTCTTACGATGATCGTTTGTGCCCTGATTGTATACATTTTCGTATGAGAGTTCCCAACTAATGCTATGCAGCTGACATGCGCATTCGAAGTTACCGACTCATGATTTTAGGAATTTATGTAATATCGGGTTATGTGAATCATGCTAGCACCGGAACATGTACTATCGGGTTATGTGAATCTGGCTGACATGGTATTAGCTGTAACAATTGTATGGGCATATTTTGTATTCAGATTCAGTGAGCAGGAACACCATTTTTTAATAATAACTGATGAATGAAAATATTTCATATTATTGGTGTTTTGTCTGTGACTACAGTTCATTTGTATACATGTGTTCCTCAATATGCCATTGTTGGGATATCAAAGGTTGCGATGCTGCCATGGAAACATGTAATAACACGATAAATATATCACAAGTTACAATTTTAATAGCCCAATGATCTATGGTAATTAGTCACATATAGAATGATAAAACTTTACATGCATTGTATAAATGGAATAGCCAAAACACGTTGCGCGCGCAGCATAGTTCAAGGTAGGTATATCGCAGAATAACCCGAGGTATATTTTACTCTACAAGTATGTATGTTATTAGCTGGGTCGTGTTAGAATAAATAATATTCCAATGTATCTAAAAACAAAAATAGATATTTCTATGATACGAATTCGACATATATGTTCACGTTTTCCCATAAACAATAATAAAGTGGTACTTTCAAAGACTTACCGGTATATAAGAGTGCTAAGCCACAGAATATTTCCAGAATTACAGGCTCGTGTTCGTCAGCATGTAATTAAAGAGAATGATATGATAGTGTAACAGAAAATGAATATAGAATTTATTACACATTTTCCTCTAATTACATAAATCAATCGCATATAGAAATAAATAAAAGTACAAAACGCCGTACATAATGTTTATAATGGCGGTGACGATGTGCTTGGGCAATACAATTAAATACATCCACAAGGTGGTGGATTGATTCCATTGGGAACCAGTTCTCACGAACGATTAGGCTAATATTGTAAGAACTTGCTTCACAACCAAGCTAAACGAAATGTGCATACACTAGTGTGTATGATATATGTAAAACCAAATGTCCATAATATTCATTCTTATCGCATTATTAATAGTACTGTAGAAGTAGGCTAGTGTGGCTAGTATGGTGGTATTTCCTATATACATGTATATATATACTCGCAAGTTTCTAGATGCATGCATAATACAATGTCAAGTTTATGGATATTTGCATACTGACACATATATCCTGTCGGTTTATTTGCATACACGTATATTGTAGACAGCTAGTTAAACGATTCCATTCATGTCATCATAACTTATATATTCCAACATTTTTCAAGAGTGCACCTCTGGACAATTTGGAGACAATTGCTCGCAGGAATGTCACTGCAAGATCACCACAACAAAGTGCAATCATGTTAACGGGACATGTTCCCCTGGATGGAAGAATAATGACTGTAGTACAAGTATATATTATTTTCATTTAGATTGATTGCATTGTATAGAGTGGTGGACCCTATGCTCGGCGTATTCCTATGCTCGGCGTATTCCTATGTTCGGCGTATTTTTTCCATTTACATCCGTATTTAAAATATTTAAATAGTTTTAACCTATTTTCGTTGACAGAGGTGAAGCATGGTTCAATAGCATTCCGTTGTGCATACCGGTAGCCTAATGCAACTGTCACCTGACTGGTTCAGTAGCCGAATATAAACAGACAACTTGTCGCGAAATTATTTCCCACCGAAATGATGTGGTTTATGAGCATTTCAGGTGGCTATCCGGATTGGGGAAAATTGTACAAATAACCAGAAAAATGTTTCTTATGAGTTGTAATATTGTTAGTTATTGATGTTACTAAGCCAAAATAATATATTCAACATTTACCTATGCATAAATAATAAAAGTCATGTACGCCGTGCATAGGTGCCCTAAAGTATCTAGTTCCCCATGGAAACAGGTGCCGTTGCGATAGCTGTATTTAGCGCATGGTTACGTAATGAAGCTAAAATGTTCAACAACAATTTTATGAAAGTTGTGTTCATGACTTAAGAAAATAATAATATACGGCAAGTGCATTTAACCTTTTGCATAGGCCATGATATGTAGGATTTACGCCGAGCATAGGTTCCACCACTCTATATATATTGTATACGTACATAATCTTAACATTTAATCTTTAATATGAAATGGATATAGATTTTTGTTTTAGCTATCATATAACTCACTCTCTTACTTGCTCAACACAACTACTCTTCATTCATACTTGATGCGCACGCATCAACAAGTACAGAAGAAATTATTATAATAATTTACTTCGATCGTACTCCAAATATCTCTTTATGTTGATATAAACTATATTTAAAACATAAAAAACAACAAATAAATTTAAGATGTGAGGAATGTGTTCCATTTTATATTATGTTTTTCTAGATAGTCATGTATCAATGTTATAGTATTTTGATTTCTAACCGACCCTTTAAGTATTTGACAAACCTGTCTATACGTGTAATCGATTGTCTATAATATAACTGTTCTTAGTAATCATAGTATCAGTAAACTAACGTGGCTAGTATATTAGAATGTAGTATATACATGTACTAATATACATGCTGGCAAGTTCTAAATTGATGAATTGTAGAGTTATCTCATCCATATTTAGCGTGCTGATACATATATCCTGTCTGTTTATTTGCATACACGTATATTGTAGTCAAGTATTCTGTTTATTTGCATACACGTATATTGTAGTCAGGTATTCTGTGTATTTGCATACACGTATATTGTAGACTTGTATTCTGTTTATTTGCATACACGTATATTGTAGTCAGGTATTCTGTGTATTTGCATATATGTATATTGTAGTCAGGTATTCTGTTTATTTGCATATATGTATATTGTAGTCAGGTATTCTGTTTATATGCATACAGGTATATTGTAGTCAGGTATTCTGTTTATTTGCATACACGTATATTGTAGTCAGGTATCACAACACAAACAACACAACACAAACAACACACCAAATCAGGTATTCTGTTATTGCATACACGTATATTGTAGACTATTCTGTTATGCATACACGTATATGTAGTCAGTATTTGTATTTGCATACACGTATATTGTAGTAGGTATTCTGTTATTGCATCACGTATATGTAGTCAGGTATTCTGTGTATTTGCATACACGTATCTTGTAGTCAGTTATTCTGTGTATTTGCATACACGTATATTGTAGACTTGTATTCTGTTTATTTGCATACACGTATATTGTAGTCAGGTATTCTGTGTATTTGCATACACGTATATTGTAGTCAGGTATTCTGTTTATTTGCATACACGTATATTGTAGTCAGGTATTCTGTGTATTTGCATACACGTATATTGTAGTCAGGTATTCTGTTTATTTGCATACACGTATATTGTAGACTTGTATTCTGTTTATTTGCATACACGTATATTGTAGTCAGGTATTCTGTGTATTTGCATACACGTATATTGTAGTCAGGTATTCTGTTTATTTGCATACACGTATATTGTAGTCAGGTATTCTGTTTATTTGCATACACGTATATTGTAATCAGGTATTCTGTGTATTTGCATACACGTATATTGTAGTCAGGTATTCTGTTTATTTGCATATACGTATATTGTAGACTTGTATTCTGTTTATTTGCATACACGTATATTGTAGACTTGTATTCTGTTTATTTGCATATACGTATATTGTAGATAGATATTCCAGTTAAACGATTCCATTCATTGCATCATAACTTATATATTCCAACATTTTTCAAGAGTGCACCTCTGGAAATTTTGGAGATAATTGCTCCCACATATGTAACTGCAAGATCACCACACAGTGCAGTCATATTCACAGGACATGTAAACTGGGAGGATGTTCTGCTGGATGGAAGAATGATAACTGTAGTACAGGTATACACTTTTTAAATATAGTTTATTGTCATTCTGTATACATGTATATAATTTTACATTATAAACAGAATTTTACATTATATACATATATAAAGATGTCATTAAAACATTGTGAATTTGCATGAAATTGATTTCAATGTACATAGAAACAGGTCAAATTGTCACACATTATGTATGCATGTTGCTCAAAGTCCATATTCCATATATTCATATGACATGCATTTCTATTCAGTGTATATTGAAACATTTCAAATTAACTCTGTAACCTTCTTCATTGAATTCAATCAGTTATTAACATGTACTCTATATAAAATATTAACTATATTTATTTGTTAATTCACTCTTCGTCTATATCATGCACATATTGTCCTCTTGCACTTTTAGCCTAAAGTAATTGAAAAAACTTGTCAATCTTCTCTAAGTAATTAATATTTATAAGAAAAGAATATAGAATTGTTTTCGCTCTCATTTACTCTTGCTCTCTCCAGTTCGCACCGCAAGCACTCGCTTACATACACATTCAACCAGCATGCCCAAGTATCAGTAGGTACATAGCCAATTAGTTACTTGTAGACTAGACCAATTTTATGAAAATGGCCCTAGATAAAATGCTAGGGGCAAATCGTAGTACAATTGATAAACGAGCGGTTTTATTAGCATTTGGGTATGCCGAATTCGAAGCTAGTGTTTACCAAGCCGAAATATGTGTCATTGACCTTCGAAAGGTCAATTCAAAATGATGACCATTTTTACATATAATTATTTTATTGGACCGTATTCCAAATATATCTATGTTTGTATAAAATCTAATTAATACCAAAACCAACAGAAAAAATACTATGCTGGGAATGGGTGCCATGCTATAAAAAATTATTATGTTTTTTAAGTTTAACATTATATCTCTACGTCGAAAATACCTCTTTAATTCTACACAAACTATTTGTATTGCTGGACATTCCTAGAATAAATGTCCCTGAAATCATATATATATTACAAGTATATCCTTCCCTTCTCCGTCCATATTTTATAAAATTGTGTTTTATTGTTGGCTTTTTATATTCACATAATTCCATATATTGTCGTTGTTTTTGCTGGTACATTTTGACAGAAGTGTAAATGTGTTCCATGAGGTGATAACTTCATTTCAGAATCTTTGAAAAACGTAGTTCTTGTTTATTCTTGTCTTTATATTGGTGTAGGTATATAATGTTGTGTTTATATTGGTGTAGGTATATAATGTTGTGTCTATATTGGTGTAGGTATATAATTTTGTGTTTATATTGGTGTAGGTATATAAGGATGTGTTTATATTGGTGTAGGTATATAAGGATGTGTTTATATTGGTGTAGGTATATAATGTTGTGTCTATATTGGTATAGGTATATACGGTTGTGTTTATATTGGTGTAGGTATATAATGTTGTGTTTATTTTGGTGTATGTATATACTGATGTGTTTATATTGGTGTAGGTATATAAGGATGTGTTTATATTGGTGTAGGTATATAAGGATGTGTTTATATTGGTGTTGGTATATAATGTTGTGTTTATATTGGTGTAGGTATATACGGTTGTGTTTATATTGATGTAGGTATATACGGTCTTGTTTATATGAGATGCTTCCTTGTCATATATCCACCGTTTCACCCAGCTTAAATGTATTCAAATCTATTATTTTAATACCGCCATGTAAATAGTCTATCTTTATAGTACTCAATGTTACTCTGTTCACAATCACGCCAAACTAAACCACAACCAAGCAACATTCAACAAAAGCATGCATAACTTATATAGGCTAGCATACGCAAGCTATATCAACAGTATAACCGACCATCGCCATAATATCGATCAACTAGAAGTACGTGTATAGGACTTCAAAGACTTATTGACTTATAGTGTCAATTGAACTGCACATTGTAGAATGTGAAAATGGCACGTTTGGTCAGAACTGTGCCACGGATTGTCACTGCAGTTCGGGACCATGCCTAATGGTAACTGGACTGTGTAATGGCGCGTGTGAAGACAATTGGCAGGGCATCACGTGCTGTAAGTCTGACATTGCAGTCTTTTTTTAAAATGTAAGTTTATTTAACATCGCTACCGGTTGTACACTTGAGCGACGGGTAGTTTAACTAACAACATATTTCCTGGACAGGCTTCAGCGATTAACCAGTACTTGGTGCACCAACCTCCGTAAGAAACTGCCAACTGTTTCATATAAATAGACACGGTTGGGGCAGGGTTCGAACCCGTGACCATCTGTGATGATATATTACAGTGGTATACAAGTTAGCAACATTAACCACTCGATCACGGAGGCGGGCTCTGATTTATCATCACATCACTATACAATAAATACTACTAAAATGTCCGCCATTTTGTTTGCAAAATCGAGCACACCAATTGTTTTATAATTTTCGTAAATCAGATGGAGCCATGTCAAAAAAATATATTTCAATAAAAAACATCACTTATCTCACCTTACCTCATAACTTGGCTTCGATATTTCAATTTAACTGTTGGTATCTAATATAAAACAGGATCCTTTTGATTTGGTTACTGTATAAACAAGAACATTCTCTTTTTCACCGAGTCAATGAAATCTCGACGTCCGAGAACAAACGGGATTACACGACCGTGACATGATCTTGTCAATCAAATACATCCTGATTAAATGAATAACCATTATATAAAATATGTATTTTTCAGAATATACATTACAGTTGGATACCAAGTTCGCATGAGTGAGTTCTATGTCGTGTGATCAGCTCTATGCTGCTTATGTCATTACATAGCCCAATAATATTGCATAGGATCTCAGAACGTAAAATGTTATAACATTGCAATATCTGAATTTTACAGCCGAAACGCTCGTTCAAAATCCAGGTTCTGATGTAGCGGCCATTGGTGGCGGCACGGCGGCTGTTGTGGTGATTATTGCTGTAGGTGTCGTTCTTGGAATCGTCATGTTCAGAAGAAGAAGAAAAGCGTAAGATAAACAATGTTCAAGAAGTGTTATTCATAATCCATTATCAGATTGAAATACTTTGAAATATTCGTATAATATTTATTATTGTCTTCACTTTAAAGCGTTTACTAAGTTGTATCAATATATACGATTAGTTCTTAGAATAATTATCCAGCAGAGTACGTATCCTTTGATATACGACATATCTTAGTTATGACAGTTTTCAGAAACTTGTCACATGTATAATAAATAACACAGATTAAATTATATACAGTTAAACCTGTCTTAAGGAACCAGCCAAGGGAATCACAGAAAGTGGCTACTTAGCACAGGTGGCTGCCTAATAGAGGTCAAATGTATAATAAAACAACTAATGGGAATATGTAAACTGGCTGTTTAATACAGGTTGGCTGCTTAATAGAGGTGACCACGAACACAGGTTTATTCATTTATTCAATTATTCATTTATTTATTCATTCATTCGTTTCAGCATGACCAAGGACTCACGTGAACACAACCAATTTTCTCACTTAGACAGTGTCCTAGCAGCCAAACAGTCCAGCTCAAATGCATCACAGAGGTCTGCAGCACATGGCCAAGTTAACGGGGCATTTGAAGGTAAACATGACTCGTTCTTAGTATGAAGCTTATTACTACAGTCAAACCTGTGTTAGTGGTCACCTCCATTAAGCAGCCAACCTGTATTAAGCAGCCAGTGTCCAGATTCCCATATTAATTATGTAGTGCAGAAATAGATATACAGTCAATAGTATTTAATATTAGTATGACTAGTTTTAGGAATTCCATCAGAAAGTAGTCCTGTGAAACTAGTCCAAGTAGTTCTTTGAAAATAGTCCTGTTAAAATAGTCCTCTGAAAAAGTACTGAAAATATTTTCATTTCATTGAAAAACAGCTACCAATGCAAATATGTGGTGTATTAACCCATATATTAGTATGTCATTGTAAACAATGTAAACCTTACAAGTAAGGTGCATTATTCCAGACCAAGAAACCAGCATGAATGCCGGAGTAGGCGGCGACTATTATGATTTCGGTACACATTGCATGGGCATCCGGATTCACCAGCTCTGGGACTATATTAAGGAATATATGAAAAATGAATGTGAAAAATTCTTTGCAGAATTCAAGGTATATGTTCTTCTATCATTAGTTCTCGCAGACAATGAAATTGTTATAATGTTTTTATTATAAACGTCCAGCTATTAAATTCAACTGAATTCTATTCATTCAAATGTCAGTCTCCGTGGTCTAGTGGTTAAGGTCGCTGACTTGTATACCACTGTAACCTAGCATTACTGATGGTCACGGGTTGGAGACCCGCTCAGACCCTGTCTATCTACATGAAAAAGATGGCAGTTTCTTACCAATTACTTGTGATGAAAGATGTTGTTAGGTAAACTGCCCGTCGCTCATATGGGCAACGATAAATAAACTTGTAAAAAATATATATTCAAACAATTACATTGCGTCTTAGAAAACCAAGCCATTCTGAAGAACAATTCTTATCGATCTGCAACTATTCAACATTTAAAACTACACCACACGTTTGCTTAGAAAGTGCACAGAGAATTATACTAAGGAACAAATTATTAGAAATCGTAATTATTGTCTTGTGTTTGCAATTTTTAATACTAAATAATATTATGAAAAGCTGCTCACAATTTGGGAAATTATTATTTGCAAATGATCTGTCCATTGTGATACATGCATAACTTCTACGATTTTGGACAAGGTGTCAAAATGTTGGTCTAAACTTTATTACAGTGCATATGTTGGGTGATATAATGCACGATATTATATCCATTGACTAGGTTTGTTTATGTGTTGTCCTACACGCATACCAATTTTCTGTACTAAGTGAGCATGTGTCAATTTTAGTACGTTTTATCTTCTTAACTTCGTGCCTGTTTATCTTGAGTTCAGAAACTTCCAAGTGGGCTTACACATCCCTCTAGGGCAGCTGAAATCAACAGGGACAAGAACAGATACAGGGGGATGTATGCATGTAAGTCATTCTTACGTTATCAACTCGCACAATAATCTAGAGAACTTGCTATTTGCTAGTAATTTACCCGTATATATGAAGCAAATGTGTATCTATATGACATCCCTATGTTTCTACAAATGCGTAATCAAATGATTGCCTTTGTGCAAATCTGTTGTTCTTCAATTCAAATTATGTTGGTGCATATCTGTTGTTCTTCAATTCAAATTATGTTTGTGCAAATCTGTTGTTCCTCAATTCAAATTATGTTTGTGCAAATCTATTATTCCTCAATTCAAATTATGTTGGTGCAAATCTATTATTCCTCAATTCAAATTATGTGTGTGCAAATCTGTTGTTCTTCAATTCAAATTATGTTAGTGCAAATCTGTTGTTCTTCAATTCAAATTATGTTGGTGCAAATCTGTTGTTCTTCAATTCAAATTATGTGTGTGCAAATCTGTTGTTCCTCAATTCAAATTATATTGGTACAAATCTGTTATCCCTCAATTCAAATTATGTTTGTGCAAATCTGTTGTCCCTCAATTCAAATTATGTTTGTGTACATCTGTTATCCCTCAATTCAAATTATGTTTGTGCAAATCTAGTATTCCTCCAACTCAAATTGTATTCGTGCAAATCTATTATTCCTCAATTCGATTTATTTCATTTCATGTAAACATGACAATATGAGGTATATAGCAAGAAATCATGCTATAACGAGGCAACTTGTAATACACAACTGTTATCATGATCTACAGATAAATACTGTTACATTATTACATGCACAATTTTCACTCAGGAGAGTAACTCTGACTACCTAATATCTAGAGAACAAATAACAACAATTACTGCATGAGAATATTGATAACACATTCTCTCAATATGTACCGTAAGTTATACAACAATTACTGCATGAGAATATTGATACCACGTTCTCTCAATATGTAAGTTATACAACAATTACTGCATGAGAATATTGATACCACATTCTCTCAATATGTACCGTAAGTTATACAACAATTACTGCATGAGAATATTAATACCACATTCTCTCAATATGTACCGTAAGTTATACAACAATTACAGCATGAGAATATGTATACCACATTCTCTCAATATGTACCGTAAGTTATACAACAATTACAGCATGAGAATATGTATACCACATTCTCTCAATATGTACCGTAAGTTATACAACAATTACAGCATGAGAATATGTATACCACATTCTCTCGATATGTACCGTAAGTTATACAACAATTACAGCATGAGAATATGTATACCACATTCTCTCAATATGTACCGTAAATTATACAACAATTACTGCATGAGAATATTGATACCACGTTCTCTTAATATGTACCGTAAGTTATACAACAATTACTGCATGAGAATATTGATACCACATTCTCTCAATATGTACCGTAAGTTATACAACAATTACAGCATGAGAATATTTATACCACATTCTCTCAATATGTACCGTAAGTTATACAACAATTACAGCATGAGAATATGTATACCACATTCTCTCAATATGTACCGTAAGTTATACAACAATTACAGCATGAGAATATGTATACCACATTCTCTCAATATGTACCGTA
>CM026391.1:9373993-9406173 GCA_014843695.1 Archivesica marissinica
TGTTTATATTGGTGTATGTATATACGGTTGTGTTTATATTGGTGTAGGTATATACGGTTGTGTTTATATTGGTGTATGTATATACGGTTGTGTTTATATTGGTGTATGTATATACGGTTGTGTTTATATTGGTGTAGGTATATACGGTTGTGTTTATATTGGTGTATGTATATACGGTTGTGTTTATATTGGTGTATGTATATACGGTTGTGTTTATATTGGTGTAGGTATATACGGTTGTGTTTATATTGGTGTATGTATATACGGTTGTGTTTATATTGGTGTATGTATATACGGTTGTGTTTATATTGGTGTAGGTATATACGGTTGTGTTTATATTGGTGTATGTATATACGGTTGTGTTTATATTGGTGTAGGTATATACGGTTGTGTTTATATTGGTGTAGGTATATACGGTTGTGTTTATATTGGTGTATGTATATACGGTTGTGTTTATATTGGTGTAGGTATATATGGTTGTGTTTATATTGGTGTAGGTATATATGGTTGTGCTTATATTGGTGTAGGTATATACGGTTGTGTTTATATTGGTGTAGGTATATAAGGATGTGTTTATATTGGTGTAATTATATACGGTTGTGTTTATATTGGTGTAGGTATATAATGTTGTGTTTATATTGGTGTAGGTATATACGGTTGTGTTTATATTGGTGTAGGTATATACTGTTGTGTTTATATTGGTGTAATTATATACGGTTGTGTTTATATTGGTGTAGGTATATAATGTTGTGTTTATATTGGTGTAGGTATATACGGTTGTGTTTATATTGGTGTAGGTATATAATGTTGTGTTTATATTGGTGTATGTTTATACGGTTGTGTTTATATTGGTGTAGGTATATAAGGTTGTGTTTATATTGGTGTAGGTATATAAGGTTGTGTTTATATTGGTGTAGGTATATAAGGATGTGTTTATATTGGTGTAGGTATATACGGATGTGTTTATATTGGTGTAGGTATATACGGTTGTGTTTATATTGGTGTAGGTATATAAGGTTGTGTTTATATTGGTGTAGGTATATACGGATGTGTTTATATTGGTGTAGGTATATACGGTTGTGTTTGTATTGGTGTATGTATATACGTTTGTGTTTATATTGGTGTATGTATATACGGTTGTGTTTATATTGGTGTATGTATATACGGTTGTGTTTATATTGGTGTATGTATATACGGATGTGTTTATATTGGTGTATGTATATACGGATGTGTTTATATTGGTGTATGTATATACGGTTGTGTTTATATTGGTGTAGGTATATACGGTTTTGTTTATATTGGTGTATGTATATACGGTTGTGTTTATATTGGTGTAGGTATATACGGTTGTGTTTATATTGGTGTAGGTATATACGGATGTGTTTATATTGGTGTATGTATATACGGTTGTGTTTATATTGGTGTAGGTATATACGGTTGTGTTTATATTGGTGTATGTATATACGGTTGTGTTTATATTGGTGTATGTATATACGGTTGTGTTTATATTGGTGTAGGTATATACGGTTGTGTTTATATTGGTGTAGGTATATACGGTTGTGTTTATATTGGTGTAGGTATATAAGGATGTGTTTATATTGGTGTAATTATATACTGTTGTGTTTATATTGGTGTAGGTATATATGGTTGTGTTTATATTGGTGTAGGTATATACGGTTGTGTTTATATTGGTTTAGGTATATACGGTTGTGTTTATATTGGTGTAGGTATATAATGTTGTGTTTATATTGGTGTAGGTATATAAGGATGTGTTTATATTGGTGTAATTATATACGGTTGTGTTTATATTGGTGTAGGTATATAAGGTTGTGTTTATATTGTTGTAGGTATATATGGTTGTGTTTATATTGTTGTAGGTATATACGGTTGTGTTTATATTGGTGTAGGTATATATGGTTGTGTTTTTATTGGTGTAGGTATATACGGATGTGTTTATATTGGTGTAGGTATATAAGGATGTGTTTATATTGGTGTAGGTATATACGGATGTGTTTATATTGTGTAGGTATATACGGTCTTGTTTATATGAGATGCTTCCTTGTCATATATCAACCGTTTCACCCAGCTTAAATTTATTCAAATCTATTATTTTAATACCGCCATGTAAATAGTCTATCTTTATAGTACTCAATGTTACTCTGTTCACAATCACGCCAAAATAAACCACAACCAAGCAACATTCAACAAAACCATGCATAACTTATATAGGCTAGCATACATCAGCTATATCAACATTATAACCGACCATCTCCATAACATCGATCAACTAGAAGTACTTGTATAGGACTTCAAAGACTTATTGACTTATATTGTCAATTGAACTGCATCCGCATACATTGTAGAATGCGACAATGGCACATTTGGTCAGAACTGTGCCACGGATTGTCACTGCAGTTCGGGACCATGCCCAACGGTAACTGGACTGTGTAATGGCGCGTGTGAAGACAATTGACCTTTCTGCCGATTTTGATTGACAGCTGGCGTTAGCCAATCGCATCGCACCATTCGCGCGCACCCCCGGCAACGGTGTATCGCCGCCATCTTGTTAGACAAACAATGCATATTAGACAAACTAGTAACGAGTAGACACATTTGAAAAGGCGTGAATTTGATCGAAAATACGGGTTTTAAATTGTGTTAATGATGTTGAAAATGTGTAGCTTTGGTGTGTGGGTTAGTTATAGTACAAAATTAGTCGATATCCTGGTGATCGACGTTAAATTCAACCCATTTCAAAATCCTTGGACAAATCTAAAAGTGTGTATATGAACCACAAAATACCAGACAGCTGCTTTAAAAACAATGCATCTATAAAAACACCGACTGACCCCATATAGTCATTCTTTTATCGCAAACACAGCAATCAAATTTAAGCGTGTCACACTGTTTATTGGAAGTAATCAACTACTTCCTGGTACACCACAGAGACCGCCACATAATATCCCGTTAGAGGCCTACTGTCAAGATCAAAGTGTTGCACATCGGTATTTAGCACTGATTGTGCTAATAATTGGTCAATTATAAAATGTGTGCACACAATTATAGTATTGATTACTACACCGAGTCATTGTTTTATCGTTCTGTCAGACAAACGAGTTATTTAGTAAAATTTTAATCAAATCTGATAACGAGTGATCGTGATCTGAAATTATGTTTTGAAAAATAATTACAAATTAATTAATGCTGTCTGTCATTGACAATGGTGAAAAGATGTAGTTACGGGCTGTTTTATTAATGTATGCTGTGTGACAGTGATAGTAGATATCAAGATCGATTAATAGGTGACGTTTAATGCGTGCCATTTCCAAACCCAAGACAAATCTTGAAAAATGTCTAAGGTGGATTAAGTTGTGTGGACGACAAGCTGAATACATCCAAAATTAATGCAAACATATATATTTGCACACAGGTAAGTTGAAATTAATTTATTTATGCATAATAAAATATTTCGAAAAAATATATTCTGCATTTATAGATCTACTGTTCACAAGAGATATGTGAGTATAATGGTGATTAAAATTATACATGTGGTTCATACATATTGTCGTGGATGGTGGACTAGGTATCAGATAGAAGTAATAGTACCCATGCATGTGCAGAGCTGTGGGATTCCCATATTAGCTCAGTGAACGTACTGGTGTTCAGTTTTTGGGCCTAATGTTCGAGTCTTCTAGGAGGCATAGGGTCGAGTCTCTCAAGACGGTGGCATATTTCATGTCAAAGTTGACACGATGTGGTTGTTCGGGTGTCAGTGGTTTCGTATAACTACTTCTTCGTATACAAGGCAATATAGAGTGAAACATTGTGGTTGATTCGTCTAATAGTATATTATCACGCCTACGCCAATTATGAGATGGGCCGTTGACAAATTAATCAAATACTGGAGAATATATTATTTTTCACACCTTGATTGGTCGGCTCAAACATTTGTGATGCTGGCTTGTATGCCCGTGTTTTATCAGGTTTAGAGCTGAGCCGTGCCATATGTCCAAGCCCTTACATCATGTATAAATATCATGCTCTTCACATCAATTTCATTACAACCATGGCGTCTATATTTCCATGCGTTTTTTGCTGATTATACAATAAAAAATAGATACACACTGTACATTTCATTGTCATTGTATTAATCTATGTACCTTTTTATGTAATTTTATGTCATTGTAAATAATTTAATGCTTTGATGTACAATAAATATATTATTTTAATGACGGTCTATGATTTATTTATTCTCCCCCATTCACTTTAATTAATCTTGATTAGTGGTCTGAAACCTAGATAGATAATCACTCCTGGTATGGCAAACACACGGCTACATAGTCCCATTCATAATTGTGTCTAATTACCTAAATAGCTAATAATATTAATATCTGGGTAAAATAAAACTGAGAAATTCCACGGAATTTTATCTAGATTAACTCGATGCAGGTCTGCGTTAAGACGCCATTTTGTTAGATAGCTTGTCTCGCGTAGTTACAGCGAGCACCTGTAACTATGGGGGGCGTGCCTAAGTAGCGTTTGCAGAAAGGTCAATTGGCAGGGAACCACGTGCTGTAAGTCTGACATTGCAGTCTTTTTTTTAAATTTAAGTTTATTTAACGTCGCTACCGGTTGTACACTTGAGCGACGGGTAGTTTAACTAACAACATATTTCCTGCCTGTCCAGCGATTAACCAGTACTTGGTGCACCAACCTCCGTAAGAAGCAGCCAACTTTTTCATATAAATAGTCACGGTTTGAGCGGGATTCGAACCCGTGACCATCAGTGATGATATATTACAGTGGTATACAAGTCAGCAACATTAACCACTCGATCACGGAGGCGGGCTCTGATTTATCATCACATCACTATATAATAAATACTACTAAAATGTCCGCCATTTTGTTTGCAAAATCGAACACACAAATTGTTTTATAATTTTCGTAAATCATATGGAACCATGTCAAAAAATATATTTCAATAAAAACATCACTTATCTCACCTTGCCTCACAAATTGGCTCCGATATTTCAATTTAAGTTACTGTTGGTATCTAATATAAAACAGGATCCATTTGATTTGGTTACTGTATAAACAGGAAAATTCTCTTTTTCACTGAGTCGATGAAATCTCGACGTCCGAGAACAAACGAGATTACACGACCGTGACATGATCTTGTCAATCAAATAGATCCTCATTAAATGAATAACCATTATATAAAATATGTATTTTTCAGAATATACATTACAGTTGGGTACCAAGCTCGCATGAGTGAGTTCTATGTCGTGTGATCAGCTCTATGCTGCTTATGTCATTGCATAGCCCAAGAATATTGCATAGGATCTCAGAGCGTAAAATGTTATAACTTGCAATATCTGAATTTTTCAGCCGAAACGCTCGTTCAAAATCCAGGTTCTGATGTAGCGGCCATTGGTGGCGGCACGGCGGCTGTTGTTGTGCTTATTGCTGTAGGTGTCGTTCTTGGAATCGTCATGTTCAGAAGAAGAAAAGCGTAAGATAAACAATGTTCAAGAAGTGTTATTCATAATCCATTATCAGATTGAAATACTTTGAAATATTCGTATAATATTTATTATTGTCTTCACTTTAAAGCGTTTACTAAGTTGTATCAATATATACGATTAGTTCTTAGAATAATTATCCAGCAGAGTACGTATCCTTTGATATACGACATATCTTAGTTATGACAGTTTTCAGAAACTTGTCACATGTATAATAAATAACACAGATTAAATATATACAGTCAAACCTGTCTTAAGCAACCAGCCAAGGGAATCGGAGAAAGTGGCTGCTTAGCACACGTGGCTGCTTAATAGAGGTTAAATATATAATAAAACGACTGAATGGGAATCTGGACACTGGCTGTTTAATACAGGTTGGCTGCTTAATGGAGGTGACCACTAACGCATGTTTAACTGTACATTCCTTCATTCATTCATTTATTCATTGTTCATTTATTCATTTATTCATTTATTCATTTATTCATTTATTCATTTATTCATTTATTCATTTATTCATTTATTCATTTATTCATTTATTCATTTATTCATTTATTCATTTATTTATTCATTCATTCATTCATTTCAGCATGACCAAGGACTCACGTGAACACAACCAATTTTCTCACTTAGACTGTGTCCTAGCAGCCAAACAGTCCAGCTCAAATGCATCACAGAGGTCTGCAGCACATGGTCAAGTTAACAGGGCATTTGAAGGTAAACATGACTCGTTCTTAGTATGAAGCTTATTACTACAGTCAAACCTGTGTTAGTGGTCACCTCCATTAAGCAGCCAACCTGTATTAAGCAGCCAGTGTCCAGATTCCCATATTAATTATGTAGTGCAGAAATAGATATACAGTCAATAGTATTTAATATTAGTGTGACTAGTTTTAGGAATTCCATCATATTAAAGAAAGTAGTCCTGTGAAACTAGTCCAAGTAGTTCTTTGAAAATAGTCCTGTTAAAATAGTCGTCTGAAAAAGTACTAAAAATATTTTCATTTCATTGAAAAACAGCTACCAATGCAAATATGTGGTGTATTAGCCCATATATTAGTATGTCATTGTAAACTATGTAAACCTTACAAGTAAAGTGCATTATTCCAGACCAAGAAACCAGCATGAATGCCGGAGTAGGCGGCGACTATTATGATTTCGGTACACATTGCATGGGCATCCGGATTCACCAGCTCTGGGACTATATTAAGGAAAATATGAAAAATGAATGTGAAAAATTCTTTGCAGAATTCAAGGTATATGTTCTTCTATCATTAGTTCTAGTGGACAATGAAATTGTTATAATGTTAATTATAAACGTCCAGTTGCTATTAAATTCAACTGAATTCTATTCATTCAAATGTCAGTCTCCGTGGTCTAGTGGTTAAGGTCGCTGACTTGTATACCACTGTAACCTAGCATTACTGATGGTCACGGGTTGGAGACCCGCTCAGACCCTGTCTATCTACATGAAAAAGATGGCAGTTTCTTACCAATTACTTGTGATGAAAGATGTTGTTAGGTAAACTGCCCGTCGCTCATATGGGCAACGATAAATAAACTTGTAAAAAATATATATTCAAACAATTACATTGTGTCTTAGAAAACCAAGCCATTCTGAAGAACAATTCTTATCGATCTGCCACTATTCAACATTTAAAACTACATCACACTTTTGCTCAGAAAGTGCACAGAGAATTATTCTAAGGAACAAATTATTAGAAATCGTAATTATTGTCTTGTGTTTGCAATTTTTAATACTAAATAAAATTATGAAAAACTGCTCACAATTTGGGAAATTATTATTTGCAAATGATCTGTCCATTGTGATACATGCATAACTTCTACGATTTTGGACCATTTGTCAAAATGTTGATCTAAGCTTTATGACAGTGCATATGTTGCGTGTTATAATGCACGATATTATATCCATTGACTAGGTTTGTTTATGTGTTTTCTTACACGCATACCAATTTTCTGTACTAAGTAAGCATGTGTCAATTTTAGTACGTTTTGTCTTCTTAACTTCGTGCCTGTTTATCGTGAGTTCAGAAACTTCCAAGCGGGCTTACACATCCCTCTAGGGCAGCTGAAATCAACAGGGAAAAGAACAGATACAGGGGGATGTATGCATGTAAGTCATTCTTACGTTTTCAACTCGCACAATAATCTAGAGAACTTGCTATTTGCTAGTAATATACCCGTATATATGAAGCAAAAGTGTATCTATATGACATCCCTATGTTTCTACAAATGCGTAATCAAATGATTGCCTTTGTGCAAATCTGTTGTTCCTCAATTCAAATTATGTTTGTGCAAATCTGTTGTTCTTCAATTCAAATGATGTTTGTGCAAATCTGTTGTTCTTCAATTCAAATTATGTTGGTGCAAATCTGTTGTTCTTCAATTCAAAATATGTTTGTGCAAATCTGTTGTTCTTCAATTCAAAATATGTTTGTGCAAATCTGTTGTTCTTCAATTCAAAATATGTTGGTGCATATCTGTTGTTCTTCAATTCAAATTATGTTTGTGCAAATCTGTTGTTCCTCAATTCAAATTGTGTTTGTGCAAATCTATTATTCCTCAATTCAAATTATGTTGGTGCAAATCTATTATTCCTCAATTCAAATTATGTTTGTGCAAATCTGTTGTTCTTCAATTCAAATTATGTTTGTGCAAATCTGTTGTTCTTCAATTCAAATTATGTTGGTGCAAATCTGTTGTTCTTCAATTCAAATTATGTTTGTGCAAATCTGTTGTTCTTCAATTCAAATTATGTTTGTGCAAATCTGTTGTTCTTCAATTCAAATTATGTTGGTGCAAATCTGTTGTTCTTCAATTCAAATTATGTTGGTGCAAATCTGTTATCCCTCAATTCAAATTATGTTGGTGCAAATCTGTTGTCCCTCAATTCAAATTATGTTTGTGCAAATCTGTTATCCCTCAATTCAAATTATGTTTGTGCAAATCTAGTATTCCTCCAACTCAAATTGTATTCGTGCAAATCTATTATTCCTCAATTCGATTTATTTCATTTCATGTAAACATGACAATATGAGGTATATAGCAAGAAATCATGATATAACGAGGCAACTTGTAATATACAACTGTTATCATGATATACAGATAAATAATGTTACATTATTACATGCACAATTTTCACTCTGGAGAGTAACTCTGACTACCTAATATCTAGAGAACAAATAACAACAATTACTGCATGAGAATATTGATATCACATTCTCTCAATATGTACACGTAAGTTATACGACAATTACTGCATGAGAATATGTATACCACATTCTCTCAATATGTACCGTAAGTTATACAACAATTACAGCATGAGAATATGTATATCACATTCTCTCAATATGTACCGTAAGTTATACGACAATTACTGCATGAGAATATTGATACCACATTCTCTCAATATGTACCGTAAGTTATACGACAATTACTGCATGAGAATATTGATATCACATTCTCTCAATATGTACCGTAAGTTATACGACAATTACTGCATGAGAATATTGATACCACATTCTCTCAATATGTACCGTAAGTTATACGACAATTACTGCATGAGAATATTGATACCACATTCTCTCAATATGTACCGTAAGTTATATACAACAATTACTGCATGAGAATATTGATACCACATTCTCTCAATATGTACCGTAAGTTATACAACAATTACTGCATGAGAATATTGATACCACGTTCTCTCAATATGTACCGTAAGCTATACAACAATTACTGCATGAGAATATTGATACCACGTTCTCTCAATATGTACCGTAAGCTATACAACAATTACTGCATGAGAATATTGATACCACGTTCTCTCAATATGTAAGTATGATTTCCTTGATACACATACATCATTTTCTAAATTCAGGAACATTGTGTTTTCCAAATCCGGCATTTCTGGAGGATTGTGTGTGTCCAAATCTCTTATTCATCGCATCAGAAATGTATTATTCGTTGATTCAATTGGGTTGGTTCAGTTGCTCTGTTCCTCTATTCCGTGTGTCTTTTTCCAAATCCGTTATTCGTCTTTTACAGTGTGTATATTGTGACATAATAGTTGCTACGGCGATAAGCCATTATCAGTTGTACAGTTTTAGTATGAACAAAGTAACACAGTACAGTATTGACTGCTATGATAGACGCTCACAATCCCAAACTAATTTCATTATTATATTCTAGATGACCACTCACGTGTTGTGCTAGATGTTGAAGCTGACAACGGAACTGACTATATCAATGCATGTTACATCGACGTATGCCTCACTTTTTGTATTTTCACCTGATAATACCTATAATTATACTGACAATACCGAATCATATATCATACATAATGTATTCACAGCATTTGTTTTTAATTGTGCATTGAATAAATACAATATAAACAATATAAAATAATGTGATTAGTTTAAACAATATTTATTTCTTTGAATATACATAGTCTAGAATACATAATGTACATACATGTAGGATTGACGAGAAAGCAACTTGCTTATATGGTTACCTCTTTCCTATGTACATACATGTAGGATTTAGGAGAAAGCAACTTGCTTATATGGTTACCTCTTTCCTATGTACATACATGTAGGATTGAGGAGAAAGCAACTTGCTTATATGGTTACCTCTTCTCCTATGTACATACATGTAGGATTGAGGAGAAAGCAACTTGCTTATATGGTTACCTCTTTCCTATGTACATACATGTAGGATTGAGGAGAAAGCAACTTGCTTATATGGTTACCTCTTTCCTATGTACATACATGTAGGATTGAGGAGAAAGCAACTTGCTTATATGGTTACCTCTTTCCTATGTACATACATGTAGGATTGAGGAGAAAGCAACTTGCTTATATGGTTACCTCTTTCCTATGTACATACATGTAGGATTGAGGAGAAAGCAACTTGCTTATATGGTTACCTCTTTCCTATGTACATACATGTAGGATTTAGGAGAAAGCAACTTGCTTATATGGTTACCTCTTTCCTATGTACATACATGTAGGATTGAGGAGAAAGCAACTTGCTTATATGGTTACCTCTTTCCTATGTACATACATGTAGGATTGGGAAAGCAACTGCTATATGGTTACCTCTTTCCTATGTACATACATGTAGGATTGAGGAGAAAGCAACTTGCTTATATGGTTACCTCTTTCCTATGTACATACATGTAGGATTGAGGAGAAAGCAACTTGCTTATATGGTTACCTCTTTCCTAATTGCGATTAAACTAGCAATGTTCCAATTAATCTAATTGTAAACACATACAATCAAGAAACGTCAATCTGTATGTACTAATACTTGTAGTCTAAATCTGTATGTACTAATACCTGTAGTCTAAATCTGTATGTACTAATACCTGTAGTCTAAATATGTATGTACTAATACCTGTAGTCTAAATCTGTATGTACTAATACCTGTAGTCTAAATCTGTATGTACTAATACATGTAGTCTAAATCTGTATGTACTAATACATGTAGTCTAAATCTGTATGTACTAATACATGTAGTCTAAATCTGTATGTACTAATACATGTAGTCTAAATCTGTATGTACTAATACATGTAGTCTAAATCTGTATGTACTAATACATGTAGTCTAAATCTGTATGTACTAATACATGTAGTCTAAATCTGTATGTACTAATACATGTAGTCTAAATCTGTATGTACTAATACATGTAGTCTAAATCTGTATGTACTAATACATGTAGTCTAAATCTGTATGTACTAATACATGTAGTCTAAATCTGTATGTACTAATACATGTAGTCTAAATCTGTATGTACTAATACATGTAGTCTAAATCTGTATGTACTAATACATGTAGTCTAAATCTGTATGTACTAATACATGTAGTCTAAATCTGTATGTACTAATACATGTAGTCTAAATCTGTATGTACTAATACATGTAGTCTAAATCTGTATGTACTAATACATGTAGTCTAAATCTGTATGTACTAATACATGTAGTCTAAATCTGTATGTACTAATACATGTAGTCTAAATCTGTATGTACTAATACATGTAGTCTAAATCTGTATGTACTAATACATGTAGTCTAAATCTGTATGTACTAATACATGTAGCCTAAATCTGTATGTACTAATACATGTAGTCTAAATCTGTATGTACTAATACATGTAGTCTAAATCTGTATGTACTAATACCTGTAGTCTACATCTGTATGTACTAATACCTGTAGTCTACATCTGTATGTACTAATACATGTAGTCTAAATCTGTATGTACTAATACATGTAGTCTAAATCTGTATGTACTAATACATGTAGTCTAAATCTGTATGTACTAATACATGTAGTCTACATCTGTATGTACTAATACATGTAGTCTAAATCTGTATGTACTAATACATGTAGTCTACATCTGTATGTACTAATACATGTAGTCTAAATCTGAATTATTTCACAATAGTGGAACAAGTAACAATCTCCATATAGCAACCTTATTTCCATTTTCTAAAGGATTGTATATGATGCTTAGCCGTATCTTACATTACAGTCACCTCCTGACAACAGTCAGACATAAGTTACTGTTGTATAGACGCTGCACAAGAAATTATTCGCTTAATTCAAATGAGTGAATTGGCTATTTATTTTGCCTTGAAACTGAGAAATCATTACAATACATATAATATTATTAATTATATATTAAATTAGAGCAAATACATGTAAGTAACAAATAATGTAAGTCAGTCATAAGTTGTCCTTTTTAAAATGCATTTACATTTGTAAGTTCGTTTTAGTAACTCGCAATTATTCGAAATATGTAGCAGGATGCTTAAACCTCTTTATTTTTCAGGGCTTCAACAAGCTAAAGAAGTTTGTTGCGTCTCAGGGTAAGATCGTTTTCGTGTTTGTTGTTTGGTTTTATACATATACAATGTGTCCATGTCAAGTTATAGCTTTTGCGTCCTTCTTAATTGTTTTAGTTTTGTAAACTAACTATACTAACCACCGTAAATGTATTGTTTTATTTAAATTACTAAATACACATTTTGTATGGGCAATATATTTATAGAGTAGTATCCATTCTATTAACATGGGCTACCATTCTATATACTGTACTAACACACTATTTACTCACCAAGGCCCATCTAAGGACATGATAGATGACTTCTGGAGGATGGCATGGCAACTGAAGTCAGACAAAATCGTTATGCTCACCAATCTAATTGAACTAGGAACGGTAACTACATCAATAACTTGTTTCGATACACCTTTATCAAACTTTAAACGTTCTTATTCTATTGCGTTGATAGCATACTAGGCATAAACTGTTTAGGACTTTCTGTTTAATAGCAGTTGGTGCTGTTATCTGAAGAACAAAGTCTATTTGTGAAAATGGCGTTGGCATTGTTAACTCTATACTTTGTTAAATATTAGCATACGGGCTAACATAACTCATTTAAAATAGTAGTGTGTACGTCTAAATAGATGTTTATTACTTACTGCTATTGGTCATATAAGATGTTCTGTTTATAGTTACTACAATTTAGCGTTGATATACCGAAGGTATATCGCGAAATAATTGCATCTGTTGTAAATAAAGAATAAACTAATTTCATAATGAACACTCGAAATGCATGTACATATACAAGGCAAAGTATTCCTGTTTCCACAATCCCACCAATACCATATAAAGCCCTGCAATATAGTGTATAGTATAACAACAACCATGATATTTGTTGGAAAAGCACCAACATTGGTATATGTACTGTGACTGAATATCTAAGTACGTAGATATAGATAGACCCATATATGTACTGTGACTGAATATCTAATTACGTGAATATAGATATCCCATATATGTACTGTGACTGAATATCTAATTACGTGAATATAGATAGACCCATATATGTACTGTGACTGAATATCTAATTACGTGGATATAGATAGACCCATATATGTACTGTGACTGCATATCTAAGTACGTGGATATAGATAGACCCATATATGTAATGTGACTGAATATCTAATTACGTGAATATAGATAGACCCACCTGAATTCGAACAAGATGGCGATTTCCAAAATCTCTGCCAAACATAAATGGTAACTTTGTGCCTGTATGAAACGTGAAAATAAAAGTTTCCCATCACCAGTTCGTGGTAAGGAGGCGTACGTCCGTGTCTGAAATACTGCTCGGAGGGGCACCAGGTGTCATCCTCCAGCAATAATAACTGGAGAGTGTCCATATAACCTAGTACTGAGCTGTTGGTTTGACTTTATTCCTCCAAAGAAAACAAAGCAACACATTGAATGGGAGTGTATTTGTTTTACCCAGTTTTAATGTGTATGATGAATAATTCATTAAGCATAATAATATCCTGATATTACAGATGTCGGCATGATTACTTTTCTGTAAACCCATACGTACTCCAATGGCATTTCCCGTCTGAGTGAAATACTGTGTAACTCTCCCGCTGTCAGAAGTATTTCGCGTTAGTTCAACATTAAAATTTAAAAGATTGAACGTACTTTGGAGCTATGCGTAATCACAATATTTTAACAGACAAAGTGCCTACAATATTGGCCACAGACAGACGAGTGCAGCTATGGATGTATCACAATTACACTTCTGAAAACTGAAACCTTCCTTGACTACGACATCAGATATCTGGAAATTCGAAAGGTGGGTTTTGTAAACTAACCAGATGGTTAGTTTAATCATATGTTATTACATTTATCACTTACATGTATAATACAACAGGTGTATATATAATACATAATATATATAATACATAATACATGTATATATAATACATAAGCAACTGCTACAAGTAAATTGATAACACAAATGGTTTGGGCCAAATCTTTTGCCAACATTAGAAAACGGCCCGCACCAGAATGTCACACTAATATTTAATTAAAATAAATGACTGATTTTGATTTGCAAAAAAAAAGGTGAAAATGTTTTATCTTTAAATAATATATACTAAGATATTAGAAGGAAAACATTTGAGCATAACAGATTAGTCACCACCACCACCACCACCACCACCACCACCACCACCACCACCACCACACACCACCACCACCACCACACCCCACCACCACCACCACCCACCACCACCCACCACCACCACCACCACCACCACCACCCACCACCACCACCACCACCACCCCCCACCACCACCACCACCACCACCACCACCACCCCACCACCACCACCACCACCACCACCACCACCACCACCACCACCACCACCACCACCACCACCACCACCACCACCACCACCACCACCACACCACCACCACCACCACCACCACCACCACCACCAACCACCACCACCACCACCCCACCACCACCCCACACCACACCACCACCACCACCACCACCACCCCACCACCACCACCCAACCACCACCACCCACCACCACCACCACCACCACCACCCCACCACACCACCACCACCCACCACCACCACCACACCACCACCACCACCACCACCACCACCACACCACCCACCACCACCACCACCACCACCACCACCACCACCACCACCACCACCACCACACCACCACCACCACCACCACCCACCACCACCACCACCACCACCACCACCACCACCACCACCACCACGCCAACCAAACCTGAACCAAAGTCATCAGCACACACAACGTTTTAGTAATTAAGTCGCTGATTAGTTTAATCATATATTGCATATACTAAATATGTTATGCACAAAAAGATACAATACAGAGTATGAAAATGCAAATGGTTTGGGCCACAAGTTTACAAGTTTTAACAACATTAGACAAGGGTCCGCACCAGAGGCTACGGTGGTTCATACTATGACAATTCGATGGTTCATACATACTGTAACGTGCATTTGTTTACACTGATTTATATAGCCATAATAAATATGTGTAACGTAAATTATACATAGGTCATTAATTAACTAAATATGAATTAACTAAAAAATACCCATCCAATAAAACATAGATATCTTACACAAGGTCCGGAGTTCGAGCCCCGCTGGAGCCGTTACGATTGTGCCCTTAGGCAAGACATTTAATGTCCAAGTTGTCGTCCTCTCTCTCTACATTGTGGCGATGGATTCCACCAGGACTGAGGTCGCGAGAGTGATTAATATAAGTTCTAAAAACTTATATCGCAATCGGGCTAAAATAAATTTGTATAAACTAGCTTAAATTGAACATATATGATATGTCATTAATTAAGTATCCAATTAAAACATGATATCTTACACAAGGATGATGAGATGCCGCGTAGAATCCGACAGTTTCACTTCAAGTCGTGGCCAGATAAGGATGTTCCCGACAGCACCTGGTGTCTAGTTAGTTTCTGGAGAGCTGTCGAGACCAATGTCAAGGCCGGACCTATCATAGTGCATTGCAGGTACGCTATATTGATACTGTACATTATATATGTCATCTACGCAAGGTAGGTATGTTACTTAGCATTCTAATGTCAACTTTACATCATGGAGAGCAATCCAATAAGCGTTCAGCTTTCATTTCAATCCACTTATATTTATTGTGTACATAATTATTTGTAGTAAATTATGTTATATAATGTCGAATAAATATGTTTAAACCAAATATACATCACATATTGTTTGGTTTTCAAGCATGTTGATTTTGCTTCATTGTGTAAGCGTGGACATTGTTGGGGAAATAAGTCCTGAAAATATTTCGGACATTACGTATTTTGGACATATTGTCCCTCTTACTCCGTATTTGCATATGCGAACACATGAACGTACAAGCTTGTTTAATACCTGAGTGACAGGGTTCGATCCTCGGACCGAGATGTATGTGAGATGGTACGGTGGTCGCCAGATCGGAAAGGTGGGTTTTCTCCGGGTACTCCGGTTTCCTCCCACACGAATGACCACATATACGCGTTCATCCACGCCAACGATAGTGATTAATATAAGTTGTTGGAACTTGTTTCGCAATCGTTGTAAAATAAATACAGTTTAAACTTAATACCTGAGTGGCATCTATCAAGGAAACTGGCCGGAGTTCGTTAGTAAAACGATTTCGAGGAACATGTAATAAGCATATTCATTGTAGCAATCGTTATTCTGGTGTTGATTAATTTGTGATGTTTGCTAAATTTCTGTTGTTAGTGCTGGAATCGGAAGAACTGGGACATTTATTGCCCTCGACAACATGGTTAGCCAATCCAAGACGGAAGGTTGTGTCAGGCCGCTGCAGATGGTGGACGCGCTAAGAAGGCAACGGATCAACATGGTGCAAACCAAGGTAATTATGATACGTCAATCTTTACGCGTGTTCTTTGGTACTGTGCAATTCGTGATAGTGCAGTTGTAGTGCGTTGGTTTCATGTGTGAGCGACCGCGCCCAGTTGTAGCCGTTACGATTGTTCTATTAGACATGACACTTAAATAAGTCCTCATTGCCTCTTCTTTCTCCCCTATTTTAGCTCGATTGCGCAACAAGTTCTTACTACTTATATTAATCGCGCTCGAGACCTCATTCATAATGGAATCCATCGTCACTAGAGGGAGAGAAGAATCAACGTGGAATTTAAATGCCTTGCCTAAAGACACAATCGTAACAGCTCCAGCGGGGCTCGAACTCAATATCTGTCGCACCTGAAGCGAACGCGCTACCACTGCGCTATCACGACATCCACGTATATTTATTTGATTGTGTCGACAGACAACCATTCGTATTTCAATTCTATATTTTTTAAAAAATACTCAAACACATACGAAACCGAGAGTTATTACAAATTGAAATTAAGACAGATTGCAAAGCATTAGTCTTGAAACGAATCGCTCTACATACATCACTACTAATGAAATCCATCGCCATGACTGTCGGAGAAGAGACAATGTCGAATTATCTGACTTGCCTAAGGAAACCAACATCGTGACTGAGGTTAAGATTGAACTCGTAACCATTCGATTTCGAGGCGACTGTCACGTCCTTTATACAACTGATACTTCACGAAATGTATCATAGACAACATTGAAATATTTATAATATATAGTATATACAAGTATGTAAATGAGATGTATTACACATTCAGAAATGTTGGCCTTATTGTTATATAGGAACAGTATGTATATCTACATGAGGCCCTGGCTGATGCACTTCTGGTGGGTACACATGTTGTGTGGGCGAAGCAGTTTGAAGACATGTACAGGTTCATGTTACAGAGAGAACGTGGTGAGAATAACACAAGGCTCGAACTACAGTATAATGTAAATATATTACATTTTAAACGTAAATCTTTACTAATGGCTAGACTACCGGACTTCGTAATCTATTTTCTAAAGCCGAATTCCATGTTTTTAATTGAAATAAGATTAAACTAAACCGTCAAACTTTTTCAAACTCTACAAAAACTTGTTCAAACTCTATAAAACGTGCTCAAACTCTGTCAATCTTGCTTAATGTCTAGATCTTGAATTATACATATTTTACAAGCAAACTATTTATGTGCGTGTATTTTGTTGCAGTTGATTATGAAGAGTCTGACGAATTCAGCATCTGAGACTGCCGAGACTGTCGAATATTCAAACGTGGAAACCTTGCTCTCCGAAAGTAAGCTATCTACAACTCACATTGCTCTAAGATGTGTCTCTCAAACTTTGACTAGAGAATAGCACTGAGAGAGATACAAACCCCTATCTGGTGTCGACACAAGAATAAATACATGTTTTCACATGACCTTGATTTGACCTTGAAAGGTCAACCTCAATGTCACGCGTTGTGGCTTATTTGATAGGCCATATGAGGTTTCCGTGAAATTATGTGTCTGTCTTGCTTCGTTTTCGTGTTACAGGCATGCATAGTTTACTATAGAAGTCAATCAACAACTAGTTGATTTATCCTGTCCACAGACAGACACACGTGCGAACAGACACAGTCAATAACAATAACCCTGTTTCGAACGACGAGTGCTTTCTTTTATGCTTTCCAAAGAATTATATAGTTTTCGCAGAGAAAAGAAAATGATATCTTTCATTATTTTCAACGGGGTCGTCAGTGGCCGAGTGGTTATGGTCGTTGATTTCAAACCACTTGACCTACAACGCTGTAGGTTTTACTCCATATTGAGGTGTAGAATTCTTTCAAGTGAGGAATCTATCCAGCTAGATTATGGTAGGTGGGTGGTTCTACCCTTGTGTCTGTCTGTACCTTTAGGGTGAAATAATGCAACGTGCATAAAATCGAGAATTAAAACTTCCAACATATGAACTACAATGACAGCGAAGAGCCATGCAGTTTCCTTATTATACTCATGTCTACTTGTCCTTAATTGTCGATGATACAAGTGCATGTAGCTATATAACATTTAAGATATTCAACTCCAAATTAAGTAATGTAATATATTTCTTAAAAGATATAGTAATAAAAACAAACTGTATTTCGTATCACCTAGGCGATGCATACAAACCAAAACTGCAGAAAAGAGGTTCAAAGTTTGTACAGGAGCTTGGAGCCCTCTATATTCCGGTTAGTACGTAACTATGCGTTAGACATTACTTGTACATAGGACAGCTCAATTAACTGTTGACCGGTCCGCTTCCCTATAAATGTAATGTTCTACTATCTGCAGAACACACACCGCATCATGTACACATGTGAGTGTTCAGTTTTTTATGCCAATACTCTTAATACAACACTCTAAACGTGACTTACTCACATTAATTTCTATGATTGTTTGTGTTGTTTTCCTGAGAAATGGGGCTACGAAAATAACCGAACGAAAACAATGCTATTCTAGCAAAACTAAGATGATAGATGTTTCAAACTAAATTCATATATGCATTATACACTATCTGTTATAGTAATTGAACAAACACTTGCATCTGTCACACTGTAACAGGGATCTGAAAATCAAGTCTTGGAATAATTCTGTCAATTCATTCCCTAGCATCTCAGTGGTAGAGTCAGACATAAGGAAACATGGAGATATTTGCAGAAAGGTAGAAACTGCTTCGGAAGATATATAACAAACACAACAAAGATTCGGACGAACGCTTATAGTTAACGAATGAATGTTGGTAGTTAACGAATGAATGCTGGTAGTTAACGAATGAATGCTGATAGTTAACGAAGGAATGCTGGTAGTTAACGAAGGAATGCTGGTAGTTAACGAAGGATCCGTCCACTGACATAGTTACAATGATTTAGCCGGGAAATGCACGCAGTTGTACATAAAGTGGTTGCGAGCAACGAAGGCATTACAACTATGCACAAGATCATAATTGTGAGGGTTATTGTGTCTGTTTTTATATATTGTAGAGCTATAAGGGCCAAAATACGTTCCTGGTGGCGAGATCTCCGGACACGAGTACAATGGAGGAGTTCTGGTCTGTTGTCGACGATATTAACATCAAAACCATCATCATGTTAACAGAGACGTCATCGGCTTGCTACCAGGTAGTCAAACATTAAATGAACATGATTCAGTGTATTCAAAGGGTATAGAGGTAGTGAGTCGGAGATTAGGTTCGTCGCCATCACCAAAATCCCATCTGTATAATTTTTTATTTTATTATTCGTATATTCTTTATTTGATGTATGTATGATTTTAAAATACACTAATCAGTCATATATGTATAACTTTATTTTCCGTTATTGTTTGCGATATATATCACGCGTTCAAATCAACTAAATTACATTCGTTTCATTTCGTATTCAATTTAATACCGAATTTGGCTGATGTCTGTATGATTTTAAAATACACTAATCAGTCATATATGTATAACTTTATTTTCCGTTACTGGTATTGTTTGCGATATATATCACGCGTTCAAATCAACTAAATTACATTCGTTTTATTTCGTATTCAATTTAATACCGAATTTGGCTGATGTCTGTATGATTTTAAAATACACTTTATTCAAACAGTCACTGTATTTCCGTTCCAGATATTGTTTGCGATATCTATCATGTGTTCAACTAAATTACAGTCGTTTCATTTCGTATTCAATTTAATACCGAATTTGGATATGCATGCTCTATAATAGTATCACATGTTCCCTTCACGAGTTGCTCATGGTTTATTTATTTAATGTGTACCCGTAGACGAGCTGTGACCTGGAATCTCATCCAGACAATGGTAATAGGTTCAGCGTCAACAAAATTGAGGAGACAATCAGAAAAGGGTACACCGAGAGAACCTACACTTTCAAAGAATCTCTTAGAGAGGTAAGAGTATGTATTGTCACCTAGGTTTCGCCGAAGCATCCATGGCCTAGTGGTTAAGGTCGTTCACTTCAAATCGCTTGCCTTTCATCGATGTATGGTTCGAATCCCACAAGTTGTGTCGAATTCCTTCATGGCTGTCCGATTAGCGCAGTGGAACTCGGGTTCGATCCTCGGACCGGAAAGTATGTGCAATGGTACGGTGGTCACCAAATCGGAAAGGTGGGTTTTCTCCGGCTACTCCAGTTTCCTCCCACACGAATGACCACATTTACGCTTTCATCCGCGCCAACGTGAGTGATTAATATAAGTTGTAAAAACTTGATTCGCAATCGTTGTAAAATAAATAAAGATTAAACTTTAATTCATTCTTGTGGGGAGGCTATCGAGCTTGCTTTCAGAATGTTCGTCTACCCGGATGCCCGTCCGAGACTGCAATACAGCTCTGAGAAGCACCCGGGGTCTTCTTCTACCAATACTAGCTGTTAGTCGACATATACTGTCGACATAAGCTGTTGGTGTGACTTTAAAACCCAAAATAAAACAAAACGAAACTTAGGCTGCACAAGTACTTACGTACTACACGTACATATATACTATATCTTAGGCTGCACAAGTACTTACGTACTACACGTACAGATATACTATATCTTAGGCTGCACAAGTACTTACGTACTACTCGTACAGATATACTATATCTTAGGCTGCACAAGTACTTACGTACTACTCATACAGATATACTATATCTTAGGCTGCACAAGTACTTACGTACTACACGTACAGATATACTATATCTTAGGCTGCACAAGTACTTACGTACTACTCGTACAGATATACTATATCTTAGGCTGCACAAGTACTTACGTACTACTCGTACAGATATACTATATCTTAGGCTGCACAAGTACGTACGTACTACTCGTACAGATATACTATATCTTAGGCTGCACAAGTACTTCCGTACTACACGTACAGATATACTATATCTTAGGCTGCACAAGTACTTACGTACTACACGTACAGATATACTATATCTTAGGCTGCACAAGTACTTACGTACTACTCGTACAGATATACTATATCTTAGGCTGCACAAGTACTTACGTACTACACGTACAGATATACTATATCTTAGGCTGCACAAGTACTTACGTACTACTCGTACAGATATACTATATCTTAGGCTGCACAAGTACTTACGTACTACTCGTACAGATATACTATATCTTAGGCTGCACAAGTACTTACGTACTACTCGTACAGATATACTATATCTTAGGCTGCACAAGTACTTACGTACTACTCGTACAGATATACTATATCTTAGGCTGCACAAGTACTTACGTACTACTCGTACAGATATACTATATCTTAGGCTGCACAAGTACTTACGTACTACTCGTACAGATATACTATATCTTAGGCTGCACAAGTACTTACGTACTACACGTACAGATATACTATATCTTAGGCTGCACAAGTACTTACGTACTACACGTACAGATATACTATATCTTAGGCTGCACAAGTACTTACGTACTACTCGTACAGATATACTATATCTTAGGCTGCACAAGTACTTACGTACTACTCGTACAGATATACTATATCTTAGGCTGCACAAGTACTTACGTACTACTCGTACAGATATACTATATCTTAGGCTGCACAAGTACTTACGTACTACTCGTACAGATATACTATATCTTAGGCTGCACAAGTACTTACGTACTACACGTACAGATATACTATATCTTAGGCTGCACAAGTACTTACGTACTACACGTACAGATATACTATATCTTAGGCTGCACAAGTACTTACGTACTACTCGTACAGATATACTATATCTTAGGCTGCACAAGTACTTACGTACTACTCGTACAGATATACTATATCTTAGGCTGCACAAGTACTTACGTACTACTCGTACAGATATACTATATCTTAGGCTGCACAAGTACTTACGTACTACTCGTACAGATATACTATATCTTAGGCTGCACAAGTACTTACGTACTACTCGTACAGATATACTATATCTTAGGCTGCACAAGTACTTACGTACTACACGTACAGATATACTATATCTTAGGCTGCACAAGTACTTACGTACTACTCGTACAGATATACTATATCTTAGGCTGCACAAGTACTTACGTACTACTCGTACAGATATACTATATCTTAGGCTGCACAAGTACTTACGTACTACACGTACAGATATACTATATCTTAGGCTGCACAAGTACTTACGTACTACTCGTACAGATATACTATATCTTAGGCTGCACAAGTACTTACGTACTACTCGTACAGATATACTATATCTTAGGCTGCACAAGTACTTACGTACTACTCGTACAGATATACTATATCTTAGGCTGCACAAGTACTTACGTACTACACGTACAGATATACTATATCTTAGGCTGCACAAGTACTTACGTACTACACGTACAGATATACTATATCTTAGGCTGCACAAGTACTTACGTACTACTCGTACAGATATACTATATCTTAGGCTGCACAAGTACTTACGTACTACTCGTACAGATATACTATATCTTAGGCTGCACAAGTACTTACGTACTACTCGTACAGATATACTATATCTTAGGCTGCACAAGTACTTACGTACTACTCGTACAGATATACTATATCTTAGGCTGCACAAGTACTTACGTACTACTCGTACAGATATACTATATCTTAGGCTGCACAAGTACTTACGTACTACTCGTACAGATATACTATATCTTAGGCTGCACAAGTACTTACGTACTACTCGTACAGATATACTATATCTTAGGCTGCACAAGTACTTACGTACTACTCGTACAGATATACTATATCTTAGGCTGCACAAGTACTTACGTACTACACGTACAGATATACTATATCTTAGGCTGCACAAGTACTTACGTACTACACGTACAGATATACTATATCTTAGGCTGCACAAGTACTTACGTACTACTCGTACAGATATACTATATCTTAGGCTGCACAAGTACTTACGTACTACACGTACAGATATACTATATCTTAGGCTGCACAAGTACTTACGTACTACACGTACAGATATACTATATCTTAGGCTGCACAAGTACTTACGTACTACTCGTACAGATATACTATATCTTAGGCTGCACAAGTACTTACGTACTACTCGTACAGATATACTATATCTTAGGCTGCACAAGTACTTACGTACTACCGTACAGATATACTATATCTTAGGCTGCACAAGTACTTACGTACTACTCGTACAGATATACTATATCTTAGGCTGCACAAGTACTTACGTACTACTCGTACAGATATACTATATCTTAGGCTGCACAAGTACTTACGTACTACTCGTACAGATATACTATATCTTAGGCTGCACAAGTACTTACGTACTACTCGTACAGATATACTATATCTTAGGCTGCACAAGTACTTACGTACTACTCGTACAGATATACTATATCTTAGGCTGCACAAGTACGTACGTACTACTCGTACAGATATACTATATCTTAGGCTGCACAAGTACTTACGTACTACTCGTACAGATATACTATATCTTAGGCTGCACAAGTACTTACGTACTACTCGTACAGATATACTATATCTTAGGCTGCACTACTCGTACAGATATACTATATCTTAGGCTGCACAAGTACTTACGTACTACTCGTACAGATATACTATATCTTAGGCTGCACAAGTACTTACGTACTACTCGTACAGATATACTATATCTTAGGCTGCACAAGTACTTACGTACTACACGTACAGATATACTATATCTTAGGCTGCACAAGTACTTACGTACTACTCGTACAGATATACTATATCTTAGGCTGCACAAGTACTTACGTACTACTCGTACAGATATACTATATCTTAGGCTGCACAAGTACTTACGTACTACTCGTACAGATATACTATATCTGATGGGTGCAACGTCATACCAGACTCAGCTAGAAGGATATAATTGGAGCATTGTATTGTTTGAAATATGTCAAGATTGTTTTCTATATATTGACTTGATGCATATAAGTTATATCAATAGCCAGTCTCTAAGTTCTATTGAAACGTTTGTATTACAATATTTCTATTTATGGGCGTGGGCGTATATTCGTAAACTAATAACGTTTATAGTATTAGTATAATTATTACAGGCAACCACTAAATCCGCACAATGTCAACAACGTTTACGTTTTACAAAATTATATGCGTACAAGCTCAACCACTATTCTATGTATACTGCCAACCACTCTTATGATTGCTACTGTATACTTCCAACCGCCTCGTGAGTGTTACATGTCATTTTGATGTTCCGATTGTTAATAGGAAAAGTGTGAAACAAAAACCTGACCAATAGAACATTGTCAGGAAGAGCTGAACTGGAAATGAAAGCTCTAGTCGTTGTTAAAATGCGTTAATATTTAGTGAGGAAAGTGTATAAGGTTAAAGTAAAACACACCCCATTGGCTAATATTGTATACTTCGCACTGCCCGCCTGAACTGGTTAAGTTGTGTCTCTGGCAGGGCGGCGATATTACCATGTAGTTTCTTTCAGATGGTATTACTGCGGGTGAAGAAGGACCATTTGTGGTAATCAGGTGTATCTTGCATTTGGCTAAGGCTAAATGGGGTATATGTGTCTAGTGAGTCTTGTGGGTTTCTGTACATATGGTCTGAGAGTGGTCTCTACTTCTACTATGTCATGATAGCCTCGAAAGTCATATCTCCGGTGCTCGAGAGTAGGCCAGCCCATGTCTTCCTGCATCGTCGTAACACTGGTGATGTGGGAATAGATACGTTTGACCCAACGGATTGTTCTCATCTGTACCATTTCGAAATGTGTAGGGGCTCCAGATGCTGGAAACATAACCAACCTGCGGTGTGACCAACGTTGTGAATGCTAATTGTTTAGTGATGGTATTTCTTTTCATAAAACTGGATACCATATAAATAACAGCTGTAGCCATTGTAATAATTGTAGTAAATTCGGTTCCCTACTCGGTGTGGTTTTATGAAAAATGGAAGTTAAACAGATCAACTTGTTATATATATGTTGCTATGCAATGTAAAGTTGTCTCCAGAACAATTATATAGGGAGATGAACTGCAATTTAAAAGGGTTAGTTTCAGTTTAATGTAATGTATCAGAAATATGCTCTTTTCTCATACGATATTCCACCATATATATACTTGATGCTTCTATTAGTTCCTGACAGACGGATCTGTAGTCCAGTGGTAACACGCTGGACTGGTAATCCAGGGATCGCAGGTTCGATCCCTCGTCTGACCCTAATAAAATTAACAGTCTTTCAGATGGGACGTTAAACCGAGGTCACGTGTCGGTGCTTTACACCGTGCACGTAAAAGAACCAGAGATTATGGAATGGGTCACTCTCTGTGTCATTGCACTATCCTCCAAAATCTAAAATGACTAATCTCTTCAGGAGGCGTCGTTCATATGGGCAACCGGTAGCGACGATAAATAAACGTAAAACACACATTAATTCCTGTCGTTTTAATTTTATTCTTAAAATGTCTATTCAAACCAGGATGAGGGGCAACTGACGACTGTGAAACAGTTCGAATACACTGCATGGAAAGATGGGTACGAAGTACCCGGTGATACTGTATCTCTGCTAGACATGATCAAGTCCGTCCAAGACTGGCAACCTCATTTGTCAGAGACTCAGCCGATACTGATCCACTGTGGGTATGTAGATCTATAAATTGTCGATGGTTGTTAAGCATTAGTTGTATATGTATTCCTAAATGTAGCTGCGTTACACCATGTTGCTATGCTGTTTAAATTGCGGGGTAATGTTTAATAATAGCATATGCTTTCGAAATATCAATAGTATTTTAACCACCATGATTCTCCCCTTACCCAACCCACCTAGTAGTTACCAATAGTATCGACAGTAAATAAAATACACGTACAACAATTGTACCTATCCTCGGACCGGGAAGTATGTGAGATGGTACGGTGGTCGCCAGATGAGACAGGTGTGTTTTCTCGGGGTTCTCCGGTTTCCTCCCACACGAAGGACCACATAAATGTTACGCTTTCATCTGCGCCAACGAGAGTGATTAATATACGTTGTTAAAAGTTGCTTTGCAATCGTTGTAAAATAATCAAAAATAATAAATAAAAAATCGCACCTTTCCAATAATCTCAAAATATTTCAAGTTAGTCATTTTTTATGAAACAAAACATCTACTAAGTAATTCCTTAGTTATTCTTTCGGGAATTATTGCAGATTCAAGCTCTCTATCATATTCCAAATTATCCTATATATCAGAATATATCATAACTGAAAGTCGCACGTGGCACCAGTCACACATCAGTTGATGTCATCCAATTGATTCTCTCTTATAAGTAGTTGATTTACATTTTCTACAAGTCACAGGTGTGACTGTAAGCGTATTGCATAAGGACGTGTCAGTAGTCTAGTGGTTAACACGTTGGACTGGGAATCCATGGATCGCAGGTTCGATCCTCCGTCTGACCCTAATAAAATTAACAGTCTTTCAGATGGGACATTAAACCGAGGTCTTGTGTCGGTGCTTTACACCGTACACGTAAAAGAACCAGAGGATATTCTGGAATTGGTATCTGTCTGTATCATGCACTATCCTCCAAAATCTAAAATAACTAATCTCTTCAGGAGGCGTCGCTCATATGGGCAACCGGTAGCGACGATAAATAAACGTAAAACACACATTTTCTACAAGTCCAGATACTGTTACGTTTGCACTAAGTAGTATGTACTCTGCTAGCGATGTGCATTTCATGAACAGAGGCATGTTGGTTTTATTTCATCACATTGTGTGTTTAATTTATATATTTTGAAGAATCCATGAGTCGAAACAATAGTAGTATATTTATTTGAGTATGCCTTTGATAGATTCTATTTTTATTAGATTGATAACATTTCAAAGTCTTGTGATAATGAATAATGCATACATTGCAGTGACGGTTATACCAGGACTGGAATTGTCTGTGTGTTTCTGAATGAGTTACAGCGTATGAAATATGAAGGTGGCCATATCAACATCGTAGAATCGGTGAAAATGATGAAAGAAAGACATAGCCGACTGATCAACAACACTGTAAGTATATTATCTTGAGATACAGTTATCTCTTCAGTTTCTATAACATTCTTGGCTTCTAGTTATCTGCTTAGTCAGCATGTGTATATTTCTAAGTTTTTGAAGAACACCATGAAACATTCTATAATGACAGATCGTGACAACAGTCCATATACTTTCAACGTAATGGCTTGACTTGTTGTGACAATACGGTCACGTTGTACCAATTAACACTATGTAGCTACATCCGTTCTCTAGTGACATTGATCGTAGGTCTCTCAGAATGAAACAATTTAATAACACCAGTGTCGGAGGTTATAACACTTTTCTCAGATCTCAATTTATTGAATTGATGACCTCAAAAAATGTTATAATAATTAAAGATTTGGCTATGTATATATACAAATCATTTCAAGTCAGAAACAACCTGTTCTATGACTAGTGTTCATATCTCATTATACGTTATACGCTAGCCAATCGTAAACGTTTTGTATTTGCACGTGTTTTTATTTGCACATTTGCTCTATATAATTATATTATATATTTACACAAGGCACGCATTGCCAATGTTCTCGTTTGAAAGTATATAATGTGTATATAATGTGTACTCATGGGCATATTGCCCATTGTATTTCGAAATAAACTCTTGAAACTCTCAAACTCAGACTCAATGGATTCTGGTAGTTATTCTTGGCTCGACCAATCCGAAGTGTGAGGTTGAGTTTTTGATATTGGAAAAAAACTTTATACCTTTTCCCCAATCTCAAATCCAGTCTCAAACTTCTGGTTCAGCAGTGTATATATCACGTAATCAACCAATCATAGCACTTGAGCTCGAGTTTGAGATTTGAGAAATATTTTATAACCTCAAGAACATATTAGGTTTAACTTTTACTTTTAATTAATAACGTTTTCCATGTGTATTCACTATATTTAAGTATACAGCCAAAACTGTATATCAACCAAATATCGTACGAAGCCCGATGACACTTCATAGAACCAACTTGCCATTTCAGAATCAAGCCCTCTATCATATACCAAATAGCTATCCTATGTTTTTCACAGAACCAACGTATAATCATAAATGAAAGCCGCAAGTGGCACAGCCACACATCAATTAATGACATCCAATGTATTTGATCTAAAACAGTTAATGGACAATACAGACGTCGGTTATTGTTCCAAGGCATGTTACTTTTACTATTCAAAATACGACTGATATTTCCAATAGGCACTATACCTTCTTAAGTAATCTAGGTTTATGAATATGTATTCAATGTCTTAGTAGTAGTAGAGAGACAGGATCCCAAAATGACAAAATCAAAATAATTTTGTGAAAGAGAGGTACATCCACCCCAGATAGCTTTAACCTTCTTGTTGTCAAACGTCTACGTCAGCACACTTACATTCATTTACATGACGTGGTTGTCATCCTCTATTTCAGGGTCAGTACAAGTTTTGCCACGATATGATTCTTGCACACATCAAGCAAGGAGAAGTCTATCAAAACCTGTAAACTTACTGTGGAACCGAATAACCGGTGTGCCAACGAAGTGATATTATACAGTGTATATAACAACATTTGTTATTAAAATTACAGCATGGTTTCATATGTTCTGCTGAAATATAATCGTAATAATTGACATGTCGCTAGCTTTGTTTGTATGCGTATTTGTTTGAGGTTTACATTAATTTCATTGGATTTTTTTAGCAACACGTGATTAAGTTAGCAACCGTAATTGGTAGTCGTGATAGCGCAGTAGTAGCCTGTTCGATTCAGATGCGAATGGCCAGGAGTCCGTGCCCATCTGGGGCCGTTAGGATTGTGCCCTTATGCAAGGCTTTTAAATTCCATGTTGCCTCTTCTCTCTCCCTCGTGGCGATGGTTTCCATCAGGAATGAAGTCTCGAGGGCGATTAATATAAGTTGCAGGAACTTGCTTCGCAATCGAGCTAAAATACAAGAAATAAATTTGTATAAACAAACCATCACAATTATTTACACAAGTATGATGATATTCGATTTAAAATGTATATGCTTTGGCACAACGTGTGATCAATACACAGGTAGACTATAACAAAATGAATTGACAGCCGGGGATCGCAGGTTCGATCCCACGTCTGACCCTAATAAAATTAACAGTCTTCCAGATGGGACTTTAAACCGAGATATCTTGTCGTTGCTTTACAACGTGCACGTAAAAGAACCAGAGGAAATTCTGGAATGGGTCTCTGTCTGTACCATTGCACTATCCTCCAAACATCTAAAATGATTAATCTCTTCAGGAGGCGTCGGTCATATGGACAACCGGTAGCGACGATAAATAATACGTAAAGCACACACACACTGGTGACATGACGAGTTACTGTACTATGTGTTCAAACAAGACTAGCTAGGTTGTTTTTTATGGTTTTTTATTCCTCATAATGTCATAGTATTATTAACTTTATATATATATATTATATATATATACAGATAAGTACATACCATGACAGTATCAACATTATGCATTACATATATTATGTGCGTAATCAATATTTCTAGCACAGACGGATATGTAGTCCAGTGATGACGCGCTGGACTGGTAATCCAGGGATCGCAGGTTCGATCCCCCGTCTGACCCTAATAAAATTAACAGTCTTTCAGATGGGACGTTAAACCGAGGTCTCGTGTCGGTGCTTTACACCGTGCACGTAAAAGAACCAGAGGAGATTCTGGAATGGCTCACTGTCTGTATCATGCACTATCCTCCAAAATCTAAAATAACTAGTCTATTCAGGAGGCGTCGCTCATATGGGCAACTGGTAGCGACGATAAATAAACGTAATAAAAAATTTTCTAGCGGTTGTTTTATATTTAAACAAATGAGGTGTTTGTATATAGTATGGTGGAGAGTATATATATGTTTATGGGATCAGTGTAGACATGAAAATTAATGTCGGCCAAACAGGGTTTTTCTTATTTACTTTTCAGTTGCATAATATTCCGCATGTTATAATTAATAATGTCCCCCGTATTTACAGCTACGAGTATTCAATCTCAATTATTATCTAACCCCCAATCATTAACATCCTGTTTGTCCGCCTATACTATTTATTCAACTTTATGTTTGATAAATATTCATATACTGTCTAAATCCGTTATGTCGAATTCCGTCGGACCGAACAAAATACTTCGACATAACCGAAGTTTGACGTAACGGATATTGACCATAGTTCACAAGATAATGTTTCTCGTAGATCACAAGCCGTATCCACCTTATATTTCGCCCACAATAAATCATTTTCCACGTTGTAATTGTAAAATGATAGTATCTGAAACGGGACTTTAACCTGAATTCGAGATAACCGGATTTGATATAACGGATGTAGACTGTATGTCATTCGCATGTTTGGATTATTTTCTCTGCCATTTCTTACACGAGAGTGATATCGAGCATTTATAAGTATATCTTATCTCCGGGTACTCCGGTTTCCTCCCACACGAATAACCACATAATACGCTTTCATCCCAGCCAACGAGAGTGATTAATATAAGTTGCTAAAACTTGCTTCGCAATCGTTGTAAAATAAATAAAGTATAAACTTTAAGTATATCTCTAAATTATATCTCTAAATTATTATCGTTTTCTTTAATATAGCCATCATAGCTTCTGTGTTTCATGTTTGCAGCTTGTGTGCAGAGCCATATTTTCTATTAAACTTTATTTTCTATTAAACTTTATTTTCTATTAAACTTTAAGTATATCTCTAAATTATATCTCTAGATTATATCTCTAGATTATATCTCTAAATTATATCTCTAAATTATTATCGTTTTCTTTAATATAGCCATCATAGCTTCTGTGTTTCATGTTTGCAGCTTGTGTGCAGAGCCATATTTTCTATCATAATATTTTTTATATTGTCCATATCACCACGCGCCGGCTTCATATGTTTTGGGTTGGCATTTGTAGTAGGAAATCCAACAAGATCTGGATGAGCAAACCTTTTGTAACACTACTAGCACACCGACCCAGATACAAAGTTCGTGGATTTATTCAAGAATACCACCAAGTATTAATATATATAGAGTGGTGGAACCTATGCTCGGCGTAAATCCCACATATAATGACCAGTATAAAATGTTAATTGCACTTGCCGTACATTATACAGACGGATCTGTAGTCCAGTCGTAACACACTGGACTGGTAATCCAGCGATCGCAGGTTCGATCCACAGTCTGACCCTAATAAAATTAACAGTCTTTCAGGTGGGACTTTAAACCGAGGTCTCGTGTCGGTGCTTTACACCGTGCACGTAAAGAACCAGAGGAGATTCTGGAATGGGTCTCTGTCTGTAT
>CM026391.1:9407173-9443731 GCA_014843695.1 Archivesica marissinica
AAATAAAAGTTTCCCATCACCAGTTCGTGGTAAGGAGGCGTACGTCCGTGTCTGAAATACTGCTCGGAGGGGCACCAGGTGTCATCCTCCAGCAATAATAACTGGAGAGTGTCCATATAACCTAGTACTGAGCTGTTGGTTTGACTTTATTCCTCCAAAGAAAACAAAGCAACACATTGAATGGGAGTGTATTTGTTTTACCCAGTTTTAATGTGTATGATGAATAATTCATTAAGCATAATAATATCCTGATATTACAGATGTCGGCATGATTACTTTTCTGTAAACCCATACGTACTCCAATGGCATTTCCCGTCTGAGTGAAATACTGTGTAACTCTCCCGCTGTCAGAAGTATTTCGCGTTAGTTCAACATTAAAATTTAAAAGATTGAACGTACTTTGGAGCTATGCGTAATCACAATATTTTAACAGACAAAGTGCCTACAATATTGGCCACAGACAGACGAGTGCAGCTATGGATGTATCACAATTACACTTCTGAAAACTGAAACCTTCCTTGACTACGACATCAGATATCTGGAAATTCGAAAGGTGGGTTTTGTAAACTAACCAGATGGTTAGTTTAATCATATGTTATTACATTTATCACTTACATGTATAATACAACAGGTGTATATATAATACATAATATATATAATACATAATACATGTATATATAATGCATAAGCAACTGCTACAAGTAAATTGATAACACAAATGGTTTGGGCCAAATCTTTTGCCAACATTAGAAAACGGCACGCACCAGAATGTCACACTAATATTTAATTAAAATAAATGACTGATTTTGATTTGCAAAAAAAAGGTGAAAATGTTTTATCTTTAAATAATATATACTAAGATATTAGAAGGAAAACATTTGAGCATAACAGATTAGTCCCCACCACCACCACCACCACCACCACCACCACCACCACCACCACCACCACCACCACCACCACCACCACCACCACCACCACCACCACCACCACCACGCCAACCAAACCTGAACCAAAGTCATCAGCACACACAACGTCTTAGTAATTAAGTCGCTGATTAGTTAGTTTAATCATATATTGCATAATTATACTAAATATGTTATGCACAAAAAGATACAATACAGAGTATGAAAATGCAAATGGTTTGGGCCACAAGTTTACAAGTTTTAACAACATTAGACAAGGGTCCGCACCAGAGGCTACGGTGGTTCATACTATGACAATTCGATGGTTCATACATACTGTAACGTGTATTTGTTTACACTGATTTATATAGCCATAATAAATATGTGTAGCGTAAATTATACGATAGGTCATTAATTAACTACATATGAATTAACTAAAAAATACCCATCCAATAAAATATAGATATCTTACACAAGGTCCGGAGTTCGAGCCCCGCTGGAGCCGTTACGATTGTGCCCTTAGGCAAGACATTTAATGTCCAAGTTGTCGTCCTCTCTCTCTACATTGTGGCGATGGATTCCATCAGGACTGAGGTCGCGAGAGTGATTAATATAAGTTCTAAAAACTTATATCGCAATCGGGCTAAAATAAATTTGTATAAACTAGCTTAAATTGAACATAATTATATGATATGTCATTAATTAAGTATCCAATTAAAACATGATATCTTACACAAGGATGATGAGATGCCGCGTAGAATCCGACAGTTTCACTTCAAGTCGTGGCCAGATAAGGATGTTCCCGACAGCACCTGGTGTCTAGTTAGTTTCTGGAGAGCTGTCGAGACCAATGTCAAGGCCGGACCTATCATAGTGCATTGCAGGTACGCTATATTCGCGTGTATATTCCAAAAACCAATTCCAATAAAGTAATAAATTATTCTAAAATGAAATGAAATTTGAAATACTACAAAATACTTATATTGATACTGTACATTATATATGTCATCTACGCAAGGTAGGTATGTTACTTAGCATTCTAATGTCAATTTTACATCATGGAGAGCAATCCAATAAGCTTTCAGCTTTCATTTCAATCCACTTATATTTATTGTGTAGCATACTTATTCCTTGTAATTTATGTTATATAATGTCGAATAAATATGTTTAAACCAAATATACATCACATATTGTTTGGTTTTCAAGCATGTTGATTTTGCTTCATTGTGTAAGAGTGGACATTGTTGGGGAAATAAGTCCTGAAAATATATACCTATTTCGGACATTACGTATTTTGGACAAAAATATTTCAAATGTGTGTGTCCCTCTTACTCCGTATTTGCATATGCGAACACATGAACGTACAAGCTTGTTTAATACCTGAGTGACAGGGTTCGATCCTCGGACCGAGATGTATGTGAGATGGTACGGTGGTCGCCAGATCGGAAAGGTGGGTTTTCTCCGGGTACTCCGGTTTCCTCCCACACGAATGACCACATATACCCGTTCATCCACGCCAACGATAGTGATTAATATAAGTTGTTGGAACTTGTTTCGCAATCGTTGTAAAATAAATACAGTTTAAACTTAATACCTGAGTGGCATCTATCAAGGAAACTGGCCGGATTTCGTTAGTAAAACGATTTCGAGGAACATGTAATAAGCATGTTTGCTAAATTTCTGTTGTTAGTGCTGGAATCGGAAGAACTGGGACATTTATTGCCCTCGACAACATGGTTAGCCAATCCAAGACGGAAGGTTGTGTCAGGCCGCTGCAGATGGTGGACGCGCTAAGAAGGCAACGGATCAACATGGTGCAAACCAAGGTAATTATGATACGTCAATCATTACGCGTGTTCTTTGGTACTGTGCAATTCGTGATAGTGCAGTTGTAGTGCGTTGGTTTCATGTGTGAGCGACCGCGCCCAGTTGTAGCCGTTACGATTGTTCTATTAGACATGACACTTAAATAAGTCCTCATTGCCTCTTCTTTCTCCCCTATTTTAGCTCGATTGCGCAACAAGTTCTTACAACTTATATTAATCGCGCTCGAGACCTCATTCATAATGGAATCCATCGTCACTAGAGGGAGAGAAGAATCAACGTGGAATTTAAATGCCTTGCCTAAAGACACAATCGTAACGGCTCCAGCGGGGCTCGAACTCAATATATGTCGCACCTGAAGCGAACGCGCTACCACTGCGCTATCACGCCATCCACGTATATTTATTTGATTGTGTCGACAGACTCAACCATTCGTATTTCAATTCTATATTTTTAAAAAAATACTCAAACACATACGAAACCGAGAGTTATTACAAATTGAAATTAAGACAGATTGCAAAGCATTAGTCTTGAAACGAATCGCTCTACATACATCACTACTAATGAAATCCATCGCCATGACTGTCGGAGAAGAGACAATGTCGAATTATCTGACTTGCCTAAGGAAACCAACATCGTGACTGAGGTTAAGATTGAACTCGTAACCATTCGATTTCGAGGCGACTGTCACGTCCTTTATACAACTGATACTTCACGAAATGTATCATAGACAACATTGAAATATTTATAATATATAGTATATACAAGTATGTAAATGAGATGTATTACACATTCAGAAATGTTGGCCTTATTGTTATATAGGAACAGTATGTATATCTACATGAGGCCCTGGCTGATGCACTTCTGATGGGTACACATGTTGTGTGGGCGAAGCAGTTTGAAGACATGTACAGGTTCATGTTACAGAGAGAACGTGGTGAGAATAACACAAGGCTCGAACTACAGTATAATGTAAATATATTACATTTTAAACGTAAATCTTTACTAATGGCTAGACTACCGGACTTCGTAATCTATTTTCTAAAGCCGAATTCCATGTTTTTAATTGAAATAAGATTAAACTAAACCGTCAAACTTGTTCAAACTCTATAAAACGCGCTCAAACTCTGTCAATCTTGCTTAATGTCTAGATCTTGAATTATACATATTTTACAAGCAAACTATTATGTGCGTGTATTTTGTTGCAGTTGATTATGAAGAGTCTGACGAATTCAGCATCTGAGACTGCCGAGACTGTCGAATATTCAAACGTGGAAACCTTGCTCTCCGAAAGTAAGCTATCTACAACTCACATTGCTCTAAGATGTGTCTCTCAAACTTGGACTAGAGAATAGCACTGAGAGAGATACAAACCCCTATCTGGTGTCGACACAAGAATAAATACATGTTTTCACATGACCTTGATTTGACCTTGAAAGGTCAACCTCAATGTCACGCGTTGTGGCTTATTTGATAGGCCATATGAGGTTTCCGTGAAATGATGTGTCTGTCTTGCTTCGTTTTCGTGTTACAGGCATGCATAGTTTACTATAGAAGTCAATCAACAACTAGTTGATTTATCCTGTGCGACACACGTGCGAACAGACACAGTCAATAACAATAACCCTGTTTCGAACGACGAGTGCTTTCTTTTATGCTTTCCAAAGAATTATATAGTTTTTCAAGTGAGGAATCTATCCAGCTAGATTATGGTAGGTGGGTGGTTCTACCCTTGTGTCTGTCTGTATCTTTAGGGTGAAATAATGCAACGTGCATAAAATCGAGAATTAAAACTTCCAACATATGAACTACAATGACAGCGAAGAGCCATGCAGTTTCCTTATTATACTCATGTCTACTTGTCCTTAATTGTCGATGATACAAGTGCATGTAGCTATATAACATTTAAGATATTCAACTCCAAATTAAGTAATGTAATATATTTCTTAAAAGATATAGTAATAAAAACAAACTGTATTTCGTATCACCTAGGCGATGCATACAAACCAAAACTGCAGAAAAGAGGTTCAAAGTTTGTACAGGAGCTTGGAGCCCTCTATATTCCGGTTAGTACGTAACTATGCGTTAGACATTACTTATACATAGGACAGCTCAATTAACTGTTGACCGGTCCGCTTCCCTATAAATGTAATGTTCTACTATCTGCAGAACACACACCGCATCATGTACACATGTGAGTGTTCAGTTTTTTATGCCAATACTCTTAATACAACACTCTAAACGTGACTTACTCACATTAATTTCTATGATTGTTTGTGTTGTTTTCCTGAGAAATGGGGCTACGAAAATAACCGAACGAAAACAATGCTATTCTAGCAAAACTAAGATGATAGATGTTTCAAACTAAATTCATATATGCATTATACACTATCTGTTATAGTAATTGAACAAACACTTGCATCTGTCACACTGTAACAGGGATCTGAAAATCAAGTGTTGGAAGAATTCTGTCAATTCATTCCCTAGCATCTCAGTGGTAGAGTCAGACATAAGGAAACATGGAGATATTTGCAGAAAGGTAGAAACTGCTTCGGAAGATATATAACAAACACAACAAAGATTCGGACGAACGCTTATAGTTAACGAATGAATGTTGGTAGTTAACGAATGAATGCTGGTAGTTAACGAATGAATGCTGATAGTTAACGAAGGAATGCTGGTAGTTAACGAAGGAATGCTGGTAGTTAACGAAGGATCCGTCCACTGACATAGTTACAATGATTTAGCCGGGAAATGCACGCAGTTGTACATAAAGTGGTTGCGAGCAACGAAGGCATTACAACTATGCACAAGATCATAATTGTGAGGGTTATTGTGTCTGTTTTTATATATTGTAGAGCTATAAGGGCCAAAATACGTTCCTGGTGGCGAGATCTCCGGACACGAGTACAATGGAGGAGTTCTGGTCTGTTGTCGACGATATTAACATCAAAACCATCATCATGTTAACAGAGTCGTCATCAGCTTGCTACCAGGTAGTCAAACATTAAATGAACATGATTCAGCGTATTCAAAAGGTATAGAGGTAGTGAGTCGGAGATTAGGTTAGTCGCCATCACCAAAATCCCATCTGTATAATTTTTTATTTTATTAGTCGTATATTCTTTATTTGATGCCTGTATGATTTTAGAATACACTTTATTTTCCGTTATTGTTTGCGATATATATCACGCGTTCAAATCAACTAAATTACATTCGTTTCATTTCGTATTCAATTTAATACCGAATTTGGCTGATGTCTGTATGATTTTAAAATACACTAATCAGTCATATATGTATAACTTTATTTTCCGTTACTGGTATTGTTTGCGATACATATCACGCGTTCAAATCAACTAAATTACATTCGTTTTATTTCGTATTCAATTTAATACCGAATTTGGCTGATGTCTGTATGATTTTAAAATACACTTTATTCAAACAGTCACTGTATTTCCGTTCCAGATATTGTTTGCGATATCTATCATGTGTTCAACTAAATTACAGTCGTTTCATTTCGTATTCAATTTAATACCGAATTTGGATATGCATGCTCTATAATATTATCACATAGTCCCTTCACGAGTTGCTCATGGTTTATTTAATGTGTACCCGTAGACGAGCTGTGACCTGGAATCTCATCCAGACAATGGTAATAGGTTCAGCGTCAACAAAATTGAGGAGACAATCAGAAAAGGGTACACCGAGAGAACCTACACTTTCAAAGAATCTCTTAGAGAGGTAAGAATATGTATTGTCATCTAGGTTTCGCCGAAGCATCCATGGCCTAGTGGTTAAGGTCGTTCACTTCAAATCGCTTGCCTTTCATCGATGTATGGTTCGAATCCCACTAGTTGTGTCGAATTCCTTCATGGATGTCCGATTAGCGCAGTGGAACTCGGGTTCGATCCTCGGACCGGAAAGTATGTGCAATGGTACGGTGGTCACCAAATCGGAAAGGTGGGTTTTCTCCGGCTACTCCAGTTTCTTCCCACACGAATGATCACATATACGCTTTCATCCACGCCAACGTGAGTGATTAATATAACTTGTAAAATAAATAAAGTTTAAACTTTAATTCATTCGTGTGGGGAAGCTATCGAGCTTGCTTTCAGAATGTTCGTCTACCCGGATGCCCGTCCGAGACTGCAATACAGCTCTGAGAAGCACCCGGGGTCTTCTTCTACCAATACTAGCTGTTAGTCGACATATACACACATAAGCTGTTGGTGTGACTTTAAACCCCAAAATAAAACAAAACGAAACTTAGGCTGCACAAGTACTTACGTACTACTCGTACATATATACTATATCTGATGGGTGCAACGTCATACCAGACTCAGCTAGAAGGATATAATTGGAGCATTGTATTGTTTGAAAAATGTCAAGATTGTTTTCTATATATTGACTTGATGCATATAAGTTATATCAATAGCCAATCTCTAAGTTCTATTGAAACGTTTGTATTACAATATTTCTATTTATGGGCGTGGGCGTATATTCGTAAACTAATAACGTTTATAGTATTAGTATAATTATTACAGGCAACCACTAAATCCGCACAATGTCAACAACGTTTACGTTTTACAAAATTATATGCGTACAAGCTCAACCACTATTCTATGTATGCCGCCAACCACTCTTATGATTGCTACTGTATACTTCCAACCGCCTCGTGAGTGTTACATGTCATTTTGATGTTCCGATTGTTAATAGGAAAAGTGTGAAACAAAAACCTGACCAATAGAACATTGTCAGGAAGAGCTGAACTGGAAATGAAAGCTCTAGTCGTTGTTAAAATGCGTTAATATTTAGTGAGGAAAGTGTATAAGGTTAAAGTAAAACACACCCCATTGGCTAATATTGTATACTTCGCACTGCCCGCCTGAACTGGTTAAGTTGTGTCTCTGTGTCGACGATATTACCATGTAGTTTCTTTCAGATGGTATTACTGCGGGTGAAGAAGGACCATTTGTGGTAATCAGGTGTATCTTGCATTTGGCTAAGGCTAAATGGGGTATATGTGTCTAGTGAGTCTTGTGGGTTTCTGTACATATGGTCGGAGAGTGGTCTCTACTCCTACTATGTCATGATAGCCTCGAAAGTCATATCTCCGGTGTTCGAGAGTAGGCCAGCCCATGTCTTCCTGCATCGTCGTAACACTGGTGATGTGGGAATAGATACGTTTGACCCAACGGATTGTTCTCATCTGTACCATTTTGAAATGTGTAGGGGCTCCAGATGCTGGAAACATAACCAACCTGCGGTGTGACCAACGTTGTGAATGCTAATTGTTTAGTGATGGTATTTCTTTTCATAAAACTGGATACCATATAAATAACAGCTGTAGCCATTGTAATAATTGTAGTAAATTCGGTTCCCTACTCGGTGTGGTTTTATGAAACATGGAAGTTAAACAGATCAACTTGTTATATATACGTTGCTATGCAATGTAAAGTTGTCTCCAGAACAATTATATAGGGAGATGAACTGCAATTTAAAAGGGTTAGTTTCAGTTTAATGTAATGTATCAGAAATATGCTCTTTTCTCATACGATATTCCACCATATATATACTTGATGCTTCTATTAATTCCTAACAGACGGATCTGTAGTCCAGTGGTAACACGCTGGACTGGTAATCCAGGGATCGCAGGTTCGATCCCTCGTCTGACCCTAATAAAATTAACAGTCTTTCAGATGGGACGTTAAACCGAGGTCACGTGTCGGTGCTTTACACCGTGCACGTAAAAGTACCAGAGGAGATTATGGAATGGGTCACTCTCTGTGTCATTGCACTATCCTCCAAAATCTAAATAACTAATCTCTTCAGGAGGCGTCGTTCATATGGGCAACCGGTAGCGACGATAAATAAACGTAAAACACACATTAATTCCTGTCGTTTTAATTTTATTCTTAAAATGTCTATTCAAACCAGGATGAGGGGCAACTGACGACTGTGAAACAGTTCGAATACACTGCATGGAAAGATGGGTACGAAGTACCCGGTGATACTGTATCTCTGCTAGACATGATCAAGTCCGTCCAAGACTGGCAACCTCATTTGTCAGAGACTCAGCCGATACTGATCCACTGTGGGTATGTAGATCTATAAATTGTCGATGGTTGTTAAGCATTAGTTGTATATGTATTCCTAAATGTAGCTGCGTTACACCATGTTGCTATGCTGTTTAAATTGCGGGGTAATGTTTAATAATAGCATATGCTTTCGAAATAGCAATAGTATTTTAACCACAATGATTCTCCCCTTACCCAACCCACCTAGTAGTTACCAATAGTATCGACAGTAAATAAAATACACGTACAACAATTGTACCTATCCTCGGACCGGGAAGTATGTGAGATGGTACGGTGGTCGCCAGATGAGACAGGTGTGTTTTCTCCGGGTTCTCCGGTTTCCTCCCACACGAAGGACCACATAAAGTGTACGCTTTCATTTACGCTTTCATCCGCGCCAACGAGAGTGATTAATATACGTTGTTAAAAGTTGCTTTGCAATCGTTGTAAAATAATTAAAAATAATAAATAAAAAATCGCACCTTTCCAATAATCTCAAAATATTTCAAGTTTTTTATGAAACAAAACATCTACTAAGTAATTCCTTAGTTATTCTTTCGGGAATGTTTGCAGATTCAAGCTCTCTATAATATTCCAAATTGTCCTATTTATCAGAATATATCATAACTGAAAGTCGCACGTGGCACCAGTCACACATCAGTTGATGTCATCCAATTGATTCTCTCTTATAAGTAGTTGATTTACATTTTCTACAAGTCACAGGTTTGACTGTAAGCGTATTGCATAAGGACGTGTCAGTAGTCTAGTGGTTAACACGTTGGACTGCGAATCCATGGATCGCAGGTTCGATCCTCCGTCTGACCCTAATAAAATTAACAGTCTTTCAGATGGGACGTTAAACCGAGGTCTCGTGTCGGTGCTTTACACCGTACACGTAAAAGAACCAGAGGATATTCTGGAATTGGTATCTGTCTGTATCATGCACTATCCTCCAAAATCTAAAATAACTAATCTCTTCAGGAGGCGTCGCTCATATGGGCAACCGGTAGCGACGATAAATAAACGTAAAACACACATTTTCTACAAGTCCAGATACTGTTACGTTTGCACTAAGTAGTATGTACTCTGCTAGCGATGTGCATTTCATGAACAGAGGCATGTTGGTTTTATTTCATCACATTGTGTGTTTAATTTATATATTTTGAAGAATCCATGAGTCGAAACAATAGTAGTATATTTATTTGAGTATGCCTTTGATAGATTCTATTTTTATTAGATTGATAACATTTCAAAGTCTTGTGATAATGAATAATGCATACATTGCAGTGACGGTTATACCAGGACTGGAATTGTCTGTGTGTTTCTGAATGAGTTACAGCGTATGAAATATGAAGGTGGCCATATCAACATCGTAGAATCGGTGAAAATGATGAAAGAAAGACATAGTCGACTGATCAACAACACTGTAAGTATATTATCTTGAGATACAGTTATCTCTTCAGTTTCTATAACGTTCTTGGCTTCGTTATCTGCTTAGTCAGCATGTGTATATTTCTAAGTTTTTGAAGAACACCATGAAACATTCTATAATGACTGATCGTGACAACAGTCCATATACTTTCAACGTAATGTCTTGACGTGTTGTGACAATACGGTCACGTTGTACCAATTAACACTATGTAGCTACATCCGTTCTCTAGTGACATTGATCGTAGGTCTCTCAGAATGAAACAATTTAATAACACCAGTGTCGGAGGTTATAACACTTTTCTCAGATCTCAATTTATTGAATTGATGACCTCAAAAAATGTTATAATAATTAAAGATTTGGCTATGTATATATACAAATCATTTCAAGTCAGAAACAACCTGTTCTATGACTAGTGTTCATATCTCATTATACGTTATACGCTAGCCAATCGTAAACGTTTTGTATTTGCACGTGTTTTTATTTGCACATTTGCTCTATATAATTATATTATATATTTACACAAGGCACGCAGTGCCAATGTTCTCGTTTGAAAGTATGTAATGTGTATATATAATGTGTACTCATGGGCATATTGCCCATTGTATTTCGAAATAAACTCTTGAAACTCTTGAAACTCTCAAACTCAGACTCAATGGATTCTGGTAGTTATTCTTGGCTCGACCAATCCGAAGTGTGAGGTTGAGTTTTTGATATTGGAAAAAAACTTTATACCTTTTCCCCAATCTCAAATCCAGTCTCAAACTTCTGGTTCAGCAGTGTATATATCACGTAATCAACCAATCATAGCACTTGAGCTCGAGTTTGAGATTTGAGAAATATTTTATAACCTCAAGAACATATTAGGTTTAACTTTTACTTTTAATTAATAACGTTTTCCATGTGTATTCACTATATTTAAGTATACAGCCAAAACTGTATATCAACCAAATATCGTACGAAGCCCGATGACACTTCATAGAACCAACTTGCCATTTCAGAATCAAGCCCTCTATCCTATACCAAATAGCTATCCTATGTTTTTCACAGAACCAACGTATAATCATAAATGAAAGCCGCAAGTGGCACAGCCACACATCAATTAATGACATCCAATGTATTTGATCTAAAACAGTTAATGGACAATACAGACGTCGGTTATTGTTCCAAGGCATGTTACTTTTACTATTCAAAATACGACTGATATTTCCAATAGGCACTATACCTTCTTAAGTAATCTAGGTTTATGAATATGTATTCAATGTCTTAGTAGTAGTAGAGAGACAGGATCCCAAAATGACAAAATCAAAATAATTTTGTGAAAGAGAGGTACATCCACCCCAGATAGCTTTAACCTTCTTGTTGTCAAACGTCTACGTCAGCACACTTACATTCATTTACATGACGTGGTTGTCATCCTCTATTTCAGGGTCAGTACAAGTTTTGCCACGATATGATTCTTGCACACATCAAGCAAGGAGAAGTCTATCAAAACCTGTAAACTTACTGTGGAACCGACACAACCGGTGTGCCAACGAAGTGATATTATACAGTGTATATAACAACATTTGTTATTAAAATTATAGCATGGTTTCATATGTTCTGCTGAAATATAATCGTAATAATTGACATGTCGCTAGCTTTGTTTGTATGCGTATTTGTTTGAGGTTTACATTAATTTCATTGGATTTTTTTAGCAACACGTGATTAAGTTAGCAACCGTAATTGGTAGTCGTGATAGCGCAGTAGTAGCCTGTTCGATTCAGATGCGAATGGCCAGGAGTCCGTGCCCATCTGGGGCCGTTAGGATTGTGCCCTTATGCAAGGCTTTTAAATTCCATGTTGCCTCTTCTCTCTCCCTCGTGGCGATGGTTTCCATCAGGAATGAAGTCTCGAGGGCGATTAATATAAGTTGCAGGAACTTGCTTCGCAATCGAGCTAAAATACAAGAAATAAATTTGTATAAACAAACCATCACAATTATTTACACAAGTATGATGATATTCGATTTAAAATGTATATGCTTTGGCACAACGTGTGATCAATACACAGGTAGACTATAACAAAATGAATTGACAGCCGGGGATCGCAGGTTCGATCCCACGTCTGACCCTAATAAAATTAACAGTCTTCCAGATGGGACTTTAAACCGAGATATCTTGTCGTTGCTTTACAACGTGCACGTAAAAGAACCAGAGGAAATTCTGGAATGGGTCTCTGTCTGTACCATTGCACTATCCTCCAAACATCTAAAATGATTAATCTCTTCAGGAGGCGTCGGTCATATGGACAACCGGTAGCGACGATAAATAATACGTAAAGCACACACACACTGGTGACATGACGAGTTACTGTACTATGTGTTCAAACAAGACTAGCTAGGTTGTTTTTTATGGTTTTTTATTCCTCATAATGTCATAGTATTATTAACTTTATATATATATATTATATATATATACAGATAAGTACATACCATGACAGTATCAACATTATGCATTACATATATTATGTGCGTAATCAATATTTCTAGCACAGACGGATATGTAGTCCAGTGATGACGCGCTGGACTGGTAATCCAGGGATCGCAGGTTCGATCCCCCGTCTGACCCTAATAAAATTAACAGTCTTTCAGATGGGACGTTAAACCGAGGTCTCGTGTCGGTGCTTTACACCGTGCACGTAAAAGAACCAGAGGAGATTCTGGAATGGCTCACTGTCTGTATCATGCACTATCCTCCAAAATCTAAAATAACTAGTCTATTCAGGAGGCGTCGCTCATATGGGCAACTGGTAGCGACGATAAATAAACGTAATAAAAATTTTTCTAGCGGTTGTTTTATATTTAAACAAATGAGGTGTTTGTATATAGTATGGTGGAGAGTATATATATGTTTATGGGATCAGTGTAGACATGAAAATTAATGTCGGCCAAACAGGGTTTTTCTTATTTACTTTTCAGTTGCATAATATTCCGCATGTTATAATTAATAATGTCCCCCGTATTTACAGCTACGAGTATTCAATCTCAATTATTATCTAACCCCCAATCATTAACATCCTGTTTGTCCGCCTATACTATTTATTCAACTTTATGTTTGATAAATATTCATATACTGTCTAAATCCGTTATGTCGAATTCCGTCGGACCGAACAAAATACTTCGACATAACCGAAGTTTGACGTAACGGATATTGACCATAGTTCACAAGATAATGTTTCTCGTAGATCACAAGCCGTATCCACCTTATATTTCGCCCACAATAAATCATTTTCCACGTTGTAATTGTAAAATGATAGTATCTGAAACGGGACTTTAACCTGAATTCGAGATAACCGGGTTTGATATAACGGATGTAGACTGTATGTCATTTGCATGTTTGGATTATTTTCTCTGCCATTTCTTACACGAGAGTGATATCGAGCATTTATAAGTATATCTTATCTCCGGGTACTCCGGTTTCCTCCCACACGAATAACCACATAATACGCTTTCATCCCAGCCAACGAGAGTGATTAATATAAGTTGCTAAAACTTGCTTCGCAATCGTTGTAAAATAAATAAAGTATAAACTTTAAGTATATCTCTAAATTATATCTCTAAATTATTATCGTTTTCTTTAATATAGCCATCATAGCTTCTGTGTTTCATGTTTGCAGCTTGTGTGCAGAGCCATATTTTCTATTAAACTTTATTTTCTATTAAACTTTATTTTCTATTAAACTTTAAGTATATCTCTAAATTATATCTCTAGATTATATCTCTAGATTATATCTCTAAATTATATCTCTAAATTATTATCGTTTTCTTTAATATAGCCATCATAGCTTCTGTGTTTCATGTTTGCAGCTTGTGTGCAGAGCCATATTTTCTATCATAATATTTTTTATATTGTCCATATCACCACGCGCCGGCTTCATATGTTTTGGGTTGGCATTTGTAGTAGGAAATCCAACAAGATCTGGATGAGCAAACCTTTTGTAACACTACTAGCACACCGACCCAGATACAAAGTTCGTGGATTTATTCAAGAATACCACCAAGTATTAATATATATAGAGTGGTGGAACCTATGCTCGGCGTAAATCCCACATATAATGACCAGTATAAAATGTTAATTGCACTTGCCGTACATTATACAGACGGATCTGTAGTCCAGTCGTAACACACTGGACTGGTAATCCAGCGATCGCAGGTTCGATCCACAGTCTGACCCTAATAAAATTAACAGTCTTTCAGGTGGGACTTTAAACCGAGGTCTCGTGTCGGTGCTTTACACCGTGCACGTAAAGAACCAGAGGAGATTCTGGAATGGGTCTCTGTCTGTATCATTGAACTATCCTCCAACAATCTAAAATGACTAATTTCTTCAGGAGGCGTCGCTCATATGGGGCAACCGGTAGCGACGATAAATAAACGTAAAGCACACAAGTCGTGCAAATAACTTTCAAAAAACTCAATTCAGCTATCGCAACGGTCGGCACCCGTTTATATGGAGAACTCAAGAATTCAGGGCACCTATGCACGGCATACTTGTTACTTTTTATTTATCCACCATAACGTGTTGAATATCTTATTTTGATATAGTACATCATTGAATAAAAACACGTATTAGTCTTAATCAGAAATCGTATAGAAACTATTTTTCGGGTTATGTGTAGATTCCTTAAATTCGGATAGCTACCCGAATTGCTCATACAATCAGTTTCGGTGGAAATATTCTCCCAAGTCACGTTACAGTTGCACCAGGCTACCGATATACGTAACGGAATGCTATTGAACCATGCTTCAGCTCAGTCAGCGAAATTAACCTAGAACTATATAAATATTTTATATGCGGATGTAAATGGATAAATACGCCGAGCATAGGAATACGCCGAGAATAGGAATACGCCGAGCATAGGAATACGCCGAGCATAGGACTACGCCGATAATAGGAATACGCCGAGCATAGGACTACGCCGATAATAGGAATACGCCGAGCATAGGAATACGCCGAGCATAGGACTACGCCGATAATAGGAATATGCCGAGCATAGGAATACGCCGATAATATGAATACGCCGAGCATAGGTTCCACTCTATAAATGATGCTATCAATGTGCATGTATAGCGTATGCAACTATTTGAGCTCCTTTAGTATACTGCAAAACGATCTAGATTTAACTAAATGAACATTTTTATTGCAGTATTAACTTCCGCTGTACATAGTTCATTTGAATAGATTGCGCGTGCATAAATTATGGAATTCGATAGTCTTAGCGAATGTAGAAATCGAAGACATTTTGTAAAACTCAGACATTAGACGGTACTTTAACCCTTTCAACACTACATGCCTCTAAATAGACTTACAAAACATGTATAACCAGTTGAGCCTGTTCGTGACGAGCCGTCTCATCAGGATCTGCACTTTTTGCCAGTAATAATTATTACTATTTTTAGATAAAATTACCCATTTTGATCAATGAACTTGTCCAAAGGTAATTTTCTTATTAATTTATTGGTCTAAAAATATCATGCACCAGTCCATGTCAGTTACTTGGGGTTGAATGGGTTAAATATCATGCACCAGTCCATATGTCAGTTACTTGGGGTTGAATGGGTTAAATAGCATGCACCAGTCCATATGTCAGTTACTTGGGGTTGAATGGGTTAAATATCATGCACCAGTCCATGTCAGTTACTTGGGGTTAAATGGGTTAAATAGCATGCACCAGTCCATGTCAGTTACTTGGTGTTGAATGGGTTAAATATCATGCACCAGTCCATGTCAGTTACTTGGGGTTGAATGGGTTAAATATCATGCACCAGTCAATGTCAGTTACTTGGGGTTGAATGGGTTAAATATCATGCACCAGTCCATATGTCAGTTACTTGGGGTTGAATGGGTTAAATATCATGCACCAGTCCATGTCAGTTACTTGGGGTTGAATGGGTTAAATATCATGCACCAGTCCATGTCAGTTACTTGGGGTTGAATGGGTTAAATATCATGCACCAGTCCATGTCAGTTACTTGGGGTTGAATGGGTTAAATATCATGCACCAGTCCATGTCAGTTACTTGGGGTTGAATGGGTTAAATATCATGCACCAGTCCATGTCAGTTACTTGGTGTTGAATGGGTTAAATATCATGCACCAGTCCATGTCAGTTACTTGGGGTTGAATGGGTTAAATATCATGCACCAGTCCATGTCAGTTACTTGGGGTTGAATGGGTTAAATATCATGCACCAGTCCATGTCAGTTACTTGGGGTTGAATGGGTTAAATATCATGCACCAGTCCATGTCAGTTACTTGGGGTTGAATGGGTTAAATATCATGCACCAGTCCATGTCAGTTACTTGGGGTTGAATGGGTTAAATATCATGCACCAGTCCATGTCAGTTACTTGGGGTTGAATGGGTTAAATATCATGCACCAGTCCATGTCAGTTACTTGGGGTTGAATGGGTTAAATATCATGCACCAGTCCATGTCAGTTACTTGGGTTGAATGGGTTAAATATCATGCACCAGTCCATGTCAGTTACTTGGGGTTGAATGGGTTAAATATCATGCACCAGTCCATGTCAGTTACTTGGGGTTGAATGGGTTAAATATCATGCACCAGTCCATGTCAGTTACTTGGGTTGAATGGGTTAAATATCATGCACCAGTCCATGTCAGTTACTTGGTGTTGAATGGGTTAAATATCATGCACCAGTCCATGTCAGTTACTTGGGTTGAATGGGTTAAATATCATGCACCAGTCCATGTCAGTTACTTGGGTTGAATGGGTTAAATATCATGCACCAGTCCATGTCAGTTACTTGGGTTGAATGGGTTAAATATCATGCACCAGTCCATGTCAGTTACTTGGGGTTGAATGGGTTAAATATCATGCACCAGTCCATGTCAGTTACTTGGGTTGAATGGGTTAAATATCATGCACCAGTCCATGTCAGTTACTTGGGTTGAATGGGTTAAATATCATGCACCAGTCCATGTCAGTTACTTGGGGTTGAATGGGTTAAATATCATGCACCAGTCCATGTCAGTTACTTGGGGTTGAATGGGTTAAATATCATGCACCAGTCCATGTCAGTTACTTGGGGTTGAATGGGTTAAATATCATGCACCAGTCCATGTCAGTTACTTGGGTTGAATGGGTTAAATATCATGCACCAGTCCATGTCAGTTACTTGGGGTTGAATGGGTTAAATATCATGCACCAGTCCATGTCAGTTACTTGGGGTTGAATGGGTTAAATATCATGCACCAGTCCATGTCAGTTACTTGGGGTTGAATGGGTTAAATATCATGCACCAGTCCATGTCAGTTACTTGGGGTTGAATGGGTTAAATATCATGCACCAGTCCATGTCAGTTACTTGGGGTTGAATGGGTTAATATCATGCACCAGTCCATGTCAGTTACTTGGGGTTGAATGGGTTAATATCATGCACCAGTCCATGTCAGTTACTTGGGGTTGAATGGGTTAAATATCATGCACCAGTCCATGTCAGTTACTTGGGGTTGAATGGGTTAAATGTCATGCACCAGTCCATGTCAGTTACTTGGGGTTGAATGGGTTAAATATCATGCACCAGTCCATGTCAGTTACTTGGGGTTGAATGGGTTAAATATCATGCACCAGTCTATGTCAGTTACTTGGTGTTGAATGGGTTAATCTTAGTGCGCAGTTTCCACTTCATAGTAGGACATACTAGTTGTCTCCCTTCCATTATAACGTTTATTTTGCGTTTACGAATTTCGTATTCAGGTTTTGTATTAATTTTCAGTAAGTATTGTCAACTGCCTCTCAGTGTTTACAATATTTCTTTGATTTCTACATCGATATAACCAGCGATAGACCAATATGACCAGCGATAGACCAATATGACCAGCGATAGACCAATATGACCATCGATAGACCAATATGACCAGCGATAGACCAGCGATAGACCAATATGACCATCGATAGACCAATATGACCATCGATAGACCAATATGACCATCGTTAGACCAATATGACCATCGATAGACCAATATGACCATCGATAGACCAATATGACCAGCGATAGACCAATATGACCAGCGATAGACCAATATGACCATCGATAGACCAATATGACCAGCGATAGACCAGCTATAGACCAATATGACCATCGATAGACCAATATGACCATCGATAGACCAATATGACCAGCGATAGACCAATATGACCATCGTTAGACCAATATGACCGGCGATAGACCAGCGATAGACCAATATGACCAGCGATAGACCAATATGACCAGCGATAGACCAATATGACCAGCGATAGACCAATATGACCATCGATAGACCAATATGACCAGCGATAGACCAATATGACCATCGATAGACCAATATGACCATCGATAGACCAATATGACCAGCGATAGACCAATATGACCATCGTTAGACCAATATGACCAGCGATAGACCAATATGACCATCGTTAGACCAATATGACGAACGCGTTTACGGTGATGATATTACATAGCGTAGCTGCCGAGAACCAAAAATATAAAACTGTTAGGATATTATAAGTATGATATTTTGTTCTTGTTTTGTCCAAGTTTTTTTTAATGAAATGGTATCCATATTTACGCTTTAGTAAAGAAAGCATGCACCCTGACACTAAACATGTCATCAACTTGCACCGGCTAAATATGCAATTTATGCTTTTGTCCATTTTATCAACTCGTCTTATATGTGAGTGCATGCCAAAACCCACAGATTTCAGGAGCAAAATAGGGGTGTCGTCTTATAGGTGAGGATGGACTGCACAGACAAGTATTGCTCTGTCTGTCTGTCTGTCTGCCTGCCTGCCTGCCTGCCTGCCTGCCTGCCTGCCTGCCTGCCTGCCTGCCTGCCTGCCTGCCTGCCTGCCTGCCTGCCTGCCTGCCTGCCTGCCTGCCTGCCTGCCTGTATGTCTGTCTGTCTAAAAAGTAAGACTTGGGTATTTTATAAACTAACCAATGAACATAGTGCATTTGTTTAGATTTCTGGAGGTCAGTGAATTTAAATTAACTTTGGTAATGCTATGCAATTATTTCACGGGGAACAGTCAAAACTATTGTCCAAAGTTCTTCGCCTTACAATACAATATACATATTTGTTGCTTTTACATATTTGTTGTATTATGTATTTTTCAACATTTGTTTCTATTGATATTAAACAGTTTTCCTCGATATGTGTTGTTATATTCTTTTAAGCCATATAACGCATTACTTATCACACCATTTATCACTGCTTTAAATAGATGTGAGTGTTATTTCTACAAGTTAAAGGTATACCTATATCTTCAATGGCGGCATACTGACAATTCTCGAATATATTATGGTGTTTATGTAACGAAATTTGGTTTCCTATATTGAATGGGGCAAATTCTGGTGAACAATTTGAAACAGTTCAAAGAAACGCATTCTGGGCAGAGGTGTGTCTCGCAATTTATTGTCACATATCGACAATTGTAATAATAATGTTGTGTTACTGACTTAGTCTTTGATACTTGTATTCACAAGACAACAGCCATACATCGCCTGTAGATCTATATAAAGTTGTTTGCGGTCTCTACACTTGTACCCGCAGTGTGCGGCGGAAGTGACGGATTGGAAAAACGGATCCTTTTCCGGACCAACAACAGTCCGTTTAGAGCTACCATCATGGTCTCGAGGAGAAGAATTATATAAGACTATGTCTTCCATTCTAATCCTGTTTCTGTATTCTGATTATGTGTGGTTGTTCAATATGTATTATATTGGGAAATAAAATATGTTTAAACTACCATCATGGTCTTGAACAACCATTGTAGATTTGCTGTGCGTTCATGGTTTCATTGGCCAACAGTACAGCCATTCGCTTCTTACGTCTACAGTCAAACCTGTGTTAAACAGCCAGGGAAATATCACAAAGTGGCTGATTAGCACAGGTGGCTGTTTAATAGAGGTCAAATGTATAGTAAAACAACACAATGGGAATTTGGAAACTGGCCGCTTAATACAGGTTGGCTGTTTAATAGAGGTGACCACTAACACAGGTCTGACTGTAGTCTCATTTTTATGGCAAAACAAGTTCAGCCCTTTTGTCTCAAATAAAAATAGCTAGGTCGTGCGGGAAAATCGGCATCTACGGATGAGCGGCACTCGGGTAGGCAGTGCGGGAAAATCGGCATCTACGGATGAGCGGCACTCGGGTAGGCAGCCCTTTATAAACGCGAACAAAAATAACAACAAAGGTGGTCCGCCTCCATGATCGAGTGGTTAAGGTCACTGAGTTGTATACCACTAACCATTCATCACTGATGGTCACGGGTTCGAGACCTGCTCAGACCGTGTTTCTTTATATGAAAAAGTTGGTAGTTTCTTACGGAGGTTGGTGCACCAAGTACTGGTTAACCGTTGGAGCCTGCCCAGGAAATGTATTGTGAGGTAATCTGCCCGTCGCTCAAATGGGCAACCGGCTACATAAATAACATTAAATAAACTTAAATAAAAAAACAAACAATACAGCAACAAAAGTCATATCCCTTAGTTCTCGACCGATGTAAATATATATGTACGGCACTCTCAGCGCAAATATAGGAACTCGCAGAGTCAATCGCAATTCGAATAGCGACGACACTTGTAGATGGCACAGGCCACAACGTATCCTCGCCCAGACCGCATACATGATGCCTACATGTCACTCAATGTGTAGTCTTTTCGGTGATATACGAACTATTTTTAACTAATGGGGTGAACTTACTTCGCACATGTTGTTTTTATATCTACACCTTGTGTATTTAGCAATATTATTTAATAGTTTAGCTTAAACTTTATTTATTTTACAACGATTACAAAACAAGCTTTGATAACTTATATTAATCCCTCTCGTTGGCGAGGATGAAAGATTAATTGTGGTCATTCATATGTGAGAAAACCGGAGTACCCGGAGAAAGCTCACCTGTCCGATCTGGCGACCACCATAACATCTCACCTCGGGAAGGGCCATAACTAATGTTGCTAGAACGTGTGGCCTAACCCGTTTCCCTTTATTTAATTTGTCATGTTTTGTATTCACATGTGTATGTAAAATGAATCGAGCAATAAAATATGATTAAATTATAATACCATCTCACATACGTCACGGTCCGAGGATCGAACCAGTGTTGCATTGGTGAGAAACGAGCGCACTAACCACTGCGATAATCTGACAGCCTTTACTACAAAACCGTTGTGTCTCGTTTGATACATGCATTATGTATGTACGGTGATATTTTCTTGGTTCTGTGTTCCCATTGATAACTATACTTCAACATCCATATTAGTAATATTAGACAACCGTCGAAATACATTGTACACTTATGCTATATCGAGGGTTATGCTATATCGAGGGTTATGCTATATCGAGGGTTATGCTATATCGAGGGTTATGCTATATCGAGGGTTATGTTATATCGAGGGTTATGCTATATCGAGGGTTATGTTATATCGAGGGTTATGCTATATCGAGGGTTATGTTATATCGAGGGTTATGCTATATCGAGGGTTATGTTATATCGAGGGTTATGTTATATCGAGGGTTATGCTATATCGAGGGTTATGTTATATCGAGGGTTATGCTATATCGAGGGTTATGTTATATCGAGGGTTATGCTATATCGAGGGTTATGCTATATCGAGGGTTATGCTATATCGAGGGTTATGTTATATCGAGGGTTATGTTATATCGAGGGTTATGTTATATCGAGGGTTATGTTATATCGAGGGTTATGTTATATCGAGGGTTATGTTATATCGAGGGTTATGTTATATCGAGGGTTATGTTATATCGAGGGTTATGCTATATCGAGGGTTATGCTATATCGAGGGTTATGCTATATCGAGGGTTATGTTATATCGAGGGTTATGTTATATCGAGGGTTATGCTATATCGAGGGTTATGCTATATCGAGGGTTATGCTATATCGAGGGTTATGCTATATCGAGGGTTATGTTATATCGAGGGTTATGCTATATCGAGGGTTATGCTATATCGAGGGTTATGCTATATCGAGGGTTATGCTATATCGAGGGTTATGCTATATCGAGGGTTATGCTATATCGAGGGTTATGCTATATCGAGGGTTATGTTATATCGAGGGTTATGTTATATCGAGGGTTATGTTATATCGAGGGTTATGTTATATCGAGGGTTATGTTATATCGAGGGTTATGTTATATCGAGGGTTATGTTATATCGAGGGTTATGTTTTATCGAGGGTTATGCTATATCGAGGGTTATGCTATATCGAGGGTTATGCTATATCGAGGGTTATGCTATATCGAGGGTTATGCTATATCGAGGGTTATGCTATATCGAGGGTTATGCTATATCGAGGGTTATGTTATATCGAGGGTTATGTTATATCGAGGGTTATGTTTGATCGAGGGTTATGTTATATCGAGGGTTATGTTTATCGAGGGTTATGTTATATCGAGGGTTATGTTATATCGAGGGTTATGCTATATCGAGGGTTATGTTATATCGAGGGTTATGTTATATCGAGGGTTATGCTATATCGAGGGTTATGTTATATCGAGGGTTATGCTATATCGAGGGTTATGTTATATCGAGGGTTATGCTATATCGAGGGTTATGCTATATCGAGGGTTATGTTATATCGAGGGTTATGTTATATCGAGGGTTATGCTATATCGAGGGTTATGTTATATCGAGGGTTATGTTATCGAGGGTTATGCTATATCGAGGGTTATGTTTGATCGAGGGTTATGCTATATCGAGGGTTATGTTATATCGAGGGTTATGCTATATCGAGGGTTATGTTATATCGAGGGTTATGCTATATCGAGGGTTATGTTTCCAGTGTTATAGTGTGTGTTTGTATATTTATTTTTTTAATACTTTATTTATTTCACAACGATTGCGAAGCAAGTTTTAACAACTTATATTAATCACTCTCGTTGGCTCGGATGAAAGCGTATATGTGGTCATTCGTGTGGGAGGAAACCGGAGTACCCGGAGAAAACACATGTCCGATCTGGCGACCATCGTACCATCTCACATACTTCCCGGTCCGAGGATCGAACCCGGGTCGCATTGGTGAGAAGCGAGCGCGCTAACCACTGCGCTAATCGGACATTGTATTTGGTGAAATAAAGTCGTCTTCTTGTCTTGTCATGATATTACGGGTAGCAGAATGAGACCATACACTTGTAACGTAGCACACAAGTTCAACACAACTCGTCTTGAAACACCAGCTAGTATTTCAAAGTTTGTCTCCCTTCTACTCTGCACATACTGCGTACTATGCTACATGTGCTGTTTGGCAGGGGAGTCACAATGTTCAGGCTCGTAGCTAGAGGGGTAGGAGCGGTCGGACGACCACCCCCGCCATATTTCCCCGAGGTCCACTTTTTCGTATTCCTTCTGGACCTCGAAACGACCCCATAAAAAAGCTGGCTACGGGTCTGCATGTTCTTACGGGCTCGAATTCTGATTTCTTCCTATGCCATTCCAGAAATCCGAAAACTTCCTACTGGACAGACGGACGGTCGGACAGACGGACGAACGGACGGGTGGACAGACAGACGGACGGACAGACAGACAGACAGACTCCGAGATCCAATGGATCGGTACTACACACTGAGCACTAAGCGAACCAGGCATAGCTCTTGCAATTCACTATCTTCCATCTAGCAGCGCCGCCCTATACATAGCACAAGGGGCGATAATAACAAACATATTAATAAATTAAAAAGCAAAACGTGCACGTGTACATGTGTTTAATATAGTGTTCCTTTAGCAATGTATAATTATATACATATTTATAATACTGTTCTTTAAAAGATATAATATACAATTTCATAATAAATCTATAAGTACATGTATTTTGTATAAAAAAAGTATAAAATAATGTTATGATTACATTTAGTAATAATATATTAGTACTCGGCAAAGAAGAACTATGTAAACGCGGAAGGTTAGTTTATACACATTTATTTTAGCTCGATTGCGAAAAAAGTTATACAACTTATATTAATCACTCTCGAGAACTCATTCCTGATGGAATCCATCGCCACGAGGGAGAGAGAAGAGGCAACGTGGAATGTAAGTGCCTTGCCTAAGTGTACAATCGTAACGGCTCCAGTGGGGCTCGAACTCCGGACCTTTCGCACTTGAAGCGAACGCGCATCCACTGCGCTATCACGACTTCCACACGGAAGGTTCAATATGTAATGTCACTCGTGTATGTTGGGAACCCGGGGGTGGGGGCTATTCTTGGTTACTGTGGAGGTGTGTCCAGTCTATCTTTAAGAGTATCCAGGGTCAGTAAGTTACTAATGTTTCTCAATGATTAGTAGTATCAGTTTCACGGTAATGTATTCATCATTATAACAGACAGGGGCGCAAACAAGCAGCTGCGTTCATATCGTTTGGAAACATCAGAAAATTAAATAGTCCGAAAATGGATTAAAACCTGAAGGGGGAGGGGGAGGGGGAGAAGACGAGGATATAGTTGTGGTTACAAAGATAAACATGTGATTGGAAATTGCATTTTAAAATTAGGGTAAAATGTACATGTAGGACTGGTCTACAATAGTTATATAAGAACGGTCAGCACGCTGGAATATTACCATTGACCATTCATTCACCAGCTGCATGTGTGTGTCTTTACGTTTATTTATCGTCGCTACCGGTCGCCTATATGAGCGACGCCTCCTGAAGAGATTAGTCATTTTAGATTTTGGAGGACAGAGAACCATTCCAGAGTCTCCTCTGGTTCTTTTACGTGCACGGTGTAAAGCACCGACACGAGACATCGGTTTAACGTCCCATCTGAAAGACTGTTAATTTTATTAGTGTCAGACGGTGGATCGAACCTGCGATCCCTGTATTACCAGTCCAGCGTGCTACCACTAGACTACAGATCCGTCTGTAAAATTGCCATTTTCGATAACCTAGTAAGATATAATAGATTACTAGTCAAGTCAAGGACATTATATCAGCTTAATGGCATGTATTTATTGACAGCTGCATACATGTACCATGGGTGTACCGGTATTCGGTCATGGTTTGACTATGAATAACTTCTAGTCAGTCTCTGTTATCGTTGATGAAATACTATTACTGTGTAAACTGGTTATTCTTGTATTCATTACGCTTGACTAAACTCAGAGTGCATAGCATCTATTAAAATAAAAGCCCAATTTCATTCACATGTGAATTCAACATGGCGTCAAAAAAGAACCTAGGCCTACTTATCGGATACCAATCAAAGTCCATGTACCAGAAATGTGTTTCCGGTATTGTCACATGATTGAGACGTGACCTTGTAAAGCCAAGCATTAGACTTCTCTCGTTGCAAAAATAAACATATATTTCTTTGCATATATCTCTGTATAAGGGCTTTTTTAGTGTACACGTGTATGAGACCTATGAAAAAACATCTACATTTACATATTTTCGAAATAAAAATTTAATGTGTTTTTGCTCATTTTAGCGTCTACCATATAATCCCAGTACATGACACTGATAGCGATGACGTCATTTGCAAACAAATTCGAACAAATGTGGTGTTTAAGCTTTATTTCTTTTACAATGATTGCGAAGCAAGTTCTAACAACTTATATTAATCACTCTCGTTGGCGCTGATGAAAGGGTGTGTGGTCATTCGTGTGGGAGGAAACCGGAATACCCGGAGAAAACCCACCTGTCCGATCTGGCGACCACGGTACCATCTCACATACTTCCCGGTCCGAGGATCGAACCAGGCTTGCATTGGTGAGAAGCGAGCGCGTTAACCACTGCGCTAATCGGTGTCCGGAAATAGGGCGATTGGCGATCATTCCAAACGAAAGAGTGGTATTAACAACCGCTATTTCACGATAATTCGCGACGTTGAACGTGTACAAATCGTGTAGTAGAAATGATGAAATGATGAAATAGCGAATGTCGCCACTGGTGTTTCGTATGTTAAAAAAACAATGTACAGTCTGCATCCGCTATGTCAAAGTCGGTTATGTCGAAGTATCCGGTTATCTCGAAGTCGGATCAAAGTCCCGTTTCATACACTATCATTTTACATATATAACTCTGGCTCTGTTTATATCGAATTCCGTTAAGTCAAAATTCGGTTTTGTCGAAGTATTTTGTTCGATCCGACGGAATTCGACATAACGGATGTAGACTGTAGTTGATATATTCATGAAGGGGCCAGCTATTTACATACATAAAGCGCAAATTCGATTACATTATGGAATATGAGAACATGTTTGTATATTACAGTTGCTATATGTAAAATATGTGTATATACACTTGATACATTTTACATACATTGAAACTCTTCGAGCCAATTTTATGAAAGATCTGAAAGAATACTTGCAACTTCTGTTTTGATAAACAAACAGTTGATATGTACAGTCAAGCCTATCTTAAGCAGACAGTCAAGGGAATCACAGAAAATGGCTGCTTAGCACAGGTGTAATCTTAATAGAGGTCAAATGTATAGTAAAACAACATAATGGAAATCTGGAAACTCACTGCTTAATACATAATACATGATGGCTGCTTAGTAGAGGTGACCACTAACACAGAGTATATTGTAAACATACCATGTTCACATGCATTAATAGTGACATTCGCTCTTGACCGAAACTCTTCAAACGTACACACGTATATGAACAGCAAACCACATTTATTTAGTAGTTGGTTGCTACATAAGTATATTCATTATTGTATATTTTACGGTCCTCGTCAGAGCTTGATCCATGATCTACACCTGCTTACCATTCAGCCGACGTTTAGCCAGATTGACCATATTGGTTATGCCTGGCCTATTCGGCAGGAGCTGAATCCATCTTCTTACACTCAACCTTGACATGTTGATTCGTCCATGATATGTTTCTGCATACGCCACGTGTTGTCAACACAACAACATTTTCGTATTTCAATTCACCGTTAGCTCGAACAACATCTTGTTCAATAATGTTAACACTGCTTCTCGCTTTGTAACTATCATCAAACAGAGCACCAAGATCATGTATCCATTCTACATATACCTCTTTGTCGTCCTTAAATCGTCGGATGGATACGGGAAGTTTCCCAGTGGGAAGGCGTATTGACGTTTCAACAACACAGTTGGATTGTGACGGTATTTCATACACATAGAGTGAAGCTTTTGCCACATTCCAACTAGGAACCTTGATTTCGGTATCAATATTCCAGGTCAATGTTTTTGTGAATTCTTCCGATTTCGTTTCAGTAACTGAAAATGATCCGCTGGCACTGGCACCTAATTTTACTATCGCTCCGAGATTAACTTCAATGTTAGTCTCGGCTCCTAGTGTGTAGTTCTCTTGCATTTCTACTCTCGTTGACGTTGGTGTCTCTCGTGTCGTTGAAAACTTGTACGTCTGCATTGTCTCTGTTTTGTTTTCATATTCAGAGAAATAAAGTTCCGTACCATCCTTTTTACCTTCAACAACTGTAGGAGGAATCCCTCTAACAACGGTATCTGTAGCCGACTCTTGCACGTTGTTAGTAGTATGTGCTGGTGAATTGGCCTTACCAGTCGTTGAATTTGCTTCAGTCGATTTTTCCTTCGGGTTGGTAACGTGCTTGAACTCGACATATCCCCATCTTATATCAAAGTCGAAATTGTACCGCTTGAGGAGGAGCTTTGTGAAGAATCCCTTGTGTCGTTTGTAGCAGCTCCACGTGTAGTCCTGTATAAGCTCTTCCAAGTTAACTTGGTATATTTTGCTATCGCTAGCCATTGCTTTTCTGAAATAAACCACAGAACATATTACTGAAATTTACAAATGTTTATTATTAACCGGAAACGTACATCAAATAAATTAATATTAATCTTAAGCAAATAACAAAAGCATGCATTAACCGAATAGTGAGGCCCCAACTAAAATATACGACACTATGACTGACTACATTGCAGCGACATCACATGGCAACGTTTAATAGCATTGCTACCACGAATTCATCCGAAATAATTCGAACATTAACTTTCAATCATTGAACAGCGTTTACGACCTACAAGCTCTCACAAGTGAATGTAGGATTTCATAGCGGTCAGCCACGTTCCTGAATTGACGTTTGTGGAAGTCGTGATAGCGCAGTGGATGCGCGTTCGCTTCAGGTGCGAAAGGTCTGGAGTTCGAGCCCCGCTGGAGCCGTTACGAGTGTGCCCTTAGGCAAGGCATTTAAATTCCACATTGCCTCTCACTCGTGACGATCGATTCCATCAGGAATGAGGTCTCGAGAGTGATAAATATAAGTTGTAATAACTTGTTTCACAATCGAGCTAAAAATAAATTTGTATAAACTAAAAACAATTGACGTTTATTTAGTATTGTTGTCTAAGCTAAAACACGTGATTCTGTCGATTAGTGCTGTGGTTAGTTAGCATGCTCGTTTCTCACCAATGAAACGCGGCTCAATCGGAGGATCGGGAAGTATGTGAGACGGTACGTTGGTCGCCAGATCGGACAGGTGGGTTTTCTCCGGGTATTCCGGTTTCCTCCCACACGAATGACCACATACCCTTTCATCCGCGCCAACGAGAGTGATTAATATAAGTTGTTAGAACTTGCTTCGCTTAAGTTGTAAAAGAAATAAAGCTTAAACACCACATTTTTTCGAAATTATTTGTGGGTTTTCTCCGTGTACGGTTTGCTCCCACATGAATGACCATAGATATACGCTTTCAACCGCAGCAACGAGAGTTATACTATAAGTTGTTAAAGACTCGTTTTTTATGCTGTTTTTCATAGTGATTGTTCAATGCATTGATGTGATTGTTAGATTCCAAGAACGAGCTGCAAAACTAATTATTGACAATGATTGTTACACTCCTTCCGATTGGATGACTTTCCCAGAAAGGGTTAGTCTATCTGCAAGAGTCATTCAGATTTATATCCAATATCCGAACTCAAAACTTGCGATCATCCGCCAATCTCCAACTTTACCCTCCTAAGTCAACTACTGAACTGTCGTGGTAGCGCAGTGGATGGGCGTTCGCTTCAGGTACGAAAGGTCTGGAGTTCGAGTCCCGCTGGAGCCGTTACGATTGTGTCCTTAGGCAAGGCATTTAAATTCCACGTTGCCTCTTCTCTCCCTCGTGGCGATGGATTCCATCAGGAATGAGGTATCGAGAGTGATTTATATAAGTTGAAAGAACTTGTTTCGCAATCGAGCTAAAATAAATTTGTATAAACTAAACTATAAACCGAGATATCGTCCCAAGATGTCTGTTTGTCTGTCTGTCTGTTTGTCTGTTTGCTAGGGTTAAAGTCGCACCAACAACTTAGGTCATATGGCGACTCTCCAGCTATTATTGGTGGAGGAAGACCCCATTCATTCGAGCAGTAATACTTGCACGATCAGGCACCCGGTTATAACCACTTACCTTCCAAGAAAGTTGTAGTGTTTCACTTGGAAACTATCATCAGTGTTAAATAGTGAAATAATTAAGCTTGGAATTCGAGTCAACAGCCTGATCAAGGTCGACTGCAATTCCTATTTCTTCAATTGGACATCAGCCCCATTGTGTGTTTTCCTGACCCATGGTATAATAACGAGTCCCCTAGTCTATGTATTGAGTACTTTGACATGGCACGTGCAACTTACCTTGTTTTCCACATTAACATCCTAAAATACACGCACAGCGATGGTTTATTAATATGTTTATCAGATTCCATCGTGCATGCCTGGCACAACCATTTATATTTAAAAAGGAACTAATATTACCATTTAGAATATGTATAGCTGTATACTTAAAACTTTCAATGCGTGTGTATATTTCGCACCGGTACTTTATGGCATATGGTGTGTCTCCACCGGTTATTGATGAAGGAAGACAATGGTACCTTCCGAGAACTATTTCATGCACGGACAGAGGTACAACCACCAACCACCTACAAGCCAACTCGACAGTTTCCTTACATAATAGAATTCGACACCCAAGTGGGACTCGAACCTACAGAGTTGATGGACTTGTTATAGCTGGATACATTTGGAACATGACACATCTGACAATGACATCCGGTGTATGTTGGCGTATTGGCGTATAATTTATATTACAAAATACTAATTACACTTAGAATAAAATGAAATATAAACAGATGGATTAATTATGACTACAATATATTGTAAACTGACTAATATTCAAATCAATCATACATTTTTCTGAACGTCCAAATATCTTAATATAACCGATTGTATACGTTCTGCCAAGATATATCTGCCACCATGGCACTTCATGTTCACGTGTACCACTGCAACAACTGCATACATTCGGATCGCCACGGATAATGCCGTCAATTGCATTGCTGCTGGTCCAAGACGTATGTGCGCTATCATAGTTGCCAGTACTTGACATTGTTGTAACAACGTCTGATTGTATCCTCTGAATTAGATCTACAAAAATACTGAATGTATAATCATTCATATAAGAACAGTATTTACTATAACTATTTAGCTATAGCTTCAAGACTACATATAGAGAAAGAGGAAAGTGTGTGTCTATGTTAGTGTCATCCCTATTGAAAGGACCAGCCATGACTGATTTATGAAACACCTTTTTTTAAGAACATCAGTACTTCCCGAATCCTATCCTTGTATGCCAAGCGGTAATCGGTACAGACCATATCAGAACGAACCACTGACGAGGTTCGAAACAGTCGATCTCCCGTTCCGTATACGGATGCCTTAACCACTAGGCCACGGAATCGTAAATGATAGTGTTAATCAGTTCACTTTGAATCTGATTCGAGGTGATACGTGCTTTTGTACTTTCTTGTGTGAGATGAAGCCAATGCCCATAACCATTCGGCCACTGAGTCCCCCCGCCTGTGGGATTATAATAGTGGCTTAGAATCCGCCTCCTGTATCTCATACAGAACAAGACAAGTATGAAGCATGTGCTAAGACAAGTTGTGAATATAGACGAAACATTGATAAAAATGTTCTAAAATGTATCTTTTTGATATCCCTTCAGAGCAATGGCAATGCACTGTGTTAAATATTGTGACCACCTGTCAACAACGACCAATGCGACTATATACGACTTATTCATTCGTACTTGTCACGGTAGATCAAAACAGAATGCTATAAAGAACGCTTAAAACTTTGTCGAACGGAACAAAAGGAGGAGAAGAATTATATAAGACTCTGTCTTCCATTCTAATCCTGTTTCTCTATTCTGATTATGCGTGGTGTATGCATTGTTCAATATGTATTATATTGGGACATAACATATGTTTAATCTAACGGAACCAAAGTGTCATAACGATATAACTTTTGATTAAGCATGGTCGAAGGGAAGAAAGCTTTCATCACTATATAACTTGTGATCAAGCATGGTCGAAGGGAAGAAAGCTTTCATCACGATATAACTTATGATCAAGCATGGTCGAAGGGAAGAAAGCTTTCATCACGATATAACTTATGATTAAGCATGGTCGAAGGGAAGAAAGCTTTCATCACTATATTTCTTATGATTAAGCATGGTCGAAGGGAAGAAAGTTTGCATCACTATATAACGTATGATCAAGCATGGTCGAAGGGAAGAAAGCGTTCATCACGATATGACGTTTGAGCAAGTGAGCGAGTATTTGGTTTAATGGCGCATTAGCATAGTTCAGACTATGTCACACCGTAACGTGTGTCCAAGTGTGGTCGAATGGAATTAAGGTTTACAACTTAGAATATTGTTCGATTACGCCATATTTCTAATTGTTGCATATATATAACACAATTAAAAGAGAAAATCTGCACACGGAAGGAGTAATATAAATACTTGCCTATTAAGCACACACATGACACCCTTATGTAAATTTGTTGAAATAAGTAAGGGAGTAGATTAAGGTACATGTTATAAAACTACTTATATTGACATAATTTTATAGTGGATGTGATTTTTCATCAACAACAGAAATTTTAAAGTTTGAACAAAGTACTGCACTGTATACAAGATCGTCGTGTAGCATGACATAGTGACTTAGTATTTCGAAAATGACTATTTCTATACTATGAGTATCGAAAGTAACCGCGATTCCATCAACATGTATCCTGTGACAACGTTTGAACAAAAATCCAATGCAAAATAAGACTTGCTGTACGAGAGGCATCCTGTCGTGAGAATTGGTGGACAATAACCTCTATCAGGTGTTTAGAATTTGTGCACATCGTAATATTTACAATAACGAAAATATAAACAGAAATAAAACGAGACAAATATAAAAAAGCTGTAGAAATTTTGCCCTAGCCAACACAGAGAATAAGTATCCCTAACGATGCATGGATAACGGACAGACTGGTGGATAAAGCTTAAAAATAATATGTTAAATCTTACCAGTTCCAAAGACTTGAACTTCACACAATACAATAGGTGCTTTGTTTCTGCGTAACAAGCAGTACCGTCCAAGCACTGACGTTGTTATGTTGAACACACCGTTGTTTGTATACGCAGTGTTGGTATATATTAGTGTTGACGGATTGGGACTGGCATGTGCATCAGGATCATTTGTCAGATACACTTGAAATCCAGCCAGTTGATCTAACAATATGAAGACGATATTCATACATTCATGCACTATTAATAGAAAGGAACAGTATACATATACATTCATCGGCTACATAATTATAATTCAGGTTTACAATGAACGGGAAGTCGAAGATTCGAACATCGTCAGTGGTTCATTCTGATATGGCTGGTTGGTGAGCGGCCATTTAGTTAAATCTATATCATGCCTGGACTGCAATTAATTGATTTATGAAATACTGATGCTCATAAGAGGTGTCTCATAAGTCAGAAATGACTGGACTCTTTCGATAGGGTTGACACTTTAATAAACCAACACCATAAATGAGAAGAAATCTATAAGACTTAGTCTTTCACCCCCCCCTTTTAATTTTGTATACTTGTAATTTGAAATTGTTACTGTGTATCATTGAAAGAAGCACAATAATGTATCAACATTGTAACAAAGGACGAGCGGTTTTTGATCTAGGACTCTTTCAATAGGGTTGAGACTATAATAATATTATACCCATTGTAAAAGGACGAGCGGTTTTGTATGAATGACAAGTACTGGTTCCATTCCATATTCCCACTCATAGAAACGTTCTGACAACATCAACTCCACGGTACATAACAACTACATATACAGACCACTAACAAACATTACAAAAACCGCTAACAACCACTAACCCACATACACAATAACCGCTAACACATATACAATAACCGCTAACCCACATACACAATAATCGCTAACACACATATAATAACCGCTAACAATCGGAAACCCACATATAATAACCGCTAACAACCTGTAACCGTTAATCCACATACAATAACCGTTAACACGCATGCAATAACCGTTAATCCACATACAATAACCGCTAACCCACATACACAATAACCGCCAACACACATACAATAACCGCTAACAATCTAAAACCCACATACAATAACCGCTAACAACCTCTAACCGTTAATCCACATACAATAACCGCTAACAACCTCTAACCGTTAATCCACATACAATAACCGCCAACACACATACAATAACCGTTAACAATCACTAACCGCTAACAGACCTACAATAACTGTACAATGTAAATGTGAACTAAATTATATGCACTTGGCAAAACCACTCGCATACAGGTTTATAGAATACCTTATTAACAAAGTAAATCTGCATGTTCATTAATAACATTTTTTCTGTCAAATTGATTTCAATATATTGTTGTTTTTACCATGTGTGCAATGGTTTTGAACGATACAGTATTAAAATAAACAATAAATATTTACGTGTGTCATCAGAAAGTTGTCCTTGTACAACAACCATCGTTATGTTATATATGTATCCAAGGTCTACAAGCCATTATACATTGCTGTCGTTGCTAAATAACATTTTTTTCAATCAAAATGATTTGAACATATTTTTATGTTTCTACTGTTTTTTTGTGTGCAATGGTTTCGGGATATACGGTATTAAAATTAACACTAAATATTTACCTTTTACATCAGAAGGTTGTCCATATACAACGACCCTCGTTATGTTGTATATATATCCAAAATCTACACGCCACCATACATTAGTATCGTCGCTCCTAGTAGCACTATAATGTTGGTTAGAAGCACCTTGTCCGCACGTAGTATCTCCATCAACAACTCTGCCGGCTGACCAGGGTCCGATACTATCACTGAATGTCGTACTCTGTGTAGCATTCTTACCGAGAGCAAAATTGTCTGAAATATATATGTACACAATTTATATGAGATTTATATGTACGATATACAGTGTATATTTGCTGTAATTCAGATTTAATGACTAATAAATGGATTCCACATTTTTTGTAGAAAGGACATGTTTGTTTTTGAGTATAAATACGCGCTAACAGCATATATCATATGGCCACTCTCAGGCCATTATTGGCGGCGGAAGACATCGGGTGCCCATACCCGCCGTATTTCAGGCACGGACGGGCACCAGGGTGGAACCACAAGTTGGATAGCTTTCCCAACAGGAACGAATTCTATCATAGTGGGAATAATAATCTACAGTGATGAGGGACAAGTAATTTGAAGTCAACGACCTAAGTAACTCGGCCACAAACTAGAAATGTCTGAATATATAATAAATTGTACATGTATATGAATTACCACACGCCACCTAGACATTTTCATTTAATATAAATATCAATATAATTTTGATACAAAATAAATCCACCTATAATATGTATGATAAATGAGTTAAAGTTATTATTATAATGCAGTATTGAATGTTATTCATCTAGTGCTGGGACAGCTTTTGTTGAGAATTGTTCCACAATTTCCTCTAGCATAATGTTCAGCTATTAGTAGCTCGCTACCTCTCCAAGTTGTTATCAATAAGTGTGTTACTGTTTGCCTATTCATTTACTATATAATTTCATTTTACGCTTTATGTAGTGTCTTTGTACCCCATACATTCATTGGTCTCTGAATACGTTAATGCGAGAGCTTTTCAGGAGTTATCTTTGAGTTTATATTATGCATAGCGTCAGGAGGGTTATCATTGGGCTTAGTTCCATGCATAGCGTATCAACATTTACTTGCCTGGTCTAGACGCATACAGCGATACGCACACGTTTTCAGAACGAGGTAAAATACCTCCACATATCCTGTTTTCCATTGTATCAGTGTAGATACACAAATATAACGACTTGCTACAAACGAATGGCTAGCAGCAATACTAATGGAGTAGTGGTGTATACAATACCCAAAATCACCAACGACAACTCACACTTCATCCAACACTTACAATCTGCAATCATCGCGCAGTATTTCATTATAAAACTTCACCAAAATATCCTCGTTCTTTGTGAGTTTAAATTATATGAAAAACGTAAGTATCGACTATATTCAATTAGTGTAATGTTAATATAATTTGCATGTCAATATCTTTATAGCGCCATTTACATAGCGATAGCCAGACTGTATAGCTACAGTCCTATTTCATTTTTATCATAGTGAACTAGAATGTAACGTTAAGATACATGTATATCTATTTAGAAAATGTATATGAGTAGCATTCATGTATTTCCGACATACTAGCAGATGCATTGATTAACACATCTCAACACATGTCTACCTATATTGTTTTCAATCATACTATGTATTGTATCGTTCTGTGCATAACATTAACTATTGATTTGCAATAAAATAAGATTAATCTAAACTATTGTTTTCTATTTGTCATTTGCAACATGCCATATACAACCATTGTTTGTAGATCGAAAGAAAAGTAATGAAGAGTAATGTACGTTCATTTCTAAGTGATATACAATGCAGCAGAGTTAGAATTAGCCCTAACCTATAGGATAGAAACTGCAAAATAATATATTATTGATGGATTTGATCCCCACCCCTATGTTTCAAATAAAACCAGCAGTATAGTGTACGGCTGGTCAGATATTTATAGATAAGTATTATATACATGTAAATATATACCTACTAGTTTACTAAAACAATAGCGACAGCGGATTAAGTATTTATACATGTGTACAGGTTTATTTCCTACGGTTTATTTGATGATAACTGTTTTCAGCTAAAGATATGCTGAAGAAATGACAATTTGAGCTGGATTGGTGTGTGGCATCAGAGTATGAGACCAACCCTACAGTCAGGAAACGTATAATCATGGCCGAAGTCAGGACAAGTCAGACATGCGAGAAAGTTAAATGCCACCATATTCAGAAGTAGCGTCCAGGGATATAACAATAGGATAAGTACAAGTTCCGTTTCGGGGGTGAACTATTTGTATTTCAGGAAGT
>CM026391.1:9444731-9526010 GCA_014843695.1 Archivesica marissinica
TTCGTTTATACATTTACTTACCATGCATGTATGACATATATGCGTATACATATATGCTATCGGGTAAGGTATATATGCATGTACATTGTATTATACATGCAAATAATTAAATCATATTGGAAAGACTATTGCACTAATATTTTTATTTTCGTATAAAATGAAATAAATAAAATTGCATAAAGCTGAAATGATTTTGGGGTATAACATTACAGGGCCTTCTCTTTGTTTTGTACGATGATCTGTTTTATGATGTATGTAGTGTAGATTGTCACTACAAAATGTAGTGTCACTGTTCGCTATCTCTATAATGCATATGTTTTGACCTCATGGGCTTTTTAGCCTAATGGTTTTGAATAAAATGTCTGTCTGTCTATATATAACACGTTTTACAATCATGAAGATCAGTGGTCAAATCTATAAGAGGTGTAGAAGTACTTAATACTATTATATGTGTGGAGAAAAGTGTTTAATATCAAATGATATAGCAGCCGCCTCTCCCCAATATCCACACTACTATAGCAGATGTTTCCCCAATATTCACACCACTATAACAGATATTTCCCCCAATACTCACACCACTATAGCAGATGTTTCCCCAATATGCATACCACTATAGCAGATATTTCCCCAATACTCACACAACTTTATTAGATGTTTCCCCAATATTCATACCACAATAGCAGATGTTTCCTCAAGAGTCACATCACTATAGCAGATGTGTCCTCAATATTCACACCACTATAGCAGATGTGTCTTCAATATTCACACCACTATAGCAGATGTGTCCTCAATATTCACACCACTATAGCATATGTGTCCTCAATATTCACACAACTATATCAGATGTGTCCTCAATATTCACACCACTATAGCAGATGTTTCTCAACTAGTCACACCACTATAGCAGATGTTTCTCAACTAGTCACACCACTATAGCAGATGTGTCCTCAATATTCACACCACTATAGCAGATGTGTCCCCAATATTCACACCACTATAGCAGATGTTTCTCAACTAGCCAATCACTATATCAGATGTTTCTCAACTAGTCCACCACTATAGCAGATGTTTCTCAACTAGTCACACTACTATAGCAGATGTTTCTCAACTAGTCACACTACTATAGCAGATGTTTCCTCAACTAGTTACACATAGCAGATTTCCCCCAATATTCATACCACTATAGCAGATTTCCCCCAATATTCACACCACTATAACAGATTTCCCCCAATATTCACACCACTATAACAGATTTCCCCCAATATTCACACCACTATAACAGATTTCCCCCAATATTCATACCACTATAGCAGATTTCCCCCAATATTCACACCACTATAACAGATTTCCCCCAATATTCATACCACTATAGCAGATTTCCCCCAATATTCACACCACTATAGCAGATTTCCCCCAATATTCACACCACTATAGCAGATTTCCCCCAATATTCATACCACTATAGCAGATTTCCCCCAATATTCATTCCACTATAGCAGATTTCCCCCAATATTCATTCCACTATAGCAGATTTCCCCCAATATTCATACCACTATTGCAGATTTCCCCCAATATTTACACCACTATAGCAGATGCTTCTCACAAACAGTTGCCACCTATAGCCGACGTTCATCAACAAACCGTCATACCTTAGGACATATGTTTCTCACCAACCGTCATCCCTTAGGACATATGTTCCTCACCAACAAGCACACCCTATAGCATTGTCACCGTCAGTCACCAAGACTGTCCGATTAACACGGTCGCTTCTCACCAATGCAACCCGGGTTCAATCCTTGGCCCGGGAAGTATGTGAGACGGCAACGTCGGTCGTCGCCGGATCGGACAGGTGGGTATTCTCCTGGTACTCCGAGTTCTGCTCCCACACGAATGACCACATGTACGCTGTCATCCGTACCAACGAGAGTGATTAATATAAGTTGGTACAGCTTGATTCGCAATCGTTGTGAATTAAATGAAGTTTATAACCACACATTAGCCTGGGAACAGGCGTCGATATATTTTGCCTGGTCAGTCCAATAAATATATGTTAACACCGAGACTATTAATTGGGCCTTATTGAGCTTCTGGTCACATCAACAATTTGGCTAGAAGTTAAAAAATGAAAACTCGACAGACTGGAACCCAGGCTAACCACACATATCAGATGTTTCTCACCAACATTCAACCCCCTATAGCAGATGTTTACTATATATACAAGCGACTCCTTAACACGATATCGGTGCATCAAACAGTCGTGACATTGTTCTAATCCGTGTTTACAGTTAAACTGATATATAAATATGACAATTTTTTATTTTTTCAATTTCTTTAGGCTAAAAAGCCATAAAACCCATCTGATTGATATAGACGAACAGCTAATTACATGGCCGGACGAACAAGAGCGTCCGCCGCCGCAATAATTCGGTCAGAAATGCATATTTTTAAAAATTAAAAATTGAAATTAAAATATAAGAAATTTCCATTTCTATAAACGATCCCCCATGCGTGTCATTTTGTTAATTTGAGTGATTTCTATAAACGACAATCGCCGCACGTTAATCGGAGCGGCGAGATATTGCCAGGGGCGTGAAAATGGATTATAGGATCACAAGTTATATTCTTTAATCACCGTGAAAAGCAGCAAGGCGGTATTTAATGCAATGCTTCAGTTATGCAAACTGTTTAATTAATTACGCCGCTTTAGGATAGATCAAAGACATTTTTACTGCATTAAGGTACACATATATTTAGCTACAGAGCGTTAACCTGAGGTCTCGTGTCGGTGTTTAACACCGTGCACGTAAAAGAACCAAATATGACCCAGGAATGGGTCTCTCTCTGTATCATTGCACTATCCTCCAACAATCTAAAATGACTAATCTCTTCAGGAGGCGTCGCCCATAATGGGCAACCGGTAGCGACGATAAATAAATAAAAAACACACATACTAATTCAGAACATATTACACGTCTCAATTTGATTAGTCAGAACATAATTAGGCTACCACCGTGAAGTGAGTAGCGTGTATCTCAATTTGATGGTATAGAATACATAAACTGTCCCTGTGATACTAAGAGATTCTGGGCATTCGGAGAATTGTAACTTTGATAATATTTGGTCGTCTCCAGAATTTAATACATTCATGTTAAAACATTCTAGAATATGGCTTGTAGCTCAAAGAACATTAGTATTTTGACGTCGTTTACGCACTCTAAGAGTAACACCAACTAGATTTTGTTGGTGCGCTTTTTAGATTTTATTTAGATCTATATTAGCATCGAATTAATGTGTGTGTGTGTGTGTGTTTTACGCTTATTTATCGTCGCTACCGGTTGTCCTACTTTATCTGACAGGCACAAAAGACTATTTTTAAATTAAATACCTATTTATACATGTTTACATATATTCCCCCAAAGTATAAACTACCATTATTCAGTTTATATATATTTAGTTGATCTCGATTGCGAACCAAAGGTCTTAACATCACCACTCACAAAATACAACACAACAACTGTTGCTGGGGCTAGGTACAACATTTATTGCGAGGATGGGACGAATACAGCATTTACATACATGTACATCTTATAATTCTGTTTCACACATTATGTGACATATGTACGCTAAATGACCATTACATATCCATCATGAAAACAGCAAAGCCGCACACGAAAAACCCATTAGGAAACGTGTACCCGTAGCAATGCTTTAAACTGTTTTTCTGGATATAAGATGACGGGATATTTTCATCTTATGTTACCCTGTATGTCCCTACTTACTCAAAAACATAAAATGTATATAATGCATACATTGTGGATATTCATCTATGATCTGACATATTAAGAACTGGTATTGAAAATGTTTATGTCATATAAGCAAACTATAATCCGGAATTTCAGTATAAAAATGTGAATTTGAATATTACATATCGAATAGCCCTCGCGTTATCCTAGCGTAGAAGTGATTACCACACAAAATCACCCTATAGTAAGTAAGTAAGTAAGTAAGTAAATGGTTTATTATAGTGACATGTGCATGATATAACAAATTTGCAAAATATTACAAGAATTTACAAAGCACCCGGCCCAACGGGCCTATAAGTCACCTATACATAATTTACAAAATTGATGTAGCATTTTAAGTTGGTTATAATGTGATTACAGCAATAATGATAGATTGCCAGTATATACATAAATATAACATAATGTATATATTCATATTAATATATCTATATTAATGGTTATACATACATGATCGTCTGTAAAGATACGATTTAACAATAAATTTTGCGCACTTTCTTGGAAAAGAGTTTAACATGTAAGACAATCTTTGTTCTGTTGTCATGTTATCATAATCTGTCCCAGCAGTTATCTCCCCTATAAATACCTGTATGAATATATTTCTGCACGAAATACACGACTAATCCGCCGTGTATTTTGTGTACACAGGCCGTGTTAAGACATTCGTTCTCAGCTATACGTTGTAATGCAGAGAACTTACAATTCTTATAACTACTACTACTGTAATCATATTACCCAAATATAACACACGGCTTACAATTTCAATAGATATACCGACTTATTGAAGGCTAGCGCAATTACACTAGACGGTATGTATACGAATAAGACCAATCGTGGTTAAATTTCATGCAGCCAAGGACAGGGAACTGGTGCGAATTACTGCATTTGGAAAATTGAACCAACTAAAAGTAAAAAACAGGGCGTCGATGTTCAACAAACAAAGACTGTACTAGCCAGACGAAAGGAATTGTACCCCATTATGGACAGGGAGAGCAAATCCGGAAAAACTGTTAAATGGGCAGGATCTAAATTATTGGTACGCGAGGGCGTTGAAGGGCCGTTCCATGAGGTGAAACATTAGGACGAGCAGGAGGAGTTACGAATTCATGCGTGGAATATAAACGGACTTTCCAGAAAATTATCTGATGAAGAGTTCATAGACTATGTAAATTCATATGATATACTCTTACTTTGTGAAACTTGGATTAGCGAAAAACACTTAATTGACTTGGAAATAAATGGATTTCAAAGTTCTCATATTTATGGAAACAAATCACATGGTGTAAAAAGGGACATTATAGCGGAGGTATCTCCGTTTAATTTCGTAAAGAACTTGAAAAAATGAAAATGGTATTATATTGTTAACATTTAATCATGATGTATTTTGTTTTAATGAAGATGTTTATATTTGCAATGTATATATTCCACCAATTACCTCGACAGTTTTAGTTGATAAAGAGTTTGATTTTTTCGAAGAAATTGAAAAGGGAATAGAAAAATATAATCGGTTAGGCTATACATAAATTATGTTGCTGGAGATTTAAATTCACGGACAGGCATATTGTCTGATCTGATATAATATGACAGGTATCTTGATAATGATGTTTATGATTCTCAATTTATCAGAACAGAACAGAACAGATAATTTATTTCGATTTGTACAAAGTACATCATCATATACAAATTATTACATACAATATATATATATTAAGAGATATATTATCACGGAGTACGATTTCCCAATAAGGCACAATCAAGACCACGTGGTCGACACAAATGGGCGTAGATTAATATCTTTGTGTAAATCTACCAATCACATAATAGCAAATGGGCGGGTACATAATGACGGCGAACTAGGTAATTTTACATTCTGTTCATCTCATGGTCTTAGCGTAACGGATTATGTACTGATTGACAACGATATTAAGTTACATTGTACAACATTATGCATGTATGTTGTACGGCGTAACTATGTTATAATTATTGTGTATGTACATTTATTCTATAGTGTTAACAAATTGAAGAGGGCCCTACGGAGGATTAGTTCAAAACTAATTAGGTCACCCTCTATAAATAAAGAAATATATCTCTATATATTCTTAAAACATAAAACGGAAGAAAATAGAACGAGTTTTACAAAGATGCGTACGAAATACAATAGAACCAAAAATCGTGCCTAACAAAAATAAAATACAAGAAGGACATAGACTAGAAAATATTGCAAAGTGTCGGCCATGTAAATTCTGGAAATCTGTTAAAAATGCTATAAAAAATCATTTACTAAGGATGATGAAATTAAAGTTGATGATTTACATGAGCATTTCAACACGTTATATGGCGAAGAGCCAAACATTGATTTAAACAATGATAATATTAATATGCAAAACGTATTAAACGATGAATTAGATTGTCCTATAACAGAATTTGAAATACATAAAGCAGTGTATAAACAAAATAGCTGTAAAGCTTAGGGACCCGATGAATTACCGGCTGAAATTATTAAAGCATCTAATAGCATTATTTCAACTCACCTTGTATCTCTTTTTAACAGCATATTTAATACCGGTGAATATCCAGAAAGTTGGGGTATGGGGTATATTATACCTATGTTTAAAGGCGGTGACCCAAAAGAAGCAAAGAATTATCGAGGCATTACTTTAAATAATATACTAGCCAAAGTATATTCACAAATTCTGCTTAATAGACAAACAGTATGGTCAGAAAAGTACGAAACATTATCAGACTTTCAATTTGGTTTCCAAAAGGGCAAAAGCACGGTCGAGTGTGTGTTTATACTACACTCTATAATATCCAAAGTAATACACACAGGTCAAAAACTCTATTCTGTGTTCATAGACTGCGAAAATGTTATTTAGCGTAGATAAAATATTTTGGATCAGCCCTGGCTAATTTTTGAACGCCCCACACTATGCAGTTTGTATGGGATATTTTTAGACGCTACCGCGCCCCCTAGCGGAAGCGTCCCTTCGAGCAGGGCGCCATTTTGATGCTGGAAGATAACCTGCTTTAAATTGCAGTGACTGTTTACATCAACATTTATCTTCGTCTGCGTTCTCAGATAAGTATGTGTTATTGCATTTGATTGTCTAGAGTGTATACTGTTATATGCCTATTGTGTTTTGGCTCGAGTTAGCCAGCCACGGTCACAACTTTGGTAAATCAAATTCTGCTGTTCAGCGCTCGTCAACGTGTGTTTAAACATGGATGCGGAATTTGCACCGTTGAAGGTGGTGTTGTTTAGCCACAGTTTTGTGCGTCGTTTCAGTGAATTTCTAATGGCCTATGATCGTACCGACTTAAATGTTGGCTTACCGGAGTCAAAGTTCTCATTGAAGTGTATCGGGCTGGGTGGCTTGAGCCTGAAACAGGGGCGTAGGTTGCACTCTGTAGATCCAGTAATCCGGGGGTCTGACCTAGTGATTATTGATATTGGGTCTAACGACTTGTGCGACCTGACTTGCTCACCGGAGAAATTAGCAAACGATTTAGTTTCTTATGCTGCATTTCTATTGGAAGGCTTGTTGGTAAAATCTGTTGTTGTGACCCAACTCATTCCCAGATCTACTGTGCCGGATGCCTCGTATAATGGTAGGGTGATACAGACTAATGCGGCACTGCAACGCCACATTGACATGTCAAACCTTCCTATGGTATATTGGTGGCATCGGGGCATGTGGAACTGACTGTAGGGAATGCATTTTTTGCTCGGACGGTGTGCATTTGTCTAATAATATTGTTATCCCAAATACTTGAGAAGTATTCGGGATTGTATTATACGAGTTACTTCTTGGTCTTGTTAAGACCTGTGTTACGCACGTACGGGTCATATAGCCTGTACGAATAACAGTGACATTTCAGCAAAACATAATTTGTGCATTCATAGTGTACTATTGAAAGATATGAGACCCCGGTACTATTTCAATGTAGAGACTAATGGCCTAGAAGGGTATATAGTCTATCAAAAGTGTTTAAATTAAAACCCAGCTTTATGCAAATTTCACGAAATACCAATATATATCTAGTTATATACAATGCTGGTGTTGTGTCCGAATGGCTGTCCTCGTTGCTGTAGAGGTCAATCTACTCTTCGCACAATTTTCATGTTTTTGTGGTTATACATTATACAATGTTATACATTTTACAGATATAATGGTGCTTATGGCTGTGTAATTTACACAGGATACACTTTATTTGGGGTACTAGTGTCGATATAAGTCCAATTGTGGCCTGTGGCCAACCGGTACCTATTTCTACCACATATTTTATATAACCAAGATATAAACATACTAAGATATTGTGTGTGGACACTCATTGTGTGACTGTCATTGACTATTGATGGCCTGTGGCCGGATTGCAAAATACCTATTTGCAACCATATTTATACGGTTCACTTATATGTATCATAGTTGGACCGTCTGCGGCTTGAGGCCAGATTGTATCTTTGTATATGTGCGTCAACATTATACTGTACATCTGTCATAGTTTGTCTGTGTGTGGCCAGAGTGTACATACCTGTTTGCAACCAATTTATAGTGTACACTTGTCATAGTTGACTGTTGGTGGCCTGTGGCCAGTGTCATAGTTGACTGTTGGTGGCCTGTGGCCAGATTGTACTTTACTTGTTTGCAACCAATTTATAGTGTAAAATTGTCATAGTTGACTGTTGGTGGCCTGTGGCCAGTGTCATAGTTGACTGTTGGTGGCCTGTGGCCAGATTGTACTTTACTTGTTTGCAATCAATTTATAGTGTTAATTGTCATAGTTGACTGTTGGTGGCCTGTGGCCAGATTGTACTTTACCTGTGTGCAACCAAATTAGTGTGTACAATTGTCATAGTTGACTATTGGTGGCCTGTGGCCAGAGTGTACATACCTGTTTGCAACCAATTTATAGTGTACAATTGTCATAGTTGACTGTCGGTGGCCTGTGGCCAGTGTCATAGTTGACTGTTGGTGGCCTGTGGCCAGACTGTACTTTACTTGTTTGCAATCAATTTATAGTGTTAATTGTCATAGTTGTCTGTTGGTGGCCTGTGGCCAGATTGTACTTTACCTGTGTGCAACCAAATTATTGTGTACAATTGTCATAGTTGAATATTGGTGGCCTGTGGCCAGATTGTACACTACCTGTGTGTACCCAATTTATTGTGTACAATTGTCTTAGTTGACTATTGGTGGCCTGTGGCCAGATTGTACTTTACCTGTATGCAACCAAATAATAGTGTACAATTGTCATAGTTGACTGCTGGTGGTCTGTGGCCAGAGTGTACTTTACCTGTTTGCAACAAAATTATAGTGTACAATTGTCTTAGTTGACTATTCGTGGCCTGTGGCCAGAATGTACTGTACCTGTTTGCAACCAAATTATGGTGTACAATTGTCTTAGTTGACTGCTGGTGGCTTGTGGCCAGATTGTACTTTACCCGGTTGCAACCAAATGCTAGTGTACAATTGTCTTAATTGACTGTTGGGTGCATGTGGCATGTTGGCAACCCATTTATAGTGTACATATGTCATAGTTGGTAGCCTGTAGCCAGTTTGCACAACATATACTGGAGAGGTACAAACATAAACACGGCTTCGTGGCCGAACCTAATTCTGGTGGAGAGTACATAAACATTGAGTCTTATGTCATTATTCTAGTTACAGGTCAGCATGCCACCAAAAGGAGGGAAACGGGGAAGCTCAGCCATGAAAGCTCCCAAACCCCAAGGCTGTGAAACGCTCTAAAGCGAGTCCGGCTGCATCGGATGAGGCTGCCCCGCTGAGCGGAGATGCTAATCAAGCCAAACTTGTGGCCGCAGTGGTCGATGAACTCATTAGTCGGAATTTGATAGCAGCACCAACAACCATAAATAGCGAAAATCCAGTAATGGCAAATCAGGAGAGCAATGCAGCAGGAAATTCGGAAGTGTGTGTACCACCAGGTAGATCGGTGAATGACATTATCGCAGAGGCATTACAGGGACAGTTAGTCACGGAGGAGCTACATTCGTCGCCGCCTCCTACACCCACAGGTATCCCCACCACTACCACTATGTGGTCATACCATTTACGCCCAAGTGCATTATTGGGCGATAAACTCAAACAGCGCATCTGGTGCAATGAATTTTTTGAAATGTCAGAATTGCTGCCACGGAATTCTGCTAACGATATTTCCGTAATGGTGAAGCTCTCCGCTGCATGTGGACAGGATATTGCCATCAGGCCCCGTTCTAACACTAGGCTGCTCGGCATCAACCAATGGCTGACAGCTTTCCATATTTTTATGGATGTATATTTAGAGAAGTGTAATGATGATGTGTTCGGTCTCCTTGCATATTGTAATTTAATCAGAGATTTAGAGAGAACGCGTGGTGTAGCCGCCTTCAATTTTTACGACCGTACATTCCGTGCCCATCGCCAGACACAGCCTCTCCCTTGGGCTTCCATGCATACAGAACTGTATGTTAAAGCAATGGCTATGCCAGTCTCTCCCACAGAGAGAGGCAACAAAAGCAGTGGGGGAAATATATTTTCTTGCCACAGCTACAATAAGCAAGGTTGCTCGTTCAGGTCGTGCAAGTATCCTCACATATGTAGTTCTTGTGGGCAAAAGGGCCATCCCCGTAGCAAATGCTACATGCTGCATCAGAATCAGCAATCTCCGGCTGCACCATCCGTTCACTCTGATCATAGAGTAGCTAAGTCAAGTACTGCTGAACATATTTTTCGTTCAGCCAATAACCACACCAGTATAAAGTGAAATTTTACACAAATTTGTGCTAGGATATGATGCCCATGAAGTGCAATGTTTAGTGGAGGGTTTTCAGTTTGGCTTCATGATCCCAAGTAACTTTGTTAATGTTAATCAGCATTGTACAAACCATCCATCTGCATTGATGAACAGAGCAGTGGTTATCGATAAGCTCAGTAAGGAATTAAGAAAAGGGCGTATCATTGGTCCATTTCCATCAAAACCTGTTAAGCTTATATGTTCCCCCTTAGCCATTGTACCAAAGAAAGAACCAAACACATTTCGTATGATACATGATTTATCTTACCCCAATGGCCAGTCGGTTAATTCATCAATTGAAAAGGAACATACTAAAGTCATGTATGACACTATTGATACGGTTGTTGACAAGGTCAAAGAGAGTGGGCGTAAGTCTTTAATGGCTAACACTGATATTGAAGATGATTTTCGCTTGATACCAATTCATCCAGATGACCGTCATCTATTAGGTTTTACATGGACTGATGAGCAGGGAAAATCTATGTATTTTATGGATGCTTGTTTACCTAGGGGTTTATTTTCTTCAGCCTTGCAATGGGTCATGGAAACTAGACACAAGGCTGTCATGAGTCATATCATTGACGATTTCTTTTTTGTGGGTCCGGCCGGCACACATCAGTGCAGCTCATCATTGTCTGACATTTTGAATATGTGCACAGAGATAAATATTCCTATTAAAAAAGAAAAGACATGCCTACCTTGCACTTGCATGGTTATATATGGTTTTGAAGTAGATTCGGTTGCTATGGAAATTAGACTACCAGCTGATAAGGTAGCCCGTGTCATAAAAGAATTAGCAGACATGAGAATGAGAAAGAAAGTTACCCTCAAAATGTTACAATCGTTGATTGGCTTGCTCAACTTTGCTTGTGTATGTGTAGTTCCGGGTCGCACCTTTCAAAGGCGATTGTATGACCTTACTATGGGTGTTTTGTGCCCTAACTACTTCATTAGGCTGAATAATGAAGCCAGGGCGGATTTGTTCATATGGTACAACTTCATGCTGACGTTTAATGGTAGATGTATGTTTTTAAATGATGAATGGTTACCATCGGATGTACTCAAATTATACACTGATGCTGCATCAACTGTTGGATTTGCAACAGTCTTTGGCACTCAGTGGTTCGCAGAACAGTGGTCAGGTGAGTTTGCTGCACACCATATTAATGTTCTGGAGCTGTTTCCAATTGTACTTGCCATGGAAATATGGGGGCGGAAAATGAGGAATCATAAGATACTGTTTTATTCTGATAATGAAGCCACAGTCTTTATTCTGAACAAACAAACGTCCAAGGATCTGATTATGATGCGCTTGGTCAGATGTCTCGTCCGCGCCACAATGGAACACAATATCTTGTTCCGGGCTGTACATATCGCAGGGAAAGCTAATATTGTAGCTGGCCTGTTGTCTCGCTTTCAATTTCAGAAAGCATTCCAATGGTGCAAGTCCCTTTCCACCGAACCAGAGGCAGTACCCGAAACTCTGTTCAATATTTAAATCCTGAAGCGCAAGCCATTGTTTCGCAGGCCTTATCAGTAAAATCCAGAAGTGTTTACCTGAATTATTGGAAACATTATGTGCAGTTTTGTCGTGAACAAAATGTGTGGAAAATCGTGCGTTTTTATGGCAAAAATTACTTGCTGAACAAGTCAGCACAAAACTGATAACAGCTGTAAAATATATGTATAATACTGTACGATCTGCCATAAAACAATGGAAAGATTCATTCTAGCTGCATTGATTCACATCTCGGTGTGAAACAAGGTGATCCGAGCTCAAGTCTTTTATTCATGATGTTCGTGAATGTCATAATGAATAATATAAACTCAAATTTAAATGGAATATTTTCATAAGATGAACTACAGCTTTTTATTGTTTTGTAGACAGACGACCATGTACTGTTCTCTACATCACCGACATCATTGCAATCTATGTTGAATGACGTAGAAATTTATTGTAATACATTTGGTCTGAAAATCAATACTAATAAAACGAAGGTTATGATATTCGAGAAAGGAAGACATACTACTCACAATTTTTATCTCTACAATCAACAAATTGAAATTGTCTCCTCTTTTAAATACCTAGGTATATACTTCTTTAAAAATGGCAATTGGCACCGAACCAAAAATGCATAGCTGAACATGCATCAAAGGCCATGTACCGACTTTTTTCTATTTTTAATCAATATGAATTTAGGACATTTGAGAAATCGAAATTGTTTGATACTCTGGTTGCATCTGTCCTAAATTACTCTTCGGAAATGTGGGGGTTAAACCCAGGAAAAGATATAGAATTAATTCATACAAATTTTGCAGAAAACTTCTTATTGTAAACAAATCCACAAATTTAAGTGGTTTATATGGCGATCTTGGAAGAGTCCCTTTGAAAATAAATAGACAAGTATATATGATAAGATATTGGATTAAAATTTTAAACATGAATGATAATGCACTCATTAAACGAATTTATATAATGCTAAAAAACGACGCAAATAATAATGTGACGTATAATGGTTCTAATTGGGCAAACCAAATAAAATCGATTTTGGAAAATCTGGGAATGTCTAATCTATGGCTTCACCAACAAACTTATGAAATTACATGTTATGTTTATATACTATTTATAATAGACTAGAAGCACTGTAATGTTGCTTAATGTTGAATACATGTTGTTGTTGTTGTTGTTGTTGTTGTATTCAGGGCTTAAATTACACCCGTCTTGCTTGACTGGTTGGCTTGATATCCTGATTTTATCAGTTATGTATCGGATAGATCACAAATTGGCCAGTACGTCTTAATGAAATATACACCGATCGAAGCGAAGCGAGGTGTATATTTCGTTAAGACGCCGACACATTAGTCGAGCTATATGACTTAGACAATGTACATAAGTATGTCGCGACTATACGACTTAGAAGCGGGAAATGTGGCTTTTTCTTTGGACCATGTAACTTAGTCGTTGTCTAAAGCGAGATAGAGTGATATTATGACATTCCGTACTACTTTATACAAGCTTATTTATATAGCTAACTCACAGACACTTGGGGTCTGGACAAATATTTTCGGGTTCAAAACCACAAAACTAAACAAACATTTGATTTTTGATTTTTAAGAACACTATGACACGCAATAGGCTTGACATTATAGATAATTATGTTAGGCCATCCGAGTTTGAAAATGACACCCCGTCACTATTAATGCTATAAACCGACAGCCCCAGGCGTCTGTGAGTCAGCTAGCGTATGCCATTTTTCACAGTCAAGTACCTGTTCTACATGTGATCATGTTTGTTTTGCGTGCAGTATTATGCACACTTATCTACTGTTCATCATACTAGTGCTCATAAAACTTCATTTGGAAGTCGTGATAGCGCAGTAGATGCGCGTTCGCTTCAGGTGCGAGATGTCCGGAGTTCGAACCCCGCTGGAGCCGATACGAATGTGCCCTTAAGCAAGGCATTTAAATTCCACGTTGCCTCTTCTCTCTCGCTCGTGGCGATGGATTCTATCAGGAATGAGGTCTCGAGAGTGATTAATATGAGTTAAAATAACTTGTTTCGCAATCGAGATAAAATAAATTTGTATAAACTATGCAAGTGCTCATAAAACCACGTGCCTTATTGCGTAGAAGTCCGTTGATGTTTTTTTAAAACATTGTTTCTCTCGTTTTTATCAGTATGTGCATATATATATTTACTTTGGACTAAATCGCGGGTTACTATATTCATTCCATCGGGATATGAACTACATTGGACGTGTTTAGAGTGTGTCCGATGGAAACTATTACCCTACGATTCATTACTTATATTTACATTCAGTATTATTTTCAATGTCACCAAGGAAAGCATAGCACAGTTCCCAACACAATGTATTTAGTCCAGATGTGCGACTTACCGTGTGCCGGATCTGGTAAATAGATCATCTTTGGAACAACGAACCCCGCAAGTCACGCCTTTTCTTGCGAGGACCGTTACCCAACACTGCTAATTCGCATTTATATAACTGTATATTCGAGTACGCATGTCAGCTGCATATCATTAGTGCGCATGGATTCAAACCGGACATACATTTTTTATACGTACATAGAAGGAAATTAGCAAGTGGACAATATCTACTTGTACTAGTTCCGTGTGAGAGGGGGGGATGAAATGAAGTTATACAATATGTTTTCCTTATCCGTATTCAAACGAGTTTCATCCGGTAAACAAAGTATATACACTTTGATTATCGTGTGTACTTCCTTATACTCTAGCATGTTAAATAACTAAATTATAGCAACCTTGTGTATTATTACAACCCTGTATATTATAGCAACCCTGTATATTGTAGCAACCCTGTATGTTATAGCAACCCTGTATATTATAGGAACCCTGTATATTATAGCAACCCTGTATATTATAGCAACCCTGTATATTATAGCAACCCTGTATATTATAGCAACCCTGTATATTATAGCAACCCTGTATATTATAGCAACCCTGTATGTTATAGCAACCATGTATATTATAACAACCTGTATATTTTAGCAACCCTGTATATTATAACAACCCTGTATATTATAGCAACCATGTATATTATAGCAACCCTGTATATTATAGCAACCCTGTATATTATAGCAACCATGTATATTATAGCAACCCTGTATATTATAACAAACTGTATATTATAGCAACCCTGTATATTATAGCAAACCTGTATATTATAGCAACCCTGTATGTTATAGAAAACCCTGCATATTATAGCAACCCAGTACATTATAGCTACCATGTATATGATAGCAACCCTTTATATTATAGCAACCCTGTATATTATAACAACCTGTTTAATATAGCAACCCTGTATATTGTAGCAACCCTGTATATTGTAGCAACCCTGTATGTTATAGAAACCCTGTATATTATAGCAACCATGTATAGTATAGCAACCATGTATAGTATAGCAACCCTGTATATTATAGCAACCATGTATATTATAGCAACCCTGTATATTATAGCAACCCTGTATATTATAACAACCTGTATATTATAACAACCCTGTATATTATAGCAACCCTCTATATTATATCAACCCTGTATATTATAACCCTGTATATTATAGCAACCCTGTATAGCATAGCAACCCTGTATAGTATAATCCTGTATATTGTAGCAACCCTGTATATTATAGCAACCCTGTATATTATAGCAAACCCTGTATATTATAGCAACTCTGTATATTATAACCCTGTATATTATAGCAACCCTGTATATTATAGCAACCCTGTATATTATGACAACCCTGTATATTATAGCAACCCTGTATATTATAGCAACCCTGTATATCATAACCCTGTATATTATTGCAACCATGCATATCATAGCAACCCTGTATATTATAGCAACCCTGAATATTATAACAACCCTGTATATTATAACAACCCTGTATATTATAGCAACCATGTATATCATAGCAACCATGTATATCATAGCAACCCTGTATATTATGTCAACCCTGTATATCATAACCCTGTATATTATAACCCTGTATATTATAGCAACCCTGTATATTATAACTCTGTATATTATAGAAACCTTGTATATCATAGCAACCCTGTATATTATAACCCTGTATATTATAGCAACCCTGTATATCTTAGCAACCCTGTATATTATAGCAACCCTGTATATCATAGCAACCCTGTATATTATAACCATGTATATTATAGCAACCCTGTAGATTATAACCCTGTATATTATAGCAACCATTTATATTATAGCAACCCTGTATATTATACCAACTCTGTATATTATAACCCTGTGTATATTAGAAACCCTGTATATTATAACAACCCTGTATATTATAGGAACCCTGTAGATTATAAAAACACTGTATATTATAGCAACCCTGTATATTATAACAACCCTGTATAGTATAGCAACCCTGTAGATAATAGCAACCCTGTATAGTATAATAACCCTGTATATTATAGCAACCCTGTAGATTATAAAAACCCTGTATATTATAGCAACCCTGTATATTATAACAACCCTGTATAGTATAATAACCCTGTATATTATAGCAACCCTGTATATTATAACAACCTGTATATTATAGCAACCCTGTAGATAATAGCAACCCTGTATAGTATAATAACCCTGTATATTATAGCAACCCTGTATATTATAGCAACCCTGTATATTATAACCCTGTATATTATAGCAACCCTGTATATCATAGCAACCCTGTATATTATAACCCTGTATATTATAGCAACCCTGTAGATTATAACCCTGTATATTATAGCAACCCTGTAGATTATAACCCTGTATATTATAGCAACCCTGTAGATTATAACCCTGTATATTATAGCAACCCTGTATATTATAACCCTGTATATTGTAGCAACCCTGTATATTATAACCCTGTATATTGTAGCAACCCTGTATGTTATAGAAAACCGTGTATATTATAGAAACCCTGTATATTATAGCAACCCTGTATGTTATAGAAACCCTGTATATTATAGCAACCATGTATAGTATAGCAACCATGTATATTATAGCAACCCTGTATATTATAGCAACCATGTATATTATAGCAACCCTGTATATTATAGCAACCCTGTATATTATAGCAACCCTGTATATTATAGCAACCCTGTATATTATAGCAACCTGTATATTATAACAACCCTGTATATTATAGCAACCCTCTATATTATATCAACCCTGTATATTATAGCAACCCTGTATATTATAGCAACCCTTTATATTATAGCAACCCTGTATAGCATAGCAACCCTGTATATCATAGCAACCCTGTATATTATAATCCTGTATATTGTAGCAACCCTGTATATTATAGCAAACCCTGTATATTATAGCAACTCTGTATATTATAACCCTGTATATTATAGCAACCCTGTATATTATAGCAACCCTGTATATTATGACAACCCTGTATATTATAGCAACCCTGTATATTATAGCAACCCTGTATATTATAGCAACCCTGTATATCATAACCCTGTATATTATTGCAACCATGCATATCATAGCAACCCTGTATATTATAGCAACCCTGAATATTATAACAACCCTGTATATTATAGCAACCATGTATATCATAGCAACCATGTATATCATAGCAACCCTGTATATTATGTCAACCCTGTATATCATAACCCTGTATATTATAACCCTGTATATTATAGCAACCCTGTATATTATAACTCTGTATATTATAGAAACCTTGTATATCATAGCAACCCTGTATATTATAACCCTGTATATTATAGCAACCCTGTATATCTTAGCAACCCTGTATATTATAGCAACCCTGTATATCATAGCAACCCTGTATATTATAACCATGTATATTATAGCAACCCTGTAGATTATAACCCTGTATATTATAGCAACCATTTATATTATAGCAACCCTGTATATTATACCAACTCTGTATATTATAACCCTGTGTATATTAGAAACCCTGTATATTATAACAACCCTGTATATTATAGGAACCCTGTAGATTATAAAAACCCTGTATATTATAGCAACCCTGTATATTATAACAACCCTGTATAGTATAGCAACCCTGTAGATAATAGCAACCCTGTATAGTATAATAACCCTGTATATTATAGCAACCCTGTAGATTATAAAAACCCTGTATATTATAGCAACCCTGTATATTATAACAACCCTGTATAGTATAATAACCCTGTATATTATAGCAACCCTGTATATTATAACAACCTGTATATTATAGCAACCCTGTAGATAATAGCAACCCTGTATAGTATAATAACCCTGTATATTATAGCAACCCTGTATATTATAGCAACCCTGTATATTATAACCCTGTATATTATAGCAACCCTGTATATCATAGCAACCCTGTATATTATAACCCTGTATATTATAGCAACCCTGTAGATTATAACCCTGTATATTATAGCAACCCTGTAGATTATAACCCTGTATATTATAGCAACCCTGTAGATTATAACCCTGTATATTATAGCAACCCTGTATATTATAACCCTGTATATTGTAGCAACCCTGTATATTATAACCCTGTATATTGTAGCAACCCTGTATGTTATAGAAAACCGTGTATATTATAGAAACCCTGTATATTATAGCAACCCTGTATGTTATAGAAACCCTGTATATTATAGCAACCATGTATAGTATAGCAACCATGTATATTATAGCAACCCTGTATATTATAGCAACCATGTATATTATAGCAACCCTGTATATTATAGCAACCCTGTATATTATAGCAACCCTGTATATTATAGCAACCCTGTATATTATAGCAACCTGTATATTATAACAACCCTGTATATTATAGCAACCCTCTATATTATATCAACCCTGTATATTATAGCAACCCTGTATATTATAGCAACCCTTTATATTATAGCAACCCTGTATAGCATAGCAACCCTGTATATCATAGCAACCCTGTATATTATAATCCTGTATATTGTAGCAACCCTGTATATTATAGCAAACCCTGTATATTATAGCAACTCTGTATATTATAACCCTGTATATTATAGCAACCCTGTATATTATAGCAACCCTGTATATTATGACAACCCTGTATATTATAGCAACCCTGTATATTATAGCAACCCTGTATATTATAGCAACCCTGTATATCATAACCCTGTATATTATTGCAACCATGCATATCATAGCAACCCTGTATATTATAGCAACCCTGAATATTATAACAACCCTGTATATTATAACAACCCTGTATATTATAGCAACCATGTATATCATAGCAACCCTGTATATTATGTCAACCCTGTATATCATAACCCTGTATATTATAACCCTGTATATTATAGCAACCCTGTATATTATAACTCTGTATATTATAGAAACCTTGTATATCATAGCAACCGTGTATATTATTGCAACCCTGTATATTTTGGCAACCCGGTATATTATAACCCTGTATATTATAGCAACCCTGTATATCATAGCAACCCTGTATATTATAACCATGTATATTATAGCAACCCTGTAGATTATAACCCTGTATATTATAGCAACCATTTATATTATAGCAACCCTGTATATTATAGCAACTCTGTATATTATAACCCTGTGTATATTAGAAACCCTGTATATTATAACAACCCTGTATATTATAGCAACCCTGTAGATTATAAAAACCCTGTATATTATAGCAACCCTGTATATTATAACAACCCTGTATATTATAGCAACCCTGTAGATAATAGCAACCCTGTATAGTATAATAACCCTGTATATTATAGCAACCCTGTATATTATAACCCTGTATATTATAGCAACCCTGTATATTATAACCCTGTATATTATAGCAACCCTGTATATCATAGCAACCCTGTATATTATAGCAACCCTGTAGATTATAACCCTGTATATTATAGCAACCCTGTAGATTATAACCCTGTATATTATAGCAACCCTGTAGATTATAACCCTGTATATTATAGCAACCCTGTATATTATAACCCTATATATTATAGCAACCCTGTATATTATAACCATGTATATTATAGCAACCCTGTATATCATAGCAAACCCTGTATATTATAACCCTGTATATTATAGCAACCATTTATATTATAGCATCCATGTATATTATAGCAACCCTGTATATTATAGCAACCCTGTATATTATAGCAACCCTGTATATTATAGCAACCCTGTATATTATAGCAACCCTGTAGTTTATAGCAACCCTGTATTTTATAGCAACCCTGTATATTATAGCAATCCTGTATATTATGGCAACCCTGTATATTATAGCAACTCTGTATATTATAGCAACTCTGTATATTATAACAACCCTGTATAGTATACACGAGGATTCCTAATCTGCTTTTATTATTAACCCTTAATCTGCCAATCACGACTGAAATCTCGTTTGCAAACACCATATATCCAAAATGTGCACAGAACGTGCCGTCTGGTCAGGCTCTATGCTGTTTGCTATTCGGATAGTGGAGCTAAACACTTGTTTGAATAGCAAAACAAGATATATCCTGATCAGACATAGCGCCGTGGCTGATCTGGATCTATGCTGTTTACACATTTCGTCCAAGTTATTCGGCAGGTTTAGGGTTAATGTAAACAGCTAATATAAATAGAGCCAGTGATAATTATGTGGATATATACCATGTGCAATGCATACATACATACACATATATAGACAGTATGTAAGTACATTCTGTGGTTTTTAGTTGGCCCAAATAGAGAATATTAGGTTAGTGACTTACACATTTTAATTTATTAGGTGAGTTGGAGAAAATATACAAGGCATGACTCTGCCATTTTCATACCAGCAATATTAAGGTAAAACATGCTAAAAGTGATGTACGCACATTAATCTCATTGCTGGTTTGAATTGTTAAGGAGAATTGGATCTACCAAGAGAGTATATTGAAATAAGATTAACCTACCAGTCAACATAAGATTATATATTTTTCAACAATGTTCACAAGTACTTTAAATATGTTAAAAAGGATGTATTTCATTATTGCAAACATTTAGGAAACCTGGTTTTGTAACAACTACAATATAAGCTAGCAACATTTTTAGAAATTGAAACACAAATTGGGACAGTCAGACATTACTATATAAACACTGATTATAATTATAAATATATTATTAAATAGTTTACCTGTAAAGGTTATCAGATATAGTAGGAATATGTTTATATACAACACACTATTCAATCTGCTAAGACCCCAATCATCCGCCATTCTCCAGCATGTAGTATAACAATGCACACCACAATATAAATATGGATCATTCATTCAAACCGATTCAGGAAGTAAAATAAACCTTTAATTGCTGTCGTGACCTCCACTCAGGCGAGAACGTATAGTTCTGTTTCTGGTCGCCATGTTTATTTGATTTATGTTCGAGCTTACCACGAAGGTCTGCCCATACGAAGGCACGTTAATAGACAGGCCGAATTACGATCATCCATCAAGACGTGACCCATCTTGTAACCCTCGCGTCATATAGTTATATGTTTGAGGGAGGGGATGTATTTGGATACAAACAGCGTGGTTTGGGCAGTATATCTAATTAACAGTCTTTGAGATGGGACTTTAACTTTTCCGCGTGCACGTAAAAGAACCAGAGGAGATTCTGGAATGGGTCTCTGTCTGTATCATTGCACTTTCCTCCAAAAATCTAAAATAACTAATCTCTTCAGGAGGCGTCGCTCATATGGGCAACCGGTAGCGACGATAAATAAACGTAACAAATTAAATCGCCTCCATTCTCCTTACGTTACATTGTGAATAATTAACCAGCTATTATCGAAAGGTGGTAGTGATGTTAAGATTGTGCTACAGTCATTTTATCTTACAACTTTATAAACAGCCATGTTAATATGTTCATTTACCCTTGTATGTCACTCATATATCCAATGTTTGTTTTCCCTTGTATGTCAGTGCACATGTGATGTATAGTTATGTTCACATTATTGCTATATTTCCAAGAGGTTGTGAAGGGAGCTAAAAAATGAGCTTGCCTAGTATACACTTACAGCGAGCAATTATGTGTGAAGTGCTATGGAATATATCAGCTAAGTAGGGGACACATACAAGGTTGTTTATTATTTACCTATTGGCTACTACTATGAATGAGATATACTGATCAGTTACCTCCCCTGTATACTCTTTAAGGATAATGGTTGGTTTTAAGTGGTTTGTTCTATTTTCATCGTAGTTTACTTTGCCCCAAATACTATTAATTATTATCTGTTGTCGCATCTTATAATTATTAAATTATTGAATCTTGACAGATATTCAATACAATAATGTCATTAACTCAGTTCATGTTTACATGATAATATGAGTTACAAATAAAAGAAAACATATACATGCATATGTAAAGTTATTTCCCCATGGGGAGAGTAAAGTTGTAAGCTTTTTTAAAGTTTTCAAAAATAAATATGATTTTTTGATAATGCATTACTTAAAATGTACTACTATTTCTTTCATAAATAGACATATAACTAGGTATATTTTTCAACATTGGATTCATAATGGCGTCAAAATAAAATATGTTTGGTCTATTATAGTGTATACGTTCACTCCCCCGTCTGACCCTAATAAAATTAACAGTATTTCAGATGGGACGTTAAACCTATGTCTGGTGTCGGTGCTTTACACCGTGCACGTAAAAGAACCAGAGGAGACGCTGTAATGGGTCTCTGTCTGTATCAGGCACTATCCTCCAAAATCTAAAATGATTAATCTCCTCAGGAGGCGTGGCTCATATGGGCAACCGGTATCGACGGTAAATAAGCGTAAAACACACATAATGTATGTATACTCTACCGTAAGCAAATATTTAACATGAGTTGATACAATCACGTTAATAACCCTTTCCCTCATAGAAGCGCCTCTTGACGCCATTACCAATACGACATACATTGACAATGTAGTAGCCAAACCAATGTTCATAATAAAGGCCAGAATCTCATTTAGTCCCAGTAATATATATGGAGGTGGGATAGATATGGCCATTACTTATCCACTGCATGATAACTAAATGGCTGTCGTTTGTATGGAAATATAATAGTATATTAACCTAAATCTCTATGAAGGAAAGGGTTAAACAATAGAGCACTAGATAGAACAAATTAGTATACATTATTGTATAAATCGGACTTTATCTGACAAAGAAGATAATAGAAAAACTAGACGATCATTAACCTTTCCCCCGCCAATGTCGCATATAAGCGACCTTTACAAATAGCAGAGAACAGACGGATATGTAGTACAGTGGTAACACGCTGGATTGGTAATCCAGGGATAGCAGGTTCGATCCCCCGTCTGACACTAATAAAATTAACAATCTTTCAGATTGGACTTTAAACCGATGTCTCATGTCGGTGCTGTACACCGTGCACGTAAAGGAACCAGAGGAGATGCTGGAATGGGTCTCTGTTTGTATTATAGCACTATCCTCAAACAATCTAGAATGATTAATCTCTTCAGGAGGCGGCGCTCCTATGGGCAACCTGTAGCGACGATCAATAAGCGTAAAGCACACATCAGAGAACCCAATCAGACAGAACAGACTTCTGATCAGGGTGCATGTTTATTGCTATTCCGATAGTGGAGCTGACTCGGCTATATGTGGCAACTGTTTATGAGAAGTATCTGCTATATGGTATGAATATTGGGGAGACACTGCTATAGTGGTACGAATATTGGGGGAAACACCTGCTATAGTTGTGTGGATATTGGGGAAACATCTGCTATAGTAGAGTGACTAGTTGAGAAACATCTGCTATAGTGGTGTGAGTATTGAGGACAAATCTGCTATAGTGGTTTGAATATTGGGGACACATCTGCTAATAGTGGTGAGTATATTGGGGATACATCTGCTGTAGTGGTGTGAATATTGGGGAACATCTGCTGTAGTGGTGTGAATATTGGGGAAACATCTGACATAGTGGTGTGAATATTGGGGACGCATCTGCTATAGTTGTGTGAATATTGGGGAAACATCTGCTATAGTGGTGTGAATATTGGGGAAACATCTGCTATAGTGGTGTGAATATTGGGGAAACAATGCTATAGTGGTGTGAATATTGAGGACACATCTGTTATGGTGGTATGAATATTGGGGAAACATCTGCTATGGTGGTGTGAATATTGGGGAAACATCTGCTATAGTGGTGTGAATATTGGGGAAACATCTGCTATAGTGGTGTTAATATTGGGGAAACAATGCTACAGTGGTGTGAATATTGAGGAAACAATGCTATAGTGGTGTGAATATTGATGACACATCTGTTATTGTGGTATGAATATTGGGGAAACATCTGCTATGGTGGTGTGAATATTGGGGAAACATCTGCTATGGTGGTGTGAATATTGAGGAAACATCTGCTATGGTATGGTGGCTAGTTGAGAAACATCTGACATAGTGGTGTGACTAGTTGAGACACATCTGCTATAGTGGTGTGAATATTGGGCCACTAAGTTAATATATATATAATATTTTGTATGCGTCCATACCCATAATAAATATATTAGTCAATACTTACCACTAGGTTAATATATATATATATGCGTCCATACTTACCACTAGGTTAATATATATATTAGTCCATACTAACCACTAGGTTAATATAAACTATGCGACTTGCCTTAGAGGTAACATTTATATCCTTTTAGTTAATTAATTTAGAATCAAATATAGACAAAGTTGGTATCAACATGTGATAAATATTGGGTAAATTAGTGCAATATGTGAATGATTATTTTCTTCACTCATGAGAGTAAAATCTATAATTCTAAAATGTGTATATAAATAAGAGAGATTGATCGACTGTGTCTAGTCCAGTGGTAACACGCTGGACTGTTAACACAGGGATCGATCCCCCGTCTGACCCTAATAAAATTATCAGTCTTTCTGATGGGATTTTAAGCCGATATCTCGTGTCGGTGCTGTACACCATGCACGTAAAAGAACAAGAGGAGATTCTGGAATGGGTATATGTCTGTATCATTGCACTATCCTCCTAAAATCTAAAATGACTAATCTCTTCAGGGGGCGTCGCTCATATGGGAAACCGGTAGCGACGATAAATACACGTAAAACACACTCGACGGTGTCTGATAAAGCATGTGCAGGTGCTATAATGTAAGACACAATAAACGAAAGTATGTGTATCCTTGGAAGGAATATTGCTATGTATCTAATCACATATTTAGTGGACTGAGTTAAAATGAATGTGCCACCAAAGTTACAATAGCAATTGATGTTATTCATGCAAGCATTGACAATTACTACCATGTGTACACACCTGACTAGCTCTATAACGTAACATCAAACAGGTACTCCGTGGCTGACTGATTTAAATGTCCTGTCCCTCATTGCTGTTTGTTCAAATCTCACTGTGTGCGTCAAATTCCTCCAAGCGAAGAAGCTATCCAGCTGGCTTGTGGGGGATCGGTGGTTCTACCCATGTACCAGTTCATGCAACGCACTGGCATCGGGTACTCACCCAAGCATTAGTTCAGGTACTAACTGACACCGGATATAACAAACGACCGTCTACAAGGGCACCGGGTATAACAAACGACCGTCCACAAGGGCACCGGATATAACAACCGACCGTCCACATTGGCACCGGGTATAACAAACGACCGTCCACAAGGGCACCGGATATAACAAACGACCGTCCACAAGGGCACCGGATATAACAACCGACCGTCCACAAGGGCACCGGATATAACAATCGACCGTCCACAAGGGCACCGGGTATAGCAACCGACCGTCCACAAGGGCACCGGGTATAACAACCGACCGTCCACAAGGGCACCGGATATAACAAACGACCGTCAACAAGGGCACCGGATATAACAAACGACCGTCCACAAGGGCACCGGATATAACAAACGACCGTCAACAATGGTACCGGGTATAACAAACGACCGTCCACATTGGCACCGGATATAACAAACGACCGTCCACAAGGGCACCGGGTATAGCAACCGACCGTCCACAAGGGCACCGGGTATAACAACCGACCGTCCACAAGGGCACCGGGTATAACAACCGACCATCCACAAGGGCACCGGATATAACAACCAACCGTCCACAAGGGCACTATAATGCGGACGTGTATATGACGATGGACAGCTATAATGCTGACGTGTATATGACGATGGACAGCTATAATGCTGACGTGCATATGACGATGCACAGGTATAATGCTGACGTGTATATGATGATGGGCAGGTATAATGCTGACGTGTATATGACGATAGACAGGTATAATGCTAACGTGTATATGCCGTTGGGCAGGTATAATGATGCCATGTATATGGCGATGGACAGCTATAATGATGACGTGTATATGACGTTGGGTAGCTATAATGATGCCGTGTATATGGCGATGGACAGCTATAATGCTGACGTGTATATGACGATGGGTAGCTATAATGTTGACGTGTATATTACGATGGACAGGTATAATGCTGACGTTTAAATGACGATGGGTAGCTATAATGTTGACGTGTATATTACGATGGACAGGTATAATGCTAACGCGTACATGATGTTGGGCAGCTATAATGCTGACGTGTATATTACGATGGACAGCTATAATGCTAACGTGTACATGACGTTGGGTAGCTATAATACTGACTTGTATATGACATTTGTAGATCAATATCCCATCTATATACTGAGTTACGCGTTCTTTAAGAATGAAGCGCGGAAGGATTGTTATTATGACATATTATATTAAATGATAAACTGATACAATATGAGTACTTTATGTTACATGCAATTTCTGACTCCAGTATTATATGTCATATTATGTTACTATAGATATATGTCTGCTTACATGACTGTGTTGCATTATAAATGCCATGTATGACAGTAATTGCATACATGTATAGCTTAAACGTTATAATAACACTATAAACCGGTAACAATTTCGTTTATGTAAACGTTTGAGCTTGCCCTCGATGTATCTAAAATAGAAAAAGAAAACGGAATAAGTGTTCATAAAAGATATTACATCATTTACATGTTTATTAATAGTCTCAGTCATATATTAACTGGTAAGAATTAATCTGATTCATATAACTGGCAAGACGAAGCTAGTATAACTAGAGCAAATTGTAAATATATTTTCTGATATATGGCAATACTAGATATTGACCCAACATATAAGCAAAGTGTGTGTGTTTATTATAGTGTCACCCCTTTTGAAAGGACAGCAATGACTGAATTATGAGACACCATTTTTATGAACATATTAAGTACTTCCCGATTCATATGCTTGTAGGTCAGGCGACAGGCTGGTAGGCAATCGGTAACCATAATTTAACTAGCTGGCGGCTCACAAACCGGCCATATCAGAAGGAACCCCAGCCGATGTTCGTACCATCTACTTCCCGTTCCGTAGTCACACGCCTTAAGCAATAGGCCACGGAGACATATAAGCGTATGTATTATATTGACATAAAATGTGAGTTCTTTTTAGTTTGAAGTGGCAGAAACAACGTATGTCATACAGAGACACTGTAGCTATTATTGGTGGATGCAGACACCGGGTGCCCTTCCGGGTAGTATTGCATGTACGAACGGTACCCGGGTAGAACAAACGATCTACCACAGTTCTCCTGGATAACTCACACACATGAAATAATTCAACATCCCAGTGGGATTCCAACATACAGAAGTGACATTCAAATGATTTGAAGTCAATAATCGTAACCACTTTGCCACGGAGGCCACTTAATTGACATAAATAGGTCATGTGCTCTGGTCAATATGGGTTAAACACAAGTTTCTAGTATCAAGCATCTTATTTGTGCCAGTTGATAACTTTAATAGTTCTTCTAATCGATATTACCGTGTTTATTTTCAACATATTGGTTTTGCATCTAGTACATCCTAGAAGCCAATACCCATTAACAAGGAAAAACAACTAATTTACCTAAGGTTGTATTCACAATTTATCTTTAGTTCCCATATATAAGAAAATAACGTAACAATTTCCTCTAGTGCCTCAGCCAACCAACTTAGGTAGTTCAAAATCACAACCATTACTTTGTATTGACCGAATGAGATAGCTATTGTGTGTACTGTAACCGCGTTTGACATTGTCCTGGCATTGACTAGGGCATCAGACTGCAAGTATGTTTCTACGTTTCTAGGTCACATGTAAGAGTATATAGTTTTACATAATAATTTCATGAACAGTCTCTTCAGTATCTTGTATATATTGTTATATATTACAATATTATGTCACAGATAGCTTATATATGTAATGATGCGTAATTCTATCCCGCAGGATTGAATAATTGACCCATTCATTGTACTGTATATGATACGTAAGACAAAGTACCTTGACGATCATCCAGTGTATCGTAAACTGGGACTTCCGATGGTGCACTAGAATGAGATGGTCTCGTGTATTCATTCTTGCTTTCAGTTCTAAAATATGAATAAAAAAACGTATTTCGCATGTCTAAACAATGGTGTTGTTACTATTTGTTTATAACATTAGTTCATATAAGTCGTGTTTATATCAATATCGCATGTAATTCGTGTTTATGCCAATATCGCATGTGATTAGTGTGTTTGACAATATTATATGTACTTCGTGTTTATGACAATATCGCATGTGATTAGTGTGTTTGGCAGTATTACATGTACTTCTTGTTTATGACAATATCGCATGTGATTAGTGTGTTTGGCAGTATTACATGTACTTCGTGTTTATGACAATATCGCATGTGATTAGTGTGTTTGGCAGTATTACATGTACTTCGTGTTTATGACAATATCGCATGTGATTAGTGTGTTTGACAATATTACATGTACTTCGTGTTTATGACAATATCGCATGAGATTAGTGTGTTTGACAAAATTACATGTACTTCGTGTTTATGACAATATCGCATGTGATCCGTGTTCATGACAATATTACATGTAAGTTGTGTTTATAATAATATCACATGTAAGTGGTGTCTATCACAATATCTTATACTTACTTAAAACATATTTAAAGTACTTAGAGTACGACGCATATAGGTTTGTTTTAATTATATTCGTGCTCAATTGTATATGTTATTGAATACTTAGTTCACCTTTTACTAGTTCTATATTTCCACACTATGATACCAATGGATACTGCACACGACAAAGATACAGCAACTCCAACAGAAGCGCCTATCCAGTATCACACGCACCCTTCTGCTCGGTGTTTCCAATGCCAATGCGTGCTGAATAAGAAACATAGCAATACATATTATGTCGTCCTATGTATTGTGCAATGTTCTACATTTATTTTCTGAGTACGTGTTAGTATTTATTGTATACGTTCTTACAAGTTATTAGTTAAATCGCTCAGGAGACATCATTCTTGGTGGAATCCATCGCCACGAGGGAGAGAAGATGCTATGTGAAATTTAAGTATCTTGTTTAAGGGCACAATCGTATCGGCTGCAGTGGGACGTTTTATGTGACTGTGTACTTGGTGGCTCGTGGTTAGAAGCAACTTTACTACTGATGCCATGATTTACCGTTATTACGTACAAATACATTTATAAAAGTTTGCTTTCTGTTAATAAATGACTTCATGTATCTCACATTTGTTTCCTTGATGTATCTGCAAATATGCCAACACATATTTGTAATGATTGCAACGAAATGAAATCCAGTGGGGAACTGGAAATTCCATTTAATTAGGCCTACATTTTCTACTTGGATGATATTTCAAACTTAGTATATAAAAAGTCATCATTTCGCTGTGCACGTTCCGCGACCATTATTTTGTTTATTATTTCGGATATGAATTCGTGGTTTAGACTTTAGTATTAGTGAGCTATACCTACCTCCTTCTAACAGTGTAATTTCACACAACGTTAGTACACCTGGTCTCCGAATTGTTACATATCTTGTTAGAGTGTCGGGCATCGTGATGATATATGTATTATCGACAGGAATACTCTTATTATCAATGTATACAGCTGGAAGTTTGAGATATGTGTTATTACGGAGATATATCTGAAATCCTTGCAGTGGCTGATAAATGCTTTCTGTAATTAAACAAATCCTGTTTTAATTATGTCAATGAAAGCGAAATACACACATGGTAATGTATATTAAATTGATTCACATGTGTGTGCGTATTTCAATTGTATTCTCATAATTGGTCATGCAACTGAAGTGTGGACAGGTTAGTGAATTATAGATTATGTTGCTTTTTATTACTTTTCAATAAAATTAGTGAATTATTGTCATGGTACATTGTACCTTGATTACTTCCGTAAATTATCACTGCCTTGATAGGAAAAATGCTCCCTAAATCAAGTCACCACCAGGACACTTCAGCATTCGTTGTTACACTACAGCACTGGCATTTAGTTGGATCCGGACCTTCTCGACCATCTATGGCAAGATCAGAGGACCAGTTATGAGCTACGGAAGACATCTGTGTTGTCACCTTTCCGTATACGAGGCGGATGAGATTTGTATCTGAATATAAAAGAAATGTACATACGTAATTCAATAGAAAGGGTACATAAATGATAGAATAAAATCTAAGACATGAACCATACAATTTAAGTAAATACTAGATTTCTAGTCAAAGATGTTGATTGCTTAAAGTGAAGATTACTTCATTGCCAATGATTCCCGAAAGTCAATTGATTGCTAATGGCTGTAACAGAAAGCATGAACTAATAAATAACAACTTGCAAATTAATAAATACTATAATTGTAGTGTGTGTTTTGTATGAGTATTGGGGGCATTGATATCGATGTAGTGCATCAAATAGTTTTCAAGACATGTAAATGTGCATATTATGGAAAGTGGTTTTCAATGTTAGCATTAATGAGAATAGGAAAACATGGACATTATGAATTGAACAATATCCAAACAAAATAGGCAACTGGATATTAAATATAGGATATTACACTGGTGGTGATTTCCTACCATATTTTATAAAAACGAGTTTCATAAAATATATGGAATGAAATGAGAACGAGTGTAAATCATTTTTAAAAACGTTTATTTATGAGCCTTATTAGATTAAGCTGCATCAGTACGCCGTAGTAAATAGTCCCTGATAATCAAACAACTTCACGCAAATTAATCTACACAATATTTTAATCACTATATTCCACTAGTGCATATGTAGTATTTGATTGATCTAAACAGTGATTTTCAACAAATAAAGCATGAACACAAACTACATATATATGAGGAATGTGTATTGCAAGCTGTCATGCCGCGACCAATAAGAATCATTCCAGGTTTTATTACACGTGTGTTGATATAAGGAAATATGTAATGACTTTACAACACTGAATACAGAAAATGTTATGTGATAAAAATAGTTTTATCTGAGTTATAGTAAGAAACAATGGGAACTAAGCTAGCAATAGTGTAGTAGAGTCGAGTCAGATAGCTTTGAAAGAGGCTGAGACGTGGCAGCAATGTCGATATGCAACCCTGAATACAACATTACTCAGCCGACCGAGTAGATTCAGATATAGTTATACGAGATGATAATGTCGATATGCAACCCGGAATATAACAGTACTCAGCCGACCGAGTAGAGGCAGATATAGCTCTACGAGATGATAATGTCGATATGCAACCCGGAATATAACAGTACTCAGCCGACCGAGTAGAGGCAGATATAGCAGTACGAGATGATAATGTCGATATGCAACCCGGAATATAACAGTACTCAGCCGACCGAGTAGAGGCAGATAGCATTGCAAAAGGCTGAGACGTGGCAGCAATGTCGATATGCAACCCTGAATACAACATTACTCAGCCGACCGAGTAGATTCAGATATAGTTATACGAGATGATAATGTCGATATGCAACCCGGAATACAACATTACTCAGCCGACCGAGTAGAGGCAGATATAGCTGTACGAGATGATAATGTTGATAAGCAACCCGGAATACAACAATACTCAGCCGACCGAGTAGAGGCAGATATAGCTGTACGAGATGATAATGTCGATATGCAACCCGGAATACAACAGTACTCAGCCGACCGAGTAGAGGCAGATATAGCTGTACGAGATGATAATGTTGATAAGCAACCCGGAATACAACAGTACTCAGCCGACCGAGTAGAGGCAGATATAGCTGTACGAGATGATAATGTCGATATGCAACCAGGAATATAACAGTACTCAGCCGACCGAGTAGAGGCAGATATAGCAGAACGAGATGATAATGTCGATATGCAACCCGGAATATAGCAGTACTCAGCCGACCGAGTAGAGGCAGCTATAGTTGTACGAGATGATAATGTCTTTATAATGCTACTGTCTTGCCAGAAGCTGACAGGAAAGTAAACGTTGTAAATGAGCAAACACCTACTCATTCTTAAACATAGATTATCGACAATGAAAATGCTTGTTCGTATTGTTTCAGTCAGGACCATTTTACAGTCTGTGCTATACAATAACAAACATATACGACATAGAAGGATAAACACATTGCATCTATTGAGGTCGTCCTGTAATGTCACGGCAATCTTTCACTGAGAACACTCTATCCTTCATTGGAAAACATAAAGAAACATATACTGCGATGATTGTATTTAAATCGCTTTGCCTAGATTAACTGGGGTGTCGAATTATGTCATGCGATGAGGCTGTTGAGCAGTTTCACCTTGTGACAAGCTGTTCTACTCTACTACCAACCCGTATCTAATATGCTGCTCGGAGGGCAAGCAGTGTTTTGCTCCTCCACCAATTACAATTAGAGAGTCGTCACATTATGGTAGCGACGGCAAAGCCCAAAAGCAAACACACAAATGAAGACAGCAAAGCACGATAATCATTACCATTCAGGCTGTATATTGTACTTTGTCGTATGTTCCATTGATGGTGTCACAATATAATAACTATGCAATATATTAAATTATAGCACATATGTGTACCTATGTCACAAGATTGTCCTTGCCATCCCGGCGCACATCCATCTGAACAGAATCCTGTCTGGAGATCACACCCAGCATCATACTTGCAGTGACAACCACGTAAGCAATTAAATCCAAAGGTGCCGTGATCACAAACTAATAAAGTGTAGATAGTAGCATTATACAAGTCACAGTTCGTTCTAACAACACGTTTCAGGATTAGTATAACGAATGTCTGGTTTACTTGTTCCGAGTGTGTGTATGAGTGTAGGGATATATATATATATATGACGAGAATGTCCTACATTGGTACTACACTTGTGCCAGAATACATATATATATACATATCACTCTTTCTCGAGTAGATCAGAGGAAAGTAAACGTAATTATAGCAATTAGCTGCAGCTCAGTATCGATTCGATCACAATTTACACTTCCAGGCATTATTACCATTATTCATCATAAGGAAGAAAACTACATCATCATCAGCCTTATTATTAAATTACATCACGTTATTGAAATACAGTAGAACAGAGCAGCACAATACCTAATCTTCTTTCGATGTAGGCATATGTACATACAGTCATACAGGTGTTATTGGTAACCTCCATTACGCAACAAACCTGTATTAATCAGCCAGTTTCCATATTCATTAAGCAGTCACATGTACTAAGCATCCACTTTCTGAGATTCCCTTGACTGGCTGCTTAAGACAGGTTTGATTGTAGTCAGAAACACGTTTATATAAATTATACATGTATAATCATACTCAAATAAAATATACAAGATATATGACAAACTTTACATCATAGTATTTACTTTAACAACTGATATCATTCAGCATATTATTTATTACATGTAAAACATCTTCAAATTCAAATAGCATAAATCAGCTGTCGGTTTTTCGTTGTCTAACACAAATAAATCTGTTCTGATGCGTCTTGATTATTCAGAATGTATCCAGGAGTGTTGCTATGGTAAACAATAATATTACATTAAGCTAAAGCACAGGTTGTATGTATGTCATATAAGTGTCCTCTTTAGCTACATGTTTCACGATAACCATAGCGACTATATGATTTACTGGTTTATTATTCAGACTGTATTTATGAGTGCTACCATAGTAAACAATAATATTACAGTAAGTTAAAGCACACATATTTACCTGTGTCACACGATTGTCCTCGCCATCCTGGTGCACATCCATCTGAACAGAATCCTGTCGTGTGCTCAGTCAGCATCATCCTTGCAGTAACATTCACTTGAACAATTATATCCAAACGTACCGTGACCAAAATGGAGAGTAACAAGAATAGTATTATACATTTGTACAATCGAAAGTTATGTTTAGGTGCATCAGGATCAGAACAAAGACTCTTTAGTTTACTAGTTGATAGTCTCACTTGTATGTTCAAGCTGTCGTATAGAAGTAAATATAAACAGCACTTTATCTCGAGTATAGTAGAGGACAGTAAACATAACATGCATAGCAATTATCTACATGTCAATGTCCGTTACATCAATCTACAATTCCAAGCATAAATACCATTATTCGTCATAAGGAAGAAAATTGCATAGTTATCCGCCTTATTATTCTATTACATATTACATACCGATATTGGACTGCGGCAGAAGAACAAAACTGATGTTTCTTTCGACACATACATAAGTACGTAACCAGAAATACGTTAATATAAACATTTAAAATCATATTCAAGCATGCACTGTAACAGCCGCTAGAATAGTAGAAGACATTATAAGATAAACATTCACTATATATGACGAAATGTAAATTGGGTTGGGCAAGTTCTAGAAACGTTAGTGAACGCCCCCCCCCCTTCACCTAGACTAGTATATGAATAGTTTACAATATGATAGTATTTGAGTAAACATGTTAACCACTGGACTATTTGTCAGTCTTGTACTGACATTATATGATTCATATACTACATCCACCGATACTATCTAACAAATAATCACAAACAAAACATAACTGCAAAACAAGACGGCCCTTGCCCTGGGTTATAATGTCCTGCACATTCAGCATCATCAATGTAGTGATACACACGTGATCAATGCAGTGGCATGCACATGCTCAATACAGTGACACCCACCCACGTGAGCAATTATTTCCAATGGTGCCGTGTCCAAAACCTAATAAGAATGTTGCAACACAATAGTAGTGTTGGTACTACCGTTAGCGTGACCGTGGCCATACGGAGTTACAAATACAGCATGGACAGTGACCACACGGAGTAACAAATACAGCATAGACAGTGACCACACGGAGTAGCAAACACAGCATGGACAGTGACCACACGGAGTAACAAATACAGCATGGACAGTGACCACATGGAGTAACAAATACAGCATGGACAGTTACCACACGGAGTTACACATACAATATTAACCGTGACCACATGGAGTTACAATCACAGCATGGACAGTGACCACAAGGAGTAACAAATACGCATGGACCGTTACCACAAGGAGTTACAAATACAGCATGGACAGTGACCACACGGAGTAACAAATACAGCATGGACAGTGACCACACGGAGTAACAAATACAGCATGGACAGTGACCACACGGAGTAACAAATACAGCATGGACCGTTACCACAAGGAGTAACAAATACAACATGGACCACACGGAGTAACAAGTACAGCATGGACCATGGCCACACGGAGTAACACATACAGCATGGACAGTGACAATACGGAGTAACACATACAGCATGGACAGTGACCACAAGGAGTAACACATACAGCATGGACAGTGACCACACGGAGTAACAAATACAGACTGGACAGTAACCACACGGAGATACACATACAGCATGGACAGTGACAACACGGAGTAACAAATACAGCATGGACAGTGACCACACGGAGATACACATACAGCATGGACCGTGATCACACGGAGTTACACATACAATATTAACCGAGACCACATGGAGTAACAATCACAGCATGGACAGTGACCACACGGAGTTACAAACACAACATGGACAGTGACCACACGGAGAAACAAATACAGCATGGACCGTGACCACACGGAGTAACAAATACAGCATGGACAGTGACCACACGGAGTTACAAACACAGCATGGACAGTGACCACACGGAGTAACAAATACAGCATGGACCGTTACCACAAGGAGTTACAAACACAGCATGGACAGTGACCACACGGAGTAACAAATACAGCATGGACCGTTACCACACGGAGTAACAAATACAGCATGGACAGTGACCACACGGAGTAACAAATACAGCATGGACCGTTACCACACGGAGTAACAAATACAGCATGGACAGTGACCACACGGAGTAACAAATACAGCATGGACAGTGACCACACGGAGTAACAAATACAGCATGGACCGTTACCACACGGAGTAACAAATACAGCATGGACAGTGACCACACGGAGTAACAAATACAGCATGGACAGTGACCACAAGGAGTAACAAATACAGCATGGACCGTGATCACACGGAGTTACACATACAATATTAACCGTGACCACATGGAGTTACAATCACAGCATGGACAGTGACCACACGGAGTAACAAATACAGCATGGACAGTGACCACACGGAGTAACACATACTATGGACAGTGACCACACGGAGTAACAAATACAGCATGGACAGTGACCACACGGAGTAACAAATACAGCATGGACCGTGACCACATGGATTTACAAACACAGCATGGACAGTGACCACATGGAGTTACAAATACAGCATGGACCATGACCACACGAAGTAACAAATACGCATGGACCGTGACCACACGGAGTAGCAAATATAGCATGGACCATTAACACAAGGAGTTACAAACACAGCACGGACAGTGACCACACGGAGTAACACAGACGGCAATGACCGTGGCCACACGGAGTAACACATACAGCAGGGACCGTTACAACAAGGAGTTACAAACACAACATGGACAGTGACCACAAGGAGTTAAAAATACAGCATGGACAGTGACAACAAATACAGCATGGACCGTTACCACAAGGAGTAACAAATACAGGATGGGCAGTGACAACACGGAGTAACAAATACAGGATGGACAGTGACCACACGGAGTAACAAACACAGCATGGGCAGTGACAACACGGAGTAACAAATACAGGATGGACAGTGACCACACGGAGTAACAAATACAGGATGGACAGTGACCACACGGAGTAACAAATACAGGATGGACAGTGACCACACGGAGTAACAAACACAGCATGGGCAGTGACAACACGGAGTAACAAATACGCATGGACCGCTACCACAATGAGTTACAAATACAGCATGGACAGTGACCACATGGAGTAACAAATACAGCATGGACAGTTACCACACGGAGTTACACATACAATATTAACCGTGACCACATGGAGTTACAATCACAGCATGGACAGTGACCACAAGGAGTAACAAATACGCATGGACCGCTACCACAAGGAGTTAAAAATACAGCATGGACCGTGACCACAAATACAGCATGGACCGTTACCACAATGAGCTACAAACACAACATTGACAGTGACCACACGGAGTAACAAATACAGCATGGACCGTTACCACAAGGGGTAACAAATACAGCATTGACAGTGACCACACGGAGTAACAAGTACAGCATGGACAGTGGCCACACGGTGTAACACATACAGCATGGACAGTGACCACACGGAGTAACAAATACAGACTGGACAGTAACCACACGGAGTTACACATACAGCATGGACAGTGACAACACGGAGTAACAAATACAGCATGGACAGTGATCACACTGAGTTACACATACAATATTAACCCTGACCACATGGAGTTACAATCACAGCATGGTCAGTGACCACACGGAGTAACAAATACAGCATGGACCGTTAACACAAGGAGTAACAAACACAGCATGGACAGTTACCACATGGAGTAACAAATACAGCATGGACAGTGACCACACGGAGTAACAAATACAGCATGGACCGTTACCACAAGGAGTAACAAACACAGCATGGACAGTGACCACACGGAGTAACACATACAGCAATGACCGTGGCCACACGGAGTAACACATACAGCAGGGACAGTGACCACAACTACAGCATGGACGGTTACCACAATGAGTTACAAACACAACATGGACAGTGACCACACGGAGTAACAAATACAGCATGGACCGTTACCACAAGGAGTTACAAACACAACATGGACAGTGACCACAAGGAGTAACAAATACGCATGGACCGTTACCACAAGGAGTTAAAAATACAGCATGGACAGTGACCACAAATACTGCATGGACCGTTACCACAAGGAGTAACAAATACAGGTTGGACAGTGACAACACGGAGTAACAAATACAGGATGGGCAGTGACAACACGGAGTAACAAATACAGGATGGACAGTGACCACATGGAGTAACAAACACAGCATGGGCAGTGACAACACGGAGTAACAAATACAGGATGGACAGTGACCACACGGAGTAACAACTACAGCATGGACAATGACCACATGGAGTAACAAATATAGCATGGACAGTTACCACACGGAGTTACACATACAATATTAACCGTGACCACATGGAGTTACAATCACAGCATGGACAGTGACCACACGGAGTAACAAATACGCATGGACCGCTACCACAAGGAGTTACAAATACAGCATGGACAGTGACCACATGGAGTAACAAATACAGCATGGACAGTTACCACACGGAGTTACACATACAATATTAACCGTGACCACATGGAGTTACAATCACAGCATGGACAGTGACCACAAGGAGTAACAAATACGCATGGACCGCTACCACAAGGAGTTAAAAATACAGCATGGACCGTGACCACAAATACAGCATGGACCGTTACCACAATGAGCTACAAACACAACATTGACAGTGACCACACGGAGTAACAAATACAGCATGGACCGTTACCACAAGGAGTAACAAATACAGCATTGACAGTGACCACACGGAGTAACAAGTACAGCATGGACCGTGGCCACACGGTGTAACACATATATCATGTACAGTGACCACACGGAGTAACAAATACAGACTGGACAATAACCACACGGAGTTACACATACAGCATGGACAGTGACAACACGGAGTATCAAATACAGCATGGACAGTGACCACACGGAGTTACACATACAGCATGGACAGTGATCATACTGAGTTACACATACAATATTAACCCTGACCACATGGAGTTACAATCACAGCATGGACAGTGACCACACGGAGTAACAAATACAGCATGGACCGTTAACACAAGGAGTTACAAACACAGCATGGACAGTTACCACATGGAGTAACAAATACAGCATGGACCGTTACCACAAGGAGAAACAAACACAGCATGGACAGTGACCACACGGAGTAACACATACAGCAATGACCGTGGCCACACGGAGTAACACATACAGCAGGGACAGTGACCACACGGAGTAACAAATACAGCATGGACAATGACCACATGGAGTAACAAACACAGCATGGACAGTGACCACACGGAGTAACAACTACAGCATGGACAGTGACCACACGGAGTAACAAGCACAGCATGGACAGTGACCACACGGAATTACAAATAGAGCATGGACAGTGACAACACCGAATTACAAATACAGCATGGATAGTGACCACACGGAGTAACAAATACAGTATGGACAGTGACCAAACGGAGTAACAAATACAGCATGGACAGTGACCACACGGAGTAACAAATACAGCATGGACAGTGACCAAACGGAGTAACAAATAGAGCATGGACAGTTACCACACAGAGTAACAAATAGAGCATGGACAGTTACCAAACGGAGTAACAAATACAGCATGGACAGTGACCAAACGGAGTAACAAATAGAGCATGGACAGTTACCACACGGAGTAACACATACAGCATGGACAGTGACCAAACGGAGTAACAAATACAGCATGCACAGTGACCAAACGGAGTAACAAATAGAGCATGGACAGTTACCACACGGAGTAACAAATACAGCATGGACAGTGACCAAACGGAGTAACAAATACAGCATGGACAGTGACCACACGGAGTTATAAACACAGCATGGACAGTGACCACACGGAGTTACAAATACACCATGGACAGTGACCACACTGAGTAACAAATACAGCATGGACAGTGACCACATGGAGTTACAAATACAGCATGGACAGTGACCACACGGAGTTACAAATACAGCATGGACAGTGACCACACGGAGTTACAAACACAGCATGGACAGTGACCACATGGAGTTACAAATACAGCATGGACCATGACCACATGGAGTAACAAATACGCATGGACCGTGACCACACGGAGTAACAAATACAGCATGGACCGTTAACACAAGGAGTTACAAACACAGCATGGACAGTGACCACACGGAGTTACAAACACAGCATGGACAGTGACAACACGGAGTAACAAATACAGCATGGACAGTGACCACACGGAGTTACACATACAGCATGGACAGTGACCACACGGAGTTACACATACAGCATGGACAGTGACCACACGGAGTTACAAACACAGCATTGACAGTGACCACACGGAGTAATAAATACAGGATGGACCGTGACCACAGGGAATAACAAATTCAGCAATGACCGTAACCGCATGGAATTACACATACAGCAAGGACCGTAACCACATGGAGTTACACATACAGAAAGAACCGTGAAATGATGGAGCTATCCAGATATTCACTTGCGTAAGGTGTGTCTGAAATACTGTTCGGATAGACTCTGGCGTCTTCCATCACCACTAATATATAAAGAGTCGTGACATGACTTCATCACCAGTGCGAATGTAAACCCCAGAAACAATGAAAAATGCGACGGCATAAACAAACAAATATTTGCACATGTGTCACACAATTGCCCTCGCCATCCCGGTGCACATCCATCTGAACAGTTTCCTTCCTTGGGCTCACAGTCAGCATCATCCTTGCAGTAGCATTCACTTGAACAATTATATCCAAAGGTGCCGTGACCACAAACTAATAGAACGTTGCAACAGAAGAATTATAGTACTATACATATATCTGCATCATGATAAGTGTAACGACTCTCTGGTTTACTAGTTGATAGTCTCACTTGGATAATCAATTTGTCGTATAGAAGTAAATATAAACAGCACTTTATCTCGAGAATAGTAGAATACAGTAAACATATGTATGGAAGTTATCTGCAGCTATCTGTTAAATCCGTTTATAATTCCAAGCAATAATATCATTATTCCTCAACATGAAGATAGAAAGCCGCCTTCTTATTCAATTACACACCGATACTGAAAGACAGTAGAAAAGAACAGAACTGGGATTTAAACACACGTATTTAATCATAATCATATCATATATAAAAGTGCTGACCAATCCTCACTTGTGGCATAGAGAACAAACGTTACATTATTCAGTTGTATTACTCATAACATTGAGCATATCATTTATCAAATAAAAAGAGCCAAATCAATCGAAACTATGTCGGTTGTGAATGTTAACACATCTAATAATGTATATTAAACCATTATAAAAATAGGTAAAGCATGGGAAGATTAAAATAAAATAAATATTATCCTCTAAGTATAATGTACACCATCATTGGAAATATATACTAAGTCAAAAACGAAAGCGTACATTATATCTGGGTTTCATTTGTGAGAAGCGAGCGCGCTAACCACTGCACTAATCGGACAGCCATACGCAAACCTACGGATATATGTACACTGTAAACGGGCGCATAGGCAAATATACGGATATACATGTATGTACATTGTCAAATGGGGCATAGGCATATCTATGTATAGATGTACATTATAAATGGGCGCATATGCAAATCTACGGATAGGTGTGCATTGTAAGCGGGCGTATAGGCAAATCTACGGATAGGTGTACATTGTAAATGGGCGCATAGGCAAATCTACGGATAGGTGTACATTGTAAACGGGTGTATTGGCAAATGTACGGATGCATGTACATTGTAAACGGGCGTATAGGCGAATGCCCGGATAGGTGTACATTGTAAACGGGCGTATAGGCAAATCTCCGGATAGGTGTACATTGTAAACGGGCGTATAGGCAACTCTACGGATAGGTGTACATTGTAAACGGGCATATATGCAAATCTACGGATAGGTGTACATTGTAAACGGGTGTATAGGCAAATGTACGGATGCATGTACATTGTAAACGGGCGTATAGGCAAATGTACGGATAGGTGTACATTACAAACGGCCGTATAGGCAAATCTACGGATAGGTGTACATAGTAAACGGGCGTATTGGCAAATCTACGGATATATGTACATTGTAAACGGGCGTATATGCAAATCTACGAATGTGTCTACACTATAAACGGGCGCATAGGCAAATCTACGGATAGGTGTACATTGTAAACGGGCGCATAGGCAAATCTACGGATAGGTGTACATTGTAAATGGGCGCATAGGCAACTCTACGGATATGTGTACATTCAGAGGCACATCCGCTATAGACTATGTAATCGCGACATTGTAAACGGGCGCATTGTCAGTTCTACGGACAAATGTACAATCATAGATAATAATAATAATAATAAAAAGACTTAAAATCTTAATCTACCATGAGGCCCTCAGCATAATCATACATCAAATGCAATGACAAGCTTATCGCAGTGGTTAGTATGCTCGCCTCTCACCGATGCGACCCTGATTCGATCCACGGTGGTCGCCTATCATCACTGGTGGTCACGGGTTCGACCCCAGCTCAGACCGTATCTCATTTATATGAAAAAGTTGGCAGTTTCTTACGGAGGTTGGTGCACCCAAGTACTGGTTAACCGCTGGAGCCTGCCCAAGCGATATAGCCCAACATGGTGCTGATGCAGGTGTAAAACCCGAAATATAAAATATATAAATATAATGGTGGTCGCCAGATCTGACAGGTGGGTTTTCTCCGGGTATTCCGGTTTCCTCCCACACGAATGACTACATATCCGAGTCCACGAGAGCGATTAATATAAGTTGTTAGATCCTGCTTCGCAATCGTTGTAAAATAAAATAAGTTTAAACTTTAAATGACAAGATAGTTATAGACTACGTAATAGCGATGAGTGACTGTTTAAATTGTTTTCTAACTTTGAAATTATTGAGGTCGGATCCCCTATTTTGGATGGCCACGCGACCCTTTCTCTAGATATCAGATGTCCTGTTAAATTATCTGAACCGTCATGTAAACTATTACTTATCAATGTAATAAATGCAGATATTAATGAACTTTCGGAACATATCATAATTGTTAATGTGTCGGTAAATGAATTTGTATGTATTGCTCATCATAAAACCATGCAATGGTCGTCAGTGTACCAAGGCGAGACCAAGATACACCACTGAATGGAGAAATTATAATGTACTTACAAATGACATATATAAACGATTATTAAACCGAGCAGGTAAAGTATACAAGCATACAATCAATACGTATATCCTTAAACATAGAACGAGAAATGAACGAACAACACGGGAAATACATTCTATTCAGCCTAAAGCATTTTTGAAATTTTTAAATAAATTTAACACTCCTGCGCCAAAAGAAAAAAAATATTGCCAAATACTGAGGAATTTTATCAACTCTTTATAAACATGAAATCTAAACTAGCTATCATATTTTTAATTTTATTGTTTTATTCAAATATTAACCTTGAACATAATGATATCCTACCACAATGGTATATATAATGAGAATGTGCGCAGACGACGTTATCTGTAGTCCAGTGGTAACACGCTGGACTGGTAATCCAGGGATCGCAGGTTCGATCCCCGGCTGACCCTAATAAAATTAACAGTCTTTCAGATGGGAAGTTAAACCAAGGTCTCGTGTCGGTGCTTTACACCGTGCACGTAAAACAACCAGGGGATATTCTGGCATTGGTCTCTGTCTATATCATGCACTATCCTCCAAAATCTAAAATAACTAATCTCTTCAGGAGGCGTCGCTCATATGGGCAACCGGTAGCGACGATAAATAAACGTAAAACACACACACGACGTTATGATTCCAATTTATTAGCACGCTGGACTTGTAATCCATGGATCGCAGGTTCGGTCTCCCGTATGACCCTAATAAAATTAACAGTCTTTCAGATTGGACGTTAAACCGATGTCTCGTGTCGGTGCTTTACACCGTACCGTGCACGTAAAGGAATCTGAGGAAACTCAGGAATGGGTCTCTGTCTGTATCATTGCACTATCCTCCAAAATCTAAAATGAATAATCTCTTCAAGAGGCGTCGCTCATATGGGCAACCGGTATCGACAATAAATAAACGTAAAACACACGCACGCACGCACACACGTTTCCGATAATGAATGAAACGCACTTCTGAAATTTCCAAATAACTTTCGAAAATCGTATAAAATCGTTATTTGAATTGACTTCCTGTTTTAAATTTATTTTATTGATATGCATGAACTTTATAAGTGTTCTTAAGTGTGTACGCAATTATAGTAAACCTACTGTGCATGATGTATTTATATCCTAGCTATGTATACTATCTGTAGTCATGACAGTAGAAACGGATGCGGATATCTATATCATATCTTAGTTCAATATTAAATGATGTTTGAACATATATACAATACAATATATTACAATAGCTTAATGCTCATAAAACTTCCCTTATGTTAAATGTTTGTAAGTGGGCTGTTCTGGGATGGGATGGTTTGGTACAGTGTAAGCTGTACATGTTAATAGTGTATGCATATCGTTTTACTGTTCTCTTTAGCTTATACAAATTTATTTTAACTCGATTGTGAAACAAGTTCTTAAAACTTATATTAATCACTCTCGAGACCTCATATCTGATGTAATCCAGCGCCACGAGTGAGAGAGAGACCATCGTGGAATTTAAATGCCTTGCCTAAGAGCATAATAGTAACGCACCTGAAGCGAACACGCTACCACTGCGCTTTCACGACTGAATAATTGAATAGCCCAGTTGAAAACACATAGCATGTTGTTCATTGGACGAGAGTCTCTTTGGCAATGTAAAAGTATGTTGTCGGTGTTTGGTGTGATGTGTATAAACTATGATATTGTGTTATACACACATCTATGATTGATGATGTCATTTCATTTCTATATTGGATAATTTTGTGTTTCGTTCCCTTTTGTTTGTATCGTCAATCGCCCTATTTCCGTACACCACCTATTTTCGAGTATGTTTGCAAATGATATCATCACTACCAGTAGCAGGTCCTTATATTATATGGTAGACGCTAAAACGTCAAACACAAAATTGAGCAAACACAGATCAATATTCAACTTTTATTTCTAAAATATGTAAATGTTGATGTTTTTCATAAGTCACATACATGTGTATCCTAAAAATCGCTTACACAGAGATACAATGTATATGCAAAGAAATATGTGTTTATTGTTGCAACGCGAGAAATCTAATGCTGGGCTTTACAAGGTCGCTTGTCGATCATTTGACAATGCCACAAAAAACATTTCTGGTAACAATTGATTTGTGTCCGAAACGTAGGTTCTTTTTTTGGACGCCATGTTGAATTCACATGTGAATGGAATTGGGGTTTTTATTTTATAAAAAGCCATGCAATCTGACTTTAGTCAAGCGTATTAAATGCAAGAATGATCACTTTACATAGTAATATAATTTTATTTACTATGATAGTTATTCACAGTCAACCCTTAACTGTCCGAATACCGATACGCCCATGGTATGTTTAACAGCATTGCGCATGCGTAGTTCGCTGTATGTATAACTGATTACAAGCTATACATTCTTAGCTTAAATGAAATATTACATATTCTGAATTTATCAAAAATGTAGTCGAAAGTGAAATTTATTACAAAATAAAATAATTTGATTATATTCATGGTATATTACGGAATTGATTTATATGTACATGTATTGTATATGACCTGTGTGCAAAGAGCAAATAAAATATTATTAAATGAAATGAAACTTGTAGTGTAATAGATTTTTCTACCGTGAACGGATTTAGTGGACAGTGTGTTGGGTTCGCGCACGTAAATGCCACTGTTTGGAGGTAAGCGGGATATTAGTTATCTCCCTTATATCATAACTTGCCATTTGTATTTGGGCATTGCTGTATCCGATTGGGTTTAACGGGTATATTATATATGTTATATGCCGCATATTATTTAAATTCATTTCAGTTAACTTATTACATAGTTTAATATTTGGTTTATGATTTGTTCATTATATGTGTTAATGCAGCAACGAGTTGTATTTTGTTATATGTAAATTTTGTGTTCATTGCATTTGTAATCTCTATGGGACGCCGTTTTGCTATTTATTCGTTATATATGGATACCCATAATTCCAGGCACCATTTTGCTATATATTCAGCATTAATGGATATCCATAAACAGATTATTGGATATCCATAAACAGATTATTGGATATCCATAAACATATTATTGGATATCCATAAACAGTTTAATGGATATCCATAAACAGATTATTGGATATCCATAAACAGATGAATGGATATTCATAAACAGATTTATTGGATATCCATAAACAGATTATTGAATATCCATAAACAGATTATTGGATATCCATAAACAGATTATTGGATATCCATAAACAGATTAATGGATATCCATAAACATATTTATTGGATATCCATAAACAGATTATTGAATATCCATAAACAGATTATTGGATATCCATAAACAGATTAATGGATATCCATAAACAGATTATTGGATGTCCATAAACAGATTAATGGATATCCATAAACAGATTATTGGATGTCCATAAACAGATTAATGGATATCCATAAACAGATTATTGGATATCCATAAACAGATTATTGGATATCCATAAATATATTTTGATATTAATTTCTTTGTTCCGAATGCTTTTTCTACATTGTGTTCAATTTAGCTTCCCAATTAAGTTTCTCACATTGTTCTCTATTATGAACAAATTCTATTCCTAGCGCTTTGATGGGTGTCGTCCATTTAATGTTACATAGTTTCCATCATTTATTATCGTTTATCTATGTTCAATACATCAAATATACATAACACATATTTGATATTTCACATAAGACATTCAAGAGAACATTACAAGAACATTACAAGAGATATAATATAATTACAGTTAATAAAACAATCACTGTCTACTGACACAGTATTGTATTTACATAGTAAAGCAAATCGAAAATGAGTATACAGTCAAACCTGTGTTATTGGTCACCTCAATTAAGCAGCCAACCTGTATTAAGCAAGCCAGTTTCCAGATTCCCAAAATGTTGTTTTATTAGACATTTAACCTCTAGTAAGCAGCTATCTGTGCTAAGCAGCCACATTTTGTGATTCCCTTGACTGGCTGCTTAAAACAGGTTTGACAGTACTACAGACAGTAACTGTACTACAGACATGTACTACAGACAGTAACTGTACAGTTCTCTGTCAAAATGTTTACGGATCTGACTTAATCGGAATTGAGATATACTTTTTAACTTTTATTATTTGCAACACAATTCAACCAATATTGTTCTGATGTACACACATTATTCCAGATATCAGAGTACTACTCTAACATGGCTTCCCCTCTAACATGGCTTCCCCTCTAACATGGTTTCCCCTCTAACATGGCTTCCCCTCTAACATGACTTCCCCCTCTAACATGACTTCCAACTCTAACATGACTCCCCCCTCTAACATGACCCCCCTCTTACATGGCTTCCCTCTCTAACATGGCTTCCTCCTCTAACATGGCTTCCCCTCTAACATGGCTTCCCTCTCTAACATGGCTTCCCCCTCTAACATGGCTCCCCCTCTAACATGGTTCCCTCTCTAACATGGCTTCCCCCTCTAACATGGCTCCCCCTCTAACATGACTTCCCCCTCTAACATGAATTCCCCCTCTAACACGACTTCCCATCTAAGATGACTTCCCCCTCTAACATTACTTCCCCCTCTAACATGGCTTCCCCATCTAACATGACCCCCTCTAACGTGACCCCCCTCTAACATGACTTCCCCCTCTAACATGACTTCCCCCTCTAACATGGTTTCCCCCTCTAACATGACCCCCCTCTAACATGGCTTCCCCCTCTAACATGACCCCCTCTAACATGGCTTCCCCTCTACCATGACTCTCCCCTCTAACATGGCTCCCCCTCTAACATGACTTCCCCCTCTAACCTCTAACATGGTTTCCCCCTCTAACATGACTCCCCTTCTAACATGGCTTCCCCCTCTAACATGACCCCCCTCTAACATGGCTTCCCCCTCTAACATGACCCCCCATCTAACATGGCTTCCCCCTCTAACATGACTCCCCCTTCTAACATGGCTTCCCCATCTAACATGGCGTTACCGTCTAACATGACTTCCCCCTCTAACATGACTCCCCCTCTAACATGGCTTCCCCCTCTAACATAACTCCACCTCTAACATGGCTTCCCCATCTAACATGGCTTCCCCATCTAACATGGCTTCCCATCTAACATGGCGTTACCGTCTAACATGACTTCCCCCTCTAACATGACTCCCCCTCTAACATGGCTTCCCCATCTAACATGGCTTCCCCATCTAACATGGCTTCCCCCTCTAACATGGCGTTACCCTCTAACGTGGCTTCCCCAGTGTATATTACTACAACCAGTTTTATATGACACCGAATTGTACATATTATAAAAGTGCATGTTTATTATAATGTCACCCCTATTTAAAGAGCCAGCCATTTCTGACTTATGAGACACCTCTTTTTATGAACATCAGTACTTCCTGAATCCCGTATGCTTGTATGCCAGGCACCAGGCAGGTAGGCAATCGGTAACCATTGTTTAACTAGATGGCGGCTCACCAACAGGCCATATCAGAACGAACCACTGACGAGATTCGAACCGTTGATCCCCTGCTCCGTAGGCGGACGCCTTAACCACTAGAAATAATATTTGTGTTTCAGTTATGTATTGGTGAATAAAACATGGACCTGATGTAGGCCTAAATGGTTAATTCCGGTAGTCAGAAGAACAAACCATGTTATATTCGACTGTAAATAGCACAACTATAAATATTAATTGGATGCTAAAATGACCAACATATCATAAAAGCGCAGAACTTAAAACATGTCACAAAATTACAAACATGCTAGTCAAATGACATCACGTTTGACATCACGCGCTAAACGATGTGTTCTTGCAAATCAGAATAAACCCAGTAACATTCCTTCTTTGCGTATACAGACAAAACGCCGAGATAGTTGTATTCTTTATTATAGTCTCATCTATGTACAATGTATCATAAAATCATATTACATACTATAAAACAGTACATAGCCATTCATATATTTGAATTACAAGAGACTTATCACAGTTATTTTCACATAATGCATATTCAATGCACAATAACAATTAATAATGTTCACTATATACATGGTAAATCTATATTGCCTCTGCTAATCCAAACTAAAAAGATCTTTAAAAAAGTGATATCTAGGAATAAAATACTGAAAGCTTAATATAGGCACTGGTGTGCGACAGTAACAAATGGTGTAAGAAATCCATTATCAATTGTGATCAGATCAAAAGTGAACTGATTAGCAGCGACTATTTAGTTGACATAAATGTATGTATACTGCATAGAGATAAACATACGTTTACGTTAAAATATTGTACGTACGCATTTACTTGAGACATTATCATAAATTACACGCTTCAATTACAGCGGTAAAGTAATTAAATAACTTCATGAATGTATTTAATCTATGCAATGAACGCAAGCGCCGGTAGCCGAACGGTCTAAAGGCTTGATACTAAACTGAAATGAAATGAGCTAGTTCGGGTCGGTTCGAAGTTACAAAAATAGAAAGAAAGATTTTTTATTACGATGATATAGATATTTATTTATAAATTATTTCAGTTATATTCTTTATATTTTAAATCAATGTTTCCCGATTCCCATTTTGATGCTAGTATGTGTTTTATTTCTTATTTTTTATTTCTTATTTTTATGATATTTTATTTTATTTTTCTACAACACAACTTATACAATTTTACGAGCATCATGCAATTTCAAAATTACGATCCATCTTCGCTCGCTGTGTCAGTGGAGCTGCCACACTCATATGCCGAGTCGGTATCCTCTGTATCCGAGCCATGTATGGTAATCACTACCTCAGTCGGCTTATAGTGTGCGACTTCCTGGGTATTTGATTTCATCCTTCAACACTTTATGTAGCTTCCTGATGGTAGGCAGCTGGCGACGGATAGTGTAAAACTCTCTCAACTTGTTCCTTATAACACCCTCGTCAAAGCCATCAATTGGTTTGTATGGCCCCTCTTCTTGCGTGTTGGTGATGCCAATGTCCCACAATACTTCAATTCCCTTTGGAGTCGGTACACCGTAGCCCTACTGACCCCAGTTGACTCGACCGTCTTTTGTATGCATATCCCACTAGCAGCAAAATAGTTCAGAACGTTTGCAAGTTTCTCTTTTGTTAGCAGCTTTCAAATACTTCCCCGGCATCGCCAATCAATGAATGTTAATACAATCGTGCAAAGCGAGAGTTCGTGCATTTTTAAAAAATCAAGAAATAATAAAGTTAAAAGTTTACCTTTTCGGGGATCGAACCTGGGACATCTACCGTCATAATTAGTGGCATTACCGCTGCGCCGTCAATCGGATTTGATTAAAACATCAAGTTAGAACGGCCTTATACTGATTGTAACTTCGTATATGACCTAAGGTCAGCCGAATATGCAGATGTCTCAAGTAAATGCGTACGTACAATACATTTCTGGTATATATATATAAGAATTATAGTGTATTATTTACAGAGATATGCCTAGAGTGTATAATACTACACCAATCTACATAGCATCAATAGTTGACGATTAGCGACGGCATTGTTCAAGTTTATCAATCGTTACATTGACATGATTAAGAATGGGATAAATTAAAAAACTTAGTTAGTTTAGACAATTAGTTTCATAATCTGAGCTTTTGATCTGCTTTGGTTATAGTATTTCTGGTATGAAATAAAACTTTCTTTTCTATAGTCAAGCCATAAAACTGTTTATTGTTTGATGCTTAGACGGAAATCCAAGTAGTCTACACCAACAACCTTTTATATGTTTAGCTTCTACCCCCTTCTACCCCCACTCCCTCCACCCCACCCTACACATTGATAATTTAAAACCAAGTATGACTCCTATTTAAAGTAAGATAATTATTAGATTCACTATTATGATGCTACACACAATTTACTATGTTTTCAAAAATGTTTAATGTAACCATTAGTAACTGACAAAAAAGACAGTAAGCTTTACCAAATTGTAGATAGAACTTCTTTGTGTTAAAATCATAAACACATTAATTCAATCCATTCATCAAGTATTATTTTCATATGTAGTTCGCTGTATTAAATCATTTTGTTTTTCTTTATGTCTGCTATATGTGTTTTACGTTTATTTATCGTCGCTACCGGTTGTCCATATGAGCGACGCCTCCTGAAGAGATTAGTCATTTTAAATGTTGGAGTATAGTGCAATGTTACAGACAGAGACCCATTCCAGAGTCTCCTCTGGTTCTTTTACGTGCACGGTGTACAGCACCGACACGAGACCTCGGTTTAACGTCCAATCTGAAAGACTGTTAATTTTATTAGGGTCAGACGGGGGATTGAACCTGCGATCCCTGGATTACCAGTCCAACGTGTTTACCACTGGACTACAGATCCGTATTGCTATATGAAATAGATGAATCTATATTTGTAAGGGGTAGTGGGGATGACTCTCCGGCCCCACACTCCAATGTTGACGGGGACCAATAAATGGACTAACTTGTTTTGCTGAAATTACCAAAATAAATGATCAAGAACCTCTTGGTCTAATAGAAAGCTACGATGAACGTTTGATACATCAACCTTACCATAGCTATTATTTTACTGACTATTACCAGAACACAAATGTTGATCATCCTGACTAACTATACACTAATATGTAGTGTGGCGTCCGTGGTCCAGTGGTAGAGCGTCGCATTTGGAATCGAACGGTCCCGGGCTCGATACTCAGTCAGGCCACGTATGTAGTGTCAGTTAGCAAGGCACCTGACAAACATTGCTTAGTACTTGTTAACCGCTATGGTCGGCTAAGCATGCCCAGGAAAACATGTCTAGGTCCCCGCAAGGGGTTTGACATTAATGGTACATACATACATACATACATACATACATACATACATACATACATACTACCGATAAACATTTAACCGGAAGTGACGTATTATAATTATGTGTGGGGTTTCGTCTATCTATTATATTTATATTAATAAAATAAACAAATAATTCACATTTACATTAGCTTAAAACCAACAACATTGCGAATAGGTTTATTATCTATACCAGTTAGAACTCACTGAACTGTCCATAACGACTGTTAAGGTCTCCACATATAAATACGGTTCTTCCTTTCTGTTTTGTGTGTGTGTAAATACCAGTTATATATTATCATTGCGCCTAGATTAATCTTCCGGCTGCAACTATAGCTTTAAGCTTCCGATTTAATCCATTTTCGTTTTGTATACAATGTATATGTAATGTACATTATTATCGAATAAATATGTTTAAACCAACTAGTAATGAAATAATATTTCAATGCAAATATAATTTTAATCAAACAACCTACTCCACTGGAACGTATTGTTGTGTATATTATCACTATTGAGACCAAACCATTGGTGTTCATCCACGTGTAGCACATTATCATTTAAAATATGAGTCTCAACTATATACATACAACAGCACAATCACGGTTAAAAACTACAATCCCTGACGTTCCAAATCCCGATGTTCCAAACCCCGACGTTCCAAATCCTGACATTCACTCAGTTTGATTTGCTTCCTGTAGCCACAGTGCAGTCCGTTGTTGCCATTTTCGTAAGCGACCTATTCCATTCCAACTGTCGCGACTCTGTGAATGTCCTCGTGTACTATCACGAGTGTCAAGTACGATCCTCCGAACGATCAGTCATCATTATTCCCACTAACAATGCACACCTCCCCGAGCGCTAGATTATGCTGCCTCAGAGCACAATCAATTGTCCTCCAATTATTGCTCATCACTCTTATCAGTCTGAGATAGATCACGGTGAATATAAATACCAGAACATCTGGCCCGGAGGTTATAAAACTTTTCTCAGATCTCAAACTCAAGCTCAAATAATCTGATGGTTGATTCTGAGTGTTACTGTCAGCTGAACCAACCAGACGCTTGAGACTGAGTTTTGATATTGGAGAAAAGTTTTATAACCTCGGGGCCTGGAGTGCGATTTGAGCACCTTCATTAGACAGTACATTTTTCGCCGTGACATTCTTACTTTTCTATAATTTATTTATTTCATAATCTCACTTGTGTACATACATGTAAACTTGAACACAACGATTGATACACACAAGTAAATAGCAAACTGGTCTGGCTCCAGATTCTGCCAACAATAGTAGTATGTCCTTACCCGTGAATTATATATATATAAAAATATATTTTTCTGTTAGCGCCGTGACATTAATAGGTAACAATTATCACCCCGGATCCAGTATTGGTGACCGTCGATTTACACTATGCACTAGCATAGAAAGCAGTCTTTGATGAATGTGTTTACCCGGTTCTTTCATTGTGGCTTCAGACAAGTCACTAGTAGCAATGTTGGCGATGATGAACCAGTCTGACTTACATTCTGAATTATACCTTGAATGTCAACTAACTCCGTATCAATATTCAAAATGATTGTCTATATCTTTTCGATTTAGTGACAGCTTCGATTTCACTAGCTTGTCTAGTATTTATGCAACCATGTTGTCTATGCGCTGTTCTATACTCGACTCTCAGTGAAAATAATGTCCATGTCTGCGGAGAGTACTACGAATAAGGTCCGCCTCCGTGGTCGAGTGGTTAAGGTCGCTGACTTGTATACCACTGTAACATATCATCACTGATGGCCGTGTTACATATATATGAAAAAGTTGGCAGTTTCTTACGGAGGTTGGTGCACCCAAGTACTGGTTAACCGTTCGAGCCTGCCCAGGAAAGGTGTTGTTAGGTAAACTGCCCGCGGCGATATAGCCCAAAATGGTGCTGATGCAGGCGTAAAACCCGAAATATAAATATAACATAACTACCAATAAGTGATTCGAGTTTATCGTAATACAGGGTCTTTTTAGCCTTGGCGTTGCCATGTGACTTATTAACAACTGACTCATTGTCAGTGCTAGTTGGCACGAAACGATGCCACTTCCTACTACCAGTGAAACAGATGTTAGACCCAATAAACGAATCAACAAATGCATGAGCATCATTAGACGCATCCATCATAGCATCCCCTGGTTCCTCTACATTAGGTGTCATACTCATTCTCGACTGATAATACCGTGCAGGATGGCCCATTTGGTGACTCAGTCAAACGTGAAGAACTGACCGTCGTATGTGGTCGTATATCCGTCAAAATCACCTTCCCTGAATCGGAATGCCTCAATATGTCACCGACAGTTCATATAGCACCTCCTCCGTCGCTGTAGGTTCGAAACGCACTTGGGGTGTCGAATTATTTCAAGTGAGGATGCTATCCAGCTGGATTACGGTAGGTCGGTGGTTCTACCCGTGTGTGTATGAACTAATGCTCGAATGGGTATCCGAGGTCTTCCTCCACCAATAATAATAATAACTGGAGTTTCGCCTATGACCTAAGCTGTTGGTGCGACGCTAAAAAACCCAAAACAAACAAATAAAAAACAAAACCATATCATATAGCACCTCATCAACGTCTAATATCAAAAACAGTTTAATAAGGTATGCATGTGTTGCGTTTGCTATGTTTTGATTTACCAAAGCAGAGCCCTTCTGTTTTGTTTTATTTAACCAGAATATTTGTCAAATGTTTCTTCTATTTTAACGTTTAACCTACCTACCTACCTACCTACCTACCTACCTACCTACCTACCTACCTACCTACCTACCTACCTACCTACCTACCTACCTACCTACCTACCTACCTACCTATACCTACTACTACCTACCTACCTACCTACTACCTACCTAACCTACCTACCTACTACCTACCTACCTACCTACCTACCTACCTACCACCTACCTACCTACCTACCTACCTACTACTACCTACCTACTACCTACCTACCTACTCCTACCTACCTACCTACCTACCTACCTACCTACCTACCTACCGACGCGAACCGACCGACCCCCGACCGACCGACCGACCGACCGACCGACCGACCGACCGACCGACCGACCGACCGACCGACCGACCGACCGACCGACCGCGACCGACGACCGACCGACCGACCGACCGACCGACCGACCGACCGGACCGACCGACCGACCGACCGACCGACCGACCGACCGACCGACCGACCGACCGACCGACCGACCGACCGACCGACCGACCTGCCTGCCTGCCTGCCTGCCTGCCTGCCTGCCTGCCTGCCTGCCTGCCTACCTACGCATACACAAACCATGCATATGCATGCACCCATCCATTCACACACACATACACGTACATACATATATATGCATATACACACACACTTACATACACATGCATACATACATATACATACATATACATACATATACACATGCATACATATATACACAAATCCATGCATACACACACACACATCGCATACATGTATATACCCGCACACAGGTATATGCTTGTGCCAACACATACACACATGTATATCTACACATGCATGTAAACACATATTCATACACAAAATGCACCACTTATTATAGTATGAAAATGTTCTTGTGCAACCGCCAACACTGTATTACTGTTCAAACTGACCGTCACAATTTCCCAAACGTAGTTATCATACAATTGTATTTGTTACAAAATCAGTATTACATGTTTTATTAAAGATATTGGCATATTAAACGGGATAATCGTTTACACTCTAGTTACTTTTTTTGAACAGTAATACAACTTTAACTAACAAAATCAATGCTGTGTGATGGAGATCTACACTATTTCTGTTCTTATTTCATCTATTGAAAGACATAATCTAAGGCAAAATGCAATAATAGACTTCAGACATTCATACCTTGGCAACTTTGAGTAGTTGTTGAAAATACATCATAACTATTTACCTTGGTTTGCATGTGTGATAAATGTGTAAATGTGCTAAACCTTTTTTATTATGTATATTCATATTTGGAGATGGTATCCCTATATTGTCCATCTTGTTTAAAAAAACGAAAGTGCACAAGGTCGGCAATAGGATCTTAACTCAAATCGTTGTATGTATGCTTACAATGCTACCCAATAGATGATTATCAATCTTGGGTTGAGAATTGCGAGAGGCCAAGGTCGACAATGGGTTTCAGCATACCAAATTATATACACATTTATCATAAACGTACATATCTTATATACAAACATGTATGCTCATGACAAATTCAAATTCAAAGATTGTTTAGGTACAGATGAGTTGTGGTTCCTATCATACATTTTACTTTTAAAAGTATACTTTAAGATTGCTGAAAGAGATGTCTGTAAAATTATGTAGACACTATTTTATTATAAATATTGTTAACATTTTATATGCTAAACTATTTGTTATGTAATGCATGTAGATATAGATATCACCAGTGAACACATAGCCTATCCTTTGGTGATCTCAATAGCATGAATTAGATCAATCATCCCTGTATGACAATATAGTTAAAGGTACTGTCACTTATGAGTCAACTCTTGAGATACTTTGCCGGCCTGTTCTTTGTGTTGGTTCTGACCATGGCATATCTAGCCAGTGGTTGAATTCTTGGCACTGTACACGATGTATTGTTCCCATTTTGTTCTTGTAAAGTAAGCTTCCATTTTTGAACCAACTATATTCAATTTCATCAGGCATTTTGTATTTTATGGACATAAGTACTTGATAGTTCAATTTGGTCACGTCTTCGGTCACGAATACAGGTTTTGGTAGTGTTTTTTTCCTGGCTAAAAGTTTCAATTTCGTAAGGCGTGATTGGAATTTTACAATGATCGGCCTGGGTTTGATGCTCTTCCTACCTAGGCGGTGGCAAGCGTCGATATCTCCAGCTGTTAGACTAAGGCCCGGCAAATGTTTGTTTAATACATGTAAGATATGTCTTATTAATAAAATCCGGACATTTATTTTCAGATCTCGGTCTAGCTGCTTATATGAATCATGGGTATATTTTGGTGCATTTTACTCTATGGTGGAATACTTGTTAGCTGTCAGGGAATTGGTAAGTGTGCATTGCATACACATCCAATAATAAAAGTTAATCTTTTGTGATACATAGATTCACGGGGAAACATTATATTCTGAAGAGTAAGTGTGCTTTGCATACACATCCAATAATAAAAGTTAATCTTTGTGATACATAGATTCACGGGGAAACATTATATTCTGAAGAGTAAGTGTGCTTTGATCTGAGGAAGTGAGAGTGTGGGAACACTTAGCATAATACAGATTGAATCTTTTAACCAAGTTATCTAAGAAGAGAGACATACAAAAGATAAACTTATCTCCAAAGCAAACCATAATCACCTTGCAATCTCAAGAGCTAATCACCTCACAATTCCTCTACGTAATTACTGCCTGGATTCAGGTGGACTCCACTGTATAGACATTGTCGTCGACTGCTTGCAGACATAGCGACTTATAGATGTAAGCTATACAACTTACAATACAAACAACTAAGTTCGCTTCAGGTGCGAACGGTCCGGAGTACTAGCCCAGCTGGAGCCGTTACGATTGTGCCCTTAGGCAATGCATTTAATTTCCACGTTGCCTTTTCTCCCTCCCTCGTGGCGATGGATTCCACCAGGAATGAGGTATCTCGAGTGATTAATATAAGTTGTAAGAACTTGTTTCGCAATCGAGCTAAACCTAATTTGTATAACCTAAACTAAATACAAACTACTAGCTCACGTTCTACTTATTTCAATTTAGTGTAATTGCTCTATAGAACCTCATTCCTTATGAAATCCATCGCCATTAATGATAGAGAACGGGCAAAGTGGATTTTAAGTCTGTTCTGGTCGTTTGTTCGAACTCATAATATCTTAGTTTCGATGTGGACCAACATATGTCCGTTAGTTTTGGCTTAGCCATTGCGTGTAATGGAATTGGAATGGTATTTGGAAAATCCTAACTAATCGATATAATGTCAATATTTGCAGGTGTAAATCTCATCAGCCGTATCAAGAACTCGGTTACCACCAGTCAATCTAGCATGTTCCACAATAACCCTTCTCTAAACGCAATAGATGGAAAGGATAGTCAACTTATAGATACTTGTCATTGCTGCAGTGTTACTGATGGAAACACACCTTCATGGTGGCAGATTAATCTGGGAAACAAGTACCTTATAAATGCTTTGGAAGTATTTGGTCGCCTGACAAGTATGCTATATTACCTCTGCACTTACACCATTGTAATGATCTAATGTAGTTCTCTGTAAAATAACATCTGTAATAGCGGTTTGTCGTCTGTTCTCTACTCCCTAATAATTTACACGTGAAATCATTGAGTCCGTATCTTAGTAATCCCTCACAAATATACATGTTGGATTAGAGGCGTAATGTCCTAGAGTGAATGAAGAACTCAAATTAGAATGCAATCATATTTTACTCATGTTTATATGCGTACTAATATATCTTCCATTTGCGTCGGGTACATGCATCGGAGAGCACTGAGTCAGATATGTTCCACCTGATGCTGGAATTTTGTATATGATTGACTATCAAGTTATATCAACTAACTCCACCCACTTACTTAAAACTTATTCTAGTTAAAGTATGTGTTTGTCATATCATATTGATGCAGTTAGACACGTAGGACTGTAGGTTTGTCATATCATATTGATGCAGTTAGACACGTAGGACTGTTGGTTTGTCATACCATATTGATGCAGTTAGACACGTAGGACTGTTGGTTTGTAATGTCATATTGATGCAGTTAGACAAGTAGGAATGTTTGTTTGTCATATCATATTGATGCAGTTAGACAAGTAGGACTGTTGGTTTGTCATATCATATTGATGCAGTTAGACAAGTAGGACTGTTGGTTTGTCATATGATATTGATGCAGTTAGACAAGTAGGACTGTTGGTTTATCATATCATATTGATTCTGGTAGACACGTATGACTGTTGGTTTGTATTCTGGTTGATATTACATTGTTTTTATATTTTGATGTTTACCAGAGTACGCGTACCAGTTACAATATGCTGCTATCTACGCTGGCAATGTATCCTTGGCTGGCAGCAACACTAATGGAGAAATGGTGTATACAATACCCACACTCATCAACCACAACTCCCACTTCATCAAATACTTACAACCTGCTACCATCGCACAGTATTTCAAAATGAGACTCAACCAACATATGCTCACGCTTTGCGAGTTTAAATTATATGAAAAACGTAAGTATCGCCATTATTCAATTTTAATATCATCTATACATATCGTTACAGCGCAACAGAGCAATATCGAGATTATATAGCTCTAGACCTTTCTATATCGCAGGTTGCATTAAGTGTTGGTGATATCAGCCAAATGGAAAACGATATAATTATAAGTATTTGTGAGATATAATATATATTTATTTAATTCAGTCTCATTTATTCACACTTTACAAATAAGTTATAAAAGTACACAACCATTCTATTATTGCTAGCAATCAAGAAAATGAATAAGCCGGATTTTCCCTGAAAAAGACTTTTTAAGCCGAACATTTGGATGTATAGAGGAGCACATACATTCTATTATGTGAATCTATGCAGCTGTTGGAACATCGGAAATACATGCAAGCTAACATTGTATATGTATAATATATATTCATATAATATACTAATGTGCATATATGTGTAAACAGTAATTTTCTCCCATTCATCTGTTCATTTTATAGTCAATTATCTGTCCGTCCGTCCTTCCGTCCCGTCTGTCCCCCGCCCAGTCCGGTCCGACCGCATTTATTGTGTGTTGAATGTATTTATTAAATAGCGATATGCGTTGTTTCATACTGTCTATATTAAATGTATTTGTATGAATTGCTATCGATTATTTACAATATTGTATTATATATGCAGTTTGTGGTGTGGGAACATTTGGAACGGGGTGTTCGCATCAATGTCACTGTTCAGACCAGCAGACTTGTAACTCTGTGACAGGACGATGTCAGACGACAGGGTGCTTGGCTGGTTGGCAAGGACCAGCGTGTGATCAAAGTACGATATTTTATTTGCAAAGAAGTATAACCAATGATGACATTACATAGAAGGTAGTGGTATCGTTAAATGACATATGTATCTCATGCTATGGAGATCAACACATTAGAAAGAGTACATTCGTCGCGTATTATGTTTCCGTATTCGCTTAGTTTTCTAGCAAAGTCTAACGGTTAATATTGTCCCCGTACGTTTCCACACTGTCTCTGTATTTGTAACTCCTTGTGGTCACGGTCATTTCTATATTTGTAACGCCATGTGGTTCCGTCCTTTCTGTATTTGTAACTCCATGTGTTTACTGTCCTTGCTGTATTTGTTACTCCGTGTGGTCACGGTCAATGTTGTATTTGTAACTCCGTGTTATCACGGTCAATGCTGTATTTGTAACTCCGTGTGGCCACTGTCCATGCTGTGTTTGTAACTCCTTGTGGTCACTGTCCATGCTGTATTTGTAGCTCCGTGTGGTCTCGGTCCATGCTGTGTTTGTATCTCCGTGTGGTCACGGTCAATGCTGTATTGTAACTCTATGTGGCAACGTCCATGCTGTGTTTGTAACTCCGTGTGGTCACGGTCAATGCTGTGTTTGTAACTCCGTGTGGTCACGGTCAATGCTGTATTGTAACTCCATGTGGCAACGTCCATGCTGTGTTTGTAACTACGTGTGGTCACGGTCAATGCTGTGTTTGTAACTCCGTGTGGTCACGGTCAATGCTGTGTTTGTAACTCCGTGTGGTCACGTCCATGCTGTGTTTGTAACTCCATGTGGTCACGTCCATGCTGTGTTTGTAACTCCGTGTGGTCACGGTCAATGCTGTGTTTGTAACTCCGTGTGGTCACGGTCAATGCTGTATTGTAACTCCATGTGGTCACGTCCATGCTGTGTTTGTAACTCCGTGTGGTCACGGTCAATGCTGTGTTTGTAACTCCGTGTGGTCACGGTCAATGCTGTGTTTGTAACTCCGTGTTGTCACGGTCAATGCTGTATTGTAGCTCCATGTGGTCACGTCCATGCTGTGTTTGTAACTCCGTGTGGTCAGTAACGCTAACGGTAGTACCAACACTACTATTTTGTTGCAATACTCAATAATTGCTCATGTGGGTGGCATTGCATTGATCACGTGTGTATCACAATATGACCCAGGGCAATGGTCGTCTTGTTTTGAAGTTTGTTTTGTTTGTGTTTGTATCTTCGATCATAATTTGATGAATTTATAAGAAGTCATATAATGCCAGTACAAGACGGATAAGTAGTCCAGTGGTTAATACGTTGGACTGGGAATCCAGGGATCTCAGGTACGATCCACCCCTGACCCTAATAAAATTAACAGTCTTTCAGATGGGACTTTAAACCGAGGTCTCGTGTCGGTGCTTTACATCGTGCACGTAAAACCATATGCGAGTCTGGAATGAGTCTCTGTATGTACCATTCCACTATCCTCAAATGTAAAACAACTATTCTCTTCAGGAGGCGTCGCTCAAATGGGCAACCGGTAGCGACGATAAATATACGTAAGAAATGTACAACAATAGGCCGCCTCTATGGTCGAGTTGTTAAAGTCGCTGACTTGTATACCACTGTAACCTATCATCACTAATGGTCACGGGTTCGAGCCCCACTCAAACCGTGTCTCACTATATGATAAAGTTGGCAATCTCTTACGGAGCCTCCAATGAATATGCTGTGGAAGTCGTGATAGCGCAGTGGATGCGCGTTCGCTTCAGGTGCGAAAGGTCCGGAGTTCGAGACCCACTGGAGCCATTACGATTGTGCCCTTAGGCAAGGCATTTAAATTCCACGTTGCCTCTTCTCTCTCCCTCGTGGCGATGGATTCCATCAGGAATGAGGTCTCGAGAGTGATTTATATAAGTTGAAATAACTTGTTTCGCAATCGAGCTAAAATAAATTTGTATAAACTAATCTAATGAATATGCTGTGTCGGTTTGGGTGTACTGACGAAATCACTTTTTGTTGCCTTTGAGTGTCTTTGTTCGAAAACTAAGTCTAGTTCGTCGTCGGACGTTAACTGGCCGAATCGATCAGCTATTCTAGTCTAGACTCCACCAGTAGAATGGTGCACCAGGAAAAGTCCGGTAGTTGTCGCTAGAATTAGCAAACATTTGGATGTAGCTTTATGTTATTTGAAAGCACTGTAGAAACGCGCGCGCACGCATGTGTAATAGCAACCACAATTTTACATCGCCAAAATGCTCGCGGAACTAGGTACCGGAATGGATTCGAATTGTGGAAATCAGGTCGGATAGTCGAAAACTATTCACCATACTTGGTCTGGGTTCAGCCAATCATATTGCTAAATTATCAATGATATATAATAATTTATATTATTTGCACGTGGTGACCCAATTACCCATACGTATAATCTCATATATGCATAAAATATACAACATTTCTATATACGTACACATAGAATCTGTAAAATACGCTTGCTCGAACAAAACGATGTAAACCTACAATGCTTTACTAATATAGGATTCAAATTTAAATATGTTTGACCCATACTACCAAGTTATAAATGAAATGTATCAGAGTTTTGTAAGAGCGAATGTGTTCGGATATATTATTCCAAATCATTGGATCGAGTACTAACTCTTAACACCTTGACTCGTTTTTGAATATCATAGTGATTTTTGTAAAGCCGATTATTTTGTTCTATTCTATGTGACTTGTATATGTTAGAAATTGTCACATTTGGTGGAAATGTTGTAAAATATAAAGTGTCTTATAAAAGTCGCGTAAAGCTCACATTTCGAACACGTATTGATATGCACAATTATAGGATACATCAAATATACATAGGTTTACATACTTCTGAAAATAAATAAAATGATATTAACAATTGAAATGTAGTGTTGGTAGGTAATTATATAAGTCGCATTGGGCATTTCTGTACATTTATTAATTCACTTAGAATACATTACACACATATCTGCTAAGAAGAGAATATATAGAATCGAGAATACTCAGTCATAGAGGTGAGTGTGTCTGAATCCTTCTCGTGTAACTTTGCAACCAGTCAATCAATGTTTGTAAACTTTTCAGCACATAATACGTACACTAATACCATTCATTGGCACACAGTCCAGGTCAGGGTGACATTTCCAATGTACTATAATTGATTGTACGGTCGTGAACATAATGCTTCATGCTTTACCAGGGAATTCAATGTTGTACTAATATATATGTCGTTAGTGTTAGCAAGAGAATACATAATATTCGAAATATTATAACAAATAGCGATGCCACACCGTATCAGATAAAAGAGACCACAGACGTCAGTACCTTTGACATTTGGAACTTACGTTGATGATTCTGCACGGCAATTAACCGGTCATTGAAATATAATTGTTCGATTTCGCCACACTTGAGACATTTCTGACATGTCAATGCCAGGTAGACCATGTGTAACAAATGGCTAGGCAATACCGTTTCATAATCCTTACGTATTTACGTCATATTTTCAAAACGGATTCAAGTTCGGCCAATTTCGAACATGACTGTCTAAATTCTATTCACACTTCATTTTTGGCTGGGTATATATTGCCAATTATGTTGTACCTTGGAATTAGAACATGAAGTATATTTGATTTTAATGTGTCAGATTATTATTATTATTATTATACTATACACATTTTTTGTTGGAGGAAAACATGGATTAAAATGTTTTATTATATACAACACCAAGTATCATTACATTTTTAGATGTGTTAGATATCGAAAACTGACAGTTTATCATCTATGCCACATGTCCGGATTGTACAGCACTTGTCAATTCGATATGATTATGAGTAAAAAAATAAAATATATATATATATGTAGCGAAATTGGTATTGATGTATTTTGCAGGGCTTGATTGAAGTCCGATCCCCGCGATTCGGTCAAGTACTTACCAGTCCTGTTTACTCCTGTGGATTACTCCTTCCATGGTGTGCTCCTTCCATGGACTGCTCCTTCCATGGACTGCTCCTGCTGTGGATGGCTCCTTCCATGGATTGCTCCTTCCATGCATTCTCCTGCTGTGGATGGCTCCTTCCATGGATTGCTCCTTCCATGGACTGCTCATTCTGTGGATTGCTCCTTCCATGGATGACTCCTTCCAAGAGATCCGTCCATTGTCTATGTTCATACCCGTTTTCTTTAGTATCATGATGTGTTCATGATTTACAGGCATACTAGTTAAGAAGGAGCATACCTATCATATATATACTCTCGCATTGCATGATTTGGGGATTGTGATTGTGTAGCAGTAAGTGTGTGTGAGGAATACATTGATACGTAACAGATTCGTGTTGTATTCAAAAGTGAAACGGCTAGCACTCGTTACATATATATATATGTGTTTCTGATTATGCACTTATGCCTACGATAAAGGGAACAACAGCTCTGTTTCGCTCTGTGTTGCTGCCTTTAAGTGTATGCGTAGACTGGTGTAACTGATATTGAGTTGTAGATAATTGTTCTACATATGTTATCTACCATCTGCTGTTCTCGAGAATAATTATATGTATACCCTATTATTGCATCATTCATGAATAGTCTGAATATTCAGGTAACAATGAACCAGATTGTCGTAAGAGATATCCCAAACCACGCAGCTAAAGATAGTTGTGAATTATTGTATACTAATATTCATTTGTTGTAATATTCTATATAGTTTGTGGTCACGGCACCTTTGGATATAGTTGTTCAATTGAATGTTACTGTAAGGATGCTGCTGACTGTGAGCGCGATACAGGATTCTGTTCAAATGGATGTGCGCCGGGATGGCAAGGACGATCGTGTGACACAGGTATCAAATTTGTATAGCTGTTGTTACAGTGCTTGTTTGAGTATAGTAATATAAATGTTTATATTAACGTGTTTCTGATTATGTACTTATGTACGTGTCGTAAGAAACATCAGTTATGTTCAGTTTTTTGTTCTACTCTGTTCTGCCGCCTTTCAATAACGGTATGTTTGTGAATAAATAGGCTGAGAATGATGTAGTTTTCTTTCTTATGAGGAATCATGTTATTTATGCATAGAATTGTAGATTGATTTAACTGATATTGAGCTATAGATTATTTCTATACATACGTTTATTGTCATCCATTATACTCGAGAAGAAGTGCTATGCACATTCCATACTACAGCATCACCCATGGACACAGTCTGAATATCCAATAAACCAGAGAGTCGTTGCACTGATCCTGAAGCATGCAGCTAAAGCTAATTTTAAGATATATAATTCTACTCTGTTATTGCAACTTTCTATTAGTTTGTGGTCACGGCACCTTTGGATATAATTGCTCAAATGAATGTTACTGCAAGGATGATGCTGCCTGTGAGCACAAGGAAGGATTCTGCTCAGATGGATGTGCACCGGGATGGCAAGGACAATCGTGTGACACAGGTACGAAATTTGTATAGCGGCTGATACAGTGCAAGTTTGGATATGATTATAAATGTTTATATTAACGTGTTTCTGGTTATGTATGCATGCATGTGTCGAAAGAAAGATCAGTTATGTTCCTCTGCCGCCGTACAATATCGGTATGTAATATGTAATAGAATAATAAGGCGGATAACGATGTAGTTTTCTTCCTTATGACGAATAATGGTATTTATGCTTGGAATTGTAGATTGATGTAACGGACATTGAGCTGTAGATAATTGCTATGCATATTATGCTTACTGTCCTCTACTATAATCGAGATAAAGTGCTGTTTATATTTACTTCTATACGTCAACTTGAATATACAAGTGAGACTATCAACTAGTAAACAAGAGAGTCATTGTACTTATCCTGATGCAGCTAAACATAACTTTCGATTGTACAAATGTACACTACTATTCTTGTTACTCTCTATATAGTTTGTGGTCATGGCACCTTTGGATATAATTGTTCAAGTGAATGTTACTGCAATGCTGATGCTGACTGTGAGCCCACGACAGGATTCTGTTCAGATGGATGTGCGCCGGGATGGCGAGGACATTCATGTGACACAGGTATCAAATTTGTATAGCTGCTATTACAGTGCATGTTTGAGTATAGCATTATAAATGTTTATATTAACGTGTGTCTGATAATGTTCCTATTCCTACATCAGAAGTAGATTGTGTTGTGTTCTGCTCTGTTCTGCTGCCTTTCAATAACGGTATGTATTTGAATAATAAGGCTGAACATGATGCAGTTTTCTTCCTTATGAGCTTATTAGGAATAGTGGTAGTTATGCCCGGAATCGTAGATTGATATATCTGATATTGAGCTGCAGATACTATCTATACATACGTTTACTGTCCTCTACTATACTCGAGAAAAAGTGCTATGTATATTCCCTACTACAGCAACACACATGGTGCGAAAAGGTCCGGAGTTCGAGCCCCGCTGGAGCCGTTACGATTGTGCCCTTAGGCAAGGCATTTAATTTCCACGTTGCCTCTTCTCTCCCTAGTAGCGATGGATTCCATCAGGAATGAGGTCTCGAGAATGATTAATATAAGTTATAAGAACTTGTTTCGCAATCGAGCTAAAATAAATGTGTATAGATAAACACACATGGACACAGTCTGAATATCCAGGTGGCAATATCAACCAGTAAGCCAGATGGTTGTTTCACTTACCCTGAAATATGTAGCTAAGGCTCATTTTAAGATGTATAATTCTACTCAGTTGTTGTAACTTTCTATTAGTTTGTAGTCACGGCACCTTTGGATATAATTGCTCAAGTGAATGTTACTGCAAGGATGATACTGACTGTGAGCACAATACAGGATTCTGTTCAGATGGATGTGCACCGGGATGGCGAGGACAATCATGTGACACAGGTACGAAATTTGTATAGCTGCTGTTACAGTGCTAGTTTGGATATGATTATAAATGTTTATATTAACGTGTTTCTGATAATGCATGTGTCGTAAGAAACATCAGTTATGTTCCTCTGCTGCCGTACAATATCGGTATGTAATATGTAATAGAATAATAAGGCGGATAACGATGTAGTTTTCTTCCTTATGACGAATAATGGTATTTATGTTTAGAATTGTAGATTGATGTAACGGACATTGAGCTGTAGATAATTGCTATACATATTATGTGTACTGTCCTCTACTATACTCGAGATAAAGTGCCGTTTATATTTACCTCTATACGACAACTTGAATATACAAGTGAGACTACCAACTAGTAAACCAGAGAGTCGTTACACTTATCCTGGTGCAGCTATATGTATAATTCTACTCTGTTCTTGCAACTAACTCTCTATTATTTTGTGGTCACGGCACCTTTGGATATAATTGCTCAAGTGAATGTCACTGCAAGGATGATGCTGACTGTGAGCACAATACAGGATTCTGTTCAGGTGGATGTGCGCCGGGATGGCACGAACTATCGTGTGACACAGGTACAAATGTGTGCTTTTAACGTACTGGCACATATTTGTTTGTTTTTTCTGTCGCATTTTCTTTGTTTGTTTGTGGGGTTTAAATACGCACTGGTGATGAAGTCATGTGACGACACTTTAGATGGTAGTGGTGATGGAGTCCACCCGAACAGTATTTCAGACACTTTTGACGCAAGTGAATAACGGGATAGCTCCATCATTTAAAATCATTCGACATCCAGATGGATTCGAGTCCATAGCGGCAAGCGATTTCAATACAACGATTATAACCACGGAGTAGTCTTGTCGTACCGCGATCACGAAGGTCCCTGGATCTTCTTGCAATGTCGCTGTGCAATTATGACATATGACTTAAAACTCGCCTTGTTCAATTATAAACAAAATGTTGTGAAATAATAGTTGTTATCGATTTATCTATTATGCTAACCATACGAAAATATTGAAACAATTTTTGTTTTTATATCAGTGTGTATAATGAAATGAGTTACTTTCTAAATACATTTTTATATATATAGTGTACATAGCGTGTTGTTGGCGCTATTTCTCAACAACAGCATAGTGTCCATAGCGTTTTATTCGCGCTATTTCTCAGCAACCGCATAGTGTACATAGCGTTTTATTCACGCTATTTCTCAGCAACCGCATAGTGTACATAGCGTTTTATTGGGGCTATTTCTCAGCAACCGCATAGTGTCCATAGCGTTTTATTCGCGCTATTTCTCAGCAACCGCATAGTGTACATAGCGTTTTATTCGCGCTATTTCTCATCAACCGCATAGTGTACATAGCGTTTTATTCGCGCTATTTCTCAGCAACCGCATAGTGTACATAGCGTTTTGTTGGCGCTATTTCTCAGCAACCGCATAGTGTACATAGCGTTTTGTTGGCGCTATTTCTCAGCAACCGCATAGTGTACATAGCGTTTTATTGGCGCTATTTCTCAGCAACCCCATAGTGTACATAACGTTTTATTCGCGCTATTTCTCAGCAATCGCACATTGTACATAGCGTTTTGTTCGCGCTATTTCTCAGCAACCGCATAGTGTACATAGCGTTTTATTCGCGCTATTTCTCAGCAATCGCATAGTGTACATAGAGTTTTATTCGCGCTATTTCTCAGCAACCGCATAGTGTACATAGCGTTTTGTTGGCGCTATTTCTCAGCAACCGCATTGTGTACATAGCGGTTTGTTGGCGCTATTTCTCAGCAACCGCTGGTCTGGAACTTCTCAGGAGTGATTACTACCCAGCCAAGTTGTGCAGCATATCGTCTGGGCATTCCACCCGAATAAATTGTCGAGTTACGACTCTTTAATTTTTTACAGTTATTATGCACATAGTATTTTATCCGCGCTATTTCTCAGAAATCACTGGCCGGAAATCAGCTGAATTTATTTGGAGTTATCGGTACCAATTCTACTTGGGTATTTCATCGGCGCTTTCTCCAATGTTTTTACATTGGGTTATGGCCCTTTGTTTCTGTCCCGCTCTCTCTCTTTGTCAGCACTAGTTGTCAGCTACGATTGGCCGAGAATCAATGACACTTCTCAAGAGTTATTGGTGCCAATCATAGTAACTATTTTCCATTTTCATTTTGTTATATCACACAAAATATGGTATTTAAAACATCTTTGAATAATTGTCAACAATGTAAGGGTGGGGACCTTTGTGTTAACAGCAACATATTAAAGTCGTAATAACGTAATGCATTGTATATGAACTATCGTATGGCATTGTCATGCGTGCGACATTATGTATTATATGAAGTACTAATCCATAACACCGTGCCTCATTTATGAATTTGAAAATGCTGTTTGCAAATCCGATTATGTTGTTTTATCATATGCTACTTGTCTATGTTAGAAACTGTGACATTTGTTGGAAATGTAACATAAAACATGCCATAATTCACACACATTTGGAACAAGTATGGATATGCCCCACTAAAGGATCAACACAGTTATTATTGGTTTATATACTTCTGATAAGGAAATCAAGAGGAAAGGCCAAACACCCATGCTGATATTTGACACAATCAAATGCTTGATTTCACATGACCTTGATATTGACCTTGAAAGTTCTACATTTAGGTCACGTGTTACGTCTGATTTGGAAGGTCGTATGATGTGATATATTGGTGTTACATTGCAACTATATGTCTATCATGCTACGTTTTCGATTTTACAAACATATATAATCTACCCTACATGTCAGTTGGAGTAGACACTTCGATGACCGACCTATTCAAAGGCCTTGACTGATGTATCCCAAATTCGATGCACTGCCAACGTTCTATATATATATTCTCAAAATTCATCAAGATCCTTCAGCAACAGTAATCCTGTCCACAGACAGACGGACACACAGACAGTCACAGTCAAAACCAGTAACCCCATTTCCTAATGACCGGGGTTAATGATATTAACAATATAACGAATAGTTGGTGACCACAATCGATAGTTACCATAGCATGCAGCTAACATCAACTGTCCATTAGTTTGCAGTCATCACATGTTTGGACCCGGATGTAACACAACGTGCCATTGTTTGAATAGTTCACATTGTGACCCTGTCAAAGGTACATGTGACACGTCACATTGCGATCCGGGATGGCAAGGATTGTCATGTGGTAATGGTACGTAATCATATAAATTGAATGCACACTTTTAAATTAATAATATTTTATTGCTTTGTATATACATATACAACAATACAAATGACACATATATGAACGCTATAAATTGTTTGGATCAAAATTGACGTAATTATATATCATGGTGTAGCCTGGGTAGAGTTGATATAGGGTCCGCCTCCGTGGTTGAGTGATTAAGGTCGCTGACTTGTGTACCACTGTAACCTATCATCACTGATGGTCACGGGTTCGAGCCCCGCTCAGACCGTGTCTCATTCATATGACAATGTTGGGAGTTTCTTACGGAGGTTGGTGTACCCAAGTACTGGTTAACCGCTGGAGCCTGCCCAGGAAAGGTGTTGTTAGGTAAACTGCCCGCCGGCGATATAGCCCAAAATGGTGCTGATGCAGGCGTAAAACCCGAAATATAACATAACTAACATAACAGTTGATATAGTTTTTCATATGAATATAATTATTTTAACTCCGACACCATTAATTGGGCCGTATTGAGTTTCTGATAATATCAACATTTTGCCAGAATTAATTAGTGAAAAATCGACAGATTGGAACCCGGGCTAATCATGTATATAGCAAGTTTAGTCTAAATAATAAAGAATAGTTCCTAGTAAGTGAATAACCCTTTGTTTTATTTTGCTCATTCGGGCAATTTCTGCTCAATTCTATATATTCACTTATATAGAATAGTCTTACACACATACGTATGTGCAAGAAGAGAATACAGCGAAACGAATTATATTGTCAATGATGTATAACTTTAGACTTAGAAGATGAAGTTAATTTCGCTAAGATATGATTAAGTATATTGTGTTAAAATATGCCCATGAGATGCAGGGAAAACAATGGATTAAACCGTTTTATTTTACAATGCCATTTATGGGTGCCTTTTTAGATGTGTTAGACATTGAAAATCCACAGTTGAATCCACTGCATTCACTGCATGAATATTACGTACCATAGCAACATTGGTGCACATAATCTGCATGGCTATTACGTACCATAGCAACACTGGTGCATATAATCTGCATAACTATTACGTACCATAGCAACATTGGTGCACATAATGTGCATGAATATTACGTACCATAGCAACCAACACTGGTGTACATACTTGCATCAATAGTATGTACCATAACAACACTGATGCACATAATCTGCATGACTAGTATGTACCATAGCAACACTGATGCACATAATGTGCATGAATATTACGTACCATAGCAACACTGGTGCACATACTCTGCATGGATATTACGTACCATAGCAACCAACACTGGTGCACATAATATGCATGAATAGTACGTACCCTAGCAACACTGATGCACGTAATCTGCATGAATATTACGTACCATAGCAACACTGGTGCACATACTCTGCATGACTAGTATGTACCATAGCAACACTGGTGCACATACTCTGCATGAATATTACGTACCATAGCAATACTTGTTCACATACTCTGCATGAATATTACGTACCATAGCAACACTGGTGCACATAATGTGCATGGATATTACGTACCGTAGCAACACTGGTGCATATAATCTGCATGAATATTACGTACCATAGCAACACTGGTGCACATAATCTGCATGATTATTACGTACCATAGCAACACTGGTGTACATACTCTGCATGAATATTACGTACCATAGCAACCAACACTGGTGCACATAATCTGCATGAATAGTACGTACCATAGCAACACTAATGCACGTAATCTGCATGAATATTACGTACCATAGCAACACTGGTGCACACAATCTGCATATCAACCAGTAAACCAGATAATAAACCAAACAGTCGTAACACTTATCCATAAAAATGCAACTAAAGATAATTGTATATCAGTTTGCAGCCATCCTACATTTGGAGCCGCTTGTAATTTGACGTGTCATTGCATAACTAGTTCACATTGTGATACTATTAATGGTTCATGTGGCACAGCACAGTGCGATCCGGGTTGGCAAGGACCGTCTTGTAGTGTTGGTGGTAAGTATTCCATCGTATTCCAATTTCTAATGTATCAAATAGGTATAGTTACATCGTTATTGCATTTCCGTCGATGAACGTATGTGCCGTGCTTGTATACAATTTCGTATTAGGGTTTCCAACTAATGATATGCAGCTGACATGTGCACTCGAAGTTACGTCCATGCGCATTCGCAGTTTTAAGCAGCACCCGTCGCGAGAAAAGCGTGCCTTACAGTTTAGGCAGTTCCAAGAATGATCTAATTATGAGATCCCCGACACACGATAAATCGCAAAGTTGGACTAAATACCTTTTAATTGGAAAGTGTGATATTTGTTTTGTTTTGTCTCAGTGAAAAGATTAATTAATGTAAATATAAGTAATGAATCGCGAGTTAATAGTGTGTGTTTAAAGTTACCATGTGTGTGTGTTGTACGTTTATTTATCATCCTGAAGAGATTAGTAATGTTCAGATTTTGGAGGATAGTGCAATGATACAGACAGAGACTCATTACAGAGTCTCCTCTGGTTCTTTTACATGCACAGTGTAAAGCACCGACACGAGACCTCGGTTTAACGTCCCATCTGAAAGACTGTTAAATGTATTATGGTCAGACAGGGGATCGAACCTGCGATCCCTGGATTACTAGTCCAGCGTTTTACCACTGGGCTACATATCCGTCTGTAAAAGTTACCGTGGATGCCTTCGGCCTTTTTATATCTACGAACAGTCCTCACATACTAGTACTACTTGATGCAACTGGTCTATCCATGTTCGCAGGCTCATATTAATACTATATGTAGAAACACATGTCGTGTGTTTGAAATATACTTGCATCTATCATACAAACCTAAACAGTTGAACATTTTTCCAAACCTCACTGTAACAGAGATAATGCCAATATATATCCTTCTGTACACAAACAATGAACACGGTTTGCCGAAATGCTACATGTACACGTTATTTGTTGCATGATCTTTTTTTATTTATTATTGGCCACATATATCTGATCAATTATGTAATGTACGCATTGCTATGTTCAGTTTGTGATGACAGAAAATGTGATGCCGGTTACAATTATTTCATGTGAGGACGCACCCAAGGTCTTCCATCACCAGAACACTTATTAGAACAGGAAAATATAATTTATTAACAAATCCTTTATGCTAAGAAAACAACCATTGAACCAACAACTGCTTCCTGATAGCATACTTTGTTCATTAATATGTAAATATTTATTGTTCATAATTTGGTGAATTGGGATTATGTGTATTGAATTGCCATGTTATGTGTATATGAGTCGCCGTGTGACCTAAGCTGTTGGTGCGACTTTATACACCCATAACAAGCAAACAAACAACAGTTATGACATCACAATCATGACGTAGTTGTGGCATTGCAATCATGACGTAGTTATGACATCACAATCATGACGTAGCTATGACATCACAATCATGACGTAGTTGTGGCATTGTACTCATCACCATACTCATTATCATCATCAACAACGACAACGACGACGACGACAACAACTACAAGATGCTTAGAACAAATGTAATAGTCAATACCAGTAATTACAAACGCAATACCAGCAATTACAAATATAATTCCAGCAATTACAGATACAACACCAGCAATTACAAATATAATACCAGCAATTACAGATATAATACCAGCAATTACAGATACAATACTAGCAATTACAAATATAATACCAGTAACTACAAATACAAGACTAGTGATAACACATTGTAGTGAATGCACAAAACATTAGCCAGAAGTCTCTTAAATAGTTTCTTATGAACAGGAATCAGAAGATCTGAAATGCATAAATGTGATGAGGATCAATTTGATGTATTAATATAATTATTTAAAATATTAGAATGTATTCATTTCTAGACCTACTGATTGATTCATACTATATGAACATAGCAGTATTAAGAATACACCGTTTTGGATGTTCTGTCATGATTTGTTCAAACTTATTAATATTTGGCCAATGACTATAATATGGTGTAAGATACTTAGTACGTAATATCTATGCGCCCACTATAATAAACAGAACTGAACGATATATGTTTTATTGCAATACCAATGACATAAAACAATATATTTATATTAGCAAATTATATGAAAAAGCTTTGTATTACAGAAACGCTCTAACGACAGTTTAATGTGTTTCTTGATAAATCATACTTGATAGTGTATGATATTCTGCTGACATATAATGTTCATCCTCTGTTACTAATACGATTAACACACTTGAATATGTATATAGCCAGTACATGATTGTGTATTAGTATATGATTATGTACTATGTACAAGTCTGATAATAAAATGTTGTATGTTGTACTGTTCGGTTCTGTTCTGTTCTGGTAATGGTAGTTCAGAGTCGCCATATCTCATAATAAAATGTTGTATGTTGTACTGTTCTGTTCTGGTAATGGTAGTTCAGGGTCGCCACATGATCTAAGCCGTGTGTGCATCTTTAACCCCACACAACCAAACAAACAAACAAATTAGTACCATGGAAATACAGCTTAGCATTCAGTTGATTGGGCATGTCATGTGGATGATCGACGCTCATAAATCACCTTATGTTTGCAGCGTTGCTGAAAGGCCCAGCTCCACCAACCCCCGATGGCGGTATTGTTGGCGGCGTTCTTGGAGCTATATTGATGATCGTTATTGCTGTAGTAATAGGACTTTTCTTAATGAAGAGGAGAGCGTAAGACAAATCTCAAATATTAGATACTAATATTAATTACAGTTATTCGCAGCATAACATACTTAAAATAAAGACATACCATGAATCGGACTGTACTCGTAATTACTTGATATAGCTATTTGAATAAATACATCGCAAAAAGCAAATAAAATGCATTTGTTCACATATAAATACTTTGCTACTACAAATTCTTCCGAATACATTCGAACACTAACATTGAATCAATAAACAGTGTTTTTGTGGTTTAAAGTAGGATTTCACATAACGGTCATCCATGCTCCTGAATTGACGTTTGTTTGTCATCGGAGTCAATACTAAACACGAGATAATGTTGTTTAGAGATAAGATTAGTCTACAAATAAATAGGCACACATGTGAGATATAACGGTAAATCTGTACCATAAATCGTGTTATACACTAGTTGTATTACTCATGGATGTCGATCCTATTTACATTATTTTGTTATGTCAACAAACCACGTATACGACGTTTGTTTATTAGATGAAATACTCAGTTTTTAAGGCAAAATGTTTGAAAACAATTATACCATATAATAGGAAAATACATTTTGTAACAGTTTGTGTTTTCACTGATGTAGTGTCGCTTTTTAGCAAGTCTATTAAATACGGTACAATAAGTCCTGAGTTTGCAAATATCATCTGTTGATTATCTTTTTATTCTATATCTATTGAAATCTATATTACTTTGCGTAATTCGCATTGATATTATCAGTATGTGACACTTTAAAACATGCGTATTTATATACAGTAATAGATTGATCTGTTTTCAGGGCCTCTAAACAACATGAAAGTAAGAGCTTTTCAAATATTCACACAGAGAAAGTGGTATTTGCTAAAGAAGAACATATAAACGAACGCGTGGGTGGCAAAGAAGGACATATAAACGTGTGCTTGGATGGTATATATATATACATATAAACGTGTGCTTGGACGGTATATATATATACATATAAACGTGTGCTTGGACGGTATATATATATACATATAAACGTGTGCTTGGACGGTATATATATATACATATAAACGTGTGCTTGGACGGTATATATATATAATATAAACGTGTGCTTGGACGGTATATATATATACATATAAACGTGTGCTTGGACGGTATATATATATACATATAAACGTGTGCTTGGACGGTATATATATATACATATAAACGTGTGCTTGGACGGTATATATATATACATATAAACGTGTGCTTGGACGGTATATATATATACATATAATGTTAATAGTATTGTTTACTCATACATCATTGTTTGTAACATCCAGAATATCGTTTTGTTGACATACCATTTAAAAATGAAAATACAATTGCAGCTAATCACAACTGTATGTAAGAATGATATCAAATTAATGCTATTCCTTTTTTTCCACAGATGATACAATCATGCACTGTAATACTGATGAATCTGACTATTATCATTTCGATAAGTCGCAGACAGGCATCAGGATTCATGAGCTATGGGATTATATTAATAAACACAAAGGCGATCAATGTGTTGAACTCTTCAACGAGTTTAAGGTACTCCATTGTATATTTAGTAAACTTACTTACATATATTTGTATATTTATTTCAATAAGCGGACGGACATATATAGTACGCATTAGTAATGTTAGTCTCAAGTAATTTAGTTTGGTTGCTCAAAGCGTCATACTCTTACGACTCGATGAGTTTGGTGTACGTATTTCAATATGAATATTTTATTCGAATATTCTTCTCAACGCTAATACTACAACTATTGGGTATTGAAATTGATGAAACTTAACGTCGCTACCGGTTGCCTATTTGAGCGAAGGACAGTTTACTTAACAACACCATTCCTGAGCGGGCAGGCTCCAGCGGCTAACCAATGACGAAACGTTGTTGAAATCACCAATTTAGTGTCTAGTATCTCGTCGTTCTGTTTAGTTCAGTGACTTAGTAGTGGAGTAGCTAGAGGTTCTTTGCACAGCAGAGTACTTGTGAGACAAGGTAGTAAATATCGTGCAAAGTGTGGTTATGCAATGTAGTCTCAGCGACGGCATGACGTCTGTATATTTGCATACAATCGATACATACTGCTACGTCTATTTTAAATGTTAGTAAACTTATAGCATCATCTTATATTTAGACATTGCCACACGGACTTGTGCATGCACATACGGTGGCAGCAAACCCAATAAACAAAAGAAAAAACAGATACAAAGAGATATATGCATGTAAGTGTTATACTGCTAAATAGTTTTGTTATGTTGAACGTTGGTGAAGTGTATGTTTGACACCTGTTCAAAAATGTATTTGTAATAAGATGAGAATCATAATAATTAGGAGACACGTATCTGTGAACAAGTTGAACATGTTAATAATTATTCCAAGAACTCGTGTTTATGTTACATTCAGTAATACAAACTCTTATAAAAAAAGAATTGATGGTGTCTTTTCAAGAATTATGAAGACGCTTAAATCGATGCTGTAAATAAAGAGGTATTATGGATACAATTAAATAAATCTTGTCTTAGCTATTAACGATTGACATAATAATGTATATCATTACGTTAAATATGTACTCATTAAAATGTGGTTGAAAATGAATGTGTCTAAAACCAGTCTGTGATTTTGATATTTTTTTATAGATCGTATGTTTATATACGTATTAATAATGAAAAGGTTGCATTTGTTGACAATTTTGCATACTGTTGTTATCTGAAGAAAGTAAGTGTTGACACTATGAAATGTGATGACGTTTGGAGTGTCTACAATTTTAATGAAATTGACACTTTTCACGATCAATTCATTAAATGGATTTTTGGACTCCGAAAAAAAGACACCTACCAATGCTATATTACGTGAGGTTGGTAGATTCCCCTTAGCATTTCAATAAAGCTTAATATGAAAAATCCTAATTTTCTCTTATTAAAAAATACTTTTTAAAACTCCAAAAATGCGTGGTAAATGTTGGTGTAATAGAATATTATCTATAATTTATCATATTTAATTTACAACATTAGATAACATATTATAACATGAATTATTTACCTAACTTTCAATTATACGATGGTAGCCAGATCGGACATGTGGGTTTTCTCCGGGTACTCCGGTTTCCTTCCATATGAATGACCACATATGCGCTTTCACCAGAGCCAACGAGAGTGATTAATATAAGTTGTTAAAACTTGCTTCGCAATCGATGTAAAATAAATAAAGTTAAATTTTCAATGTCGTTTCCGAAACAAATTCATACAGTATAGGCACGACTAAGCTACTCATAGAATGCTATCAAATTTAAAGCGTCATTTAAAATTACTTAATGTGAAGCATAAATAAATAATTTTCTAAATTTACCCATTAAGGTTATAACTAAGCTGGATTTAGACTGTAGGTACATCAGCTGGAAATTAAAATTCAGTACTCAGTATCAAGATGCATCAATACATTTATAAACGGTGTAATATGAATGGTTGATTAGTACCTTTCATATTGTGTTGTCCTCTATATGTTCATTTGAAAAGAGGTAGAGGATATTTGTGTTTATTAATGTAAGATACATTTTTATTTTATCGACTGAACTTTGTATTTCCACGGGTTGCGTTAGACGATCAGAAAATGACACAAAATCCTATAATACATTAAACACTGTTGACATGTGGGATTTTATAATAATATATAACTTCTATATGACACACAATCCTATAATACATTAAACACTGTTGACATGTGGGATTTTATAATAATATATAACTTCTATATGACACACAATCCTATAATACATTAAACACTGTTGACATGTGGGATTTTATAATAATATATAACTTCTATATGACACACAATCCTATAATACATTAAACACTGTTGACATGTGGGATTTTATAATAATATATAACTTCTATATGACACACAATCCTATAATACATTAAACACTGTTGACATGTGGGATTTTATAATAATATATAACTTCTATATGACACACAATCCTATAATACATTAAACACTGTTGACATGTGGGATTTTATAATAATATATAACTTCTATATGACACACAATCCTATAATACATTAAACACTGTTGACATGTGGGATTTTATAATAATATATAACTTCTATATGACACACAATCCTATAATACATTAAACACTGTTGACATGTGGGATTTTATAATAATATATAACTTCTATATGACACACAATCCTATAATACATTAAACACTGTTGACATGTGGGATTTTATAATAATATATAACTTCTATATGACACACAATCCTATAATACATTAAACACTGTTGACATGTGGGATTTTATAATAATATATAACTTCTATATGACACACAATCCTATAATACATTAAACACTGTTGACATGTGGGATTTTATAATAATATATAACTTCTATATGACACACAATCCTATAATACATTAAACACTGTTGACATGTGGGATTTTATAATAATATATAACTTCTATATGACACACAATCCTATAATACATTAAACACTGTTGACATGTGGGATTTTATAATAATATATAACTTCTATATGACACACAATCCTATAATACATTAAACACTGTTGACATGTGGGATTTTATAATAATATATAACTTCTATATGACACACAATCCTATAATACATTAAACACTGTTGACATGTGGGATTTTATAATAATATATAACTTCTATATGACACACAATCCTATAATACATTAAACACTGTTGACATGTGGGATTTTATAATAATATATAACTTCTATATGACACACAATCCTATAATACATTAAACACTGTTGACATGTGGGATTTTATAATAATATATAACTTCTATATGACACACAATCCTATAATACATTAAACACTGTTGACATGTGGGATTTTATAATAATATATAACTTCTATATGACACACAATCCTATAATACATTAAACACTGTTGACATGTGGGATTTTATAATAATATATAACTTCTATATGACACACAATCCTATAATACATTAAACACTGTTGACATGTGGGATTTTATAATAATATATAACTTCTATATGACACACAATCCTATAATACATTAAACACTGTTGACATGTGGGATTTTATAATAATATATAACTTCTATATGACACACAATCCTATAATACATTAAACACTGTTGACATGTGGGATTTTATAATAATATATAACTTCTATATGACACACAATCCTATAATACATTAAACACTGTTGACATGTGGGATTTTATAATATATATAACTTCTATATGACACACAATCCTATAATACATTAAACACTGTTGACATGTGGGATTTTATAATAATATATAACTTCTATATGACACACAATCCTATAATACATTAAACACTGTTGACATGTGGGATTTTATAATAATATATAACTTCTATATGACACACAATCCTATAATACATTAAACACTGTTGACATGTGGGATTTTATAATAATATATAACTTCTATATGACACACAATCCTATAATACATTAAACACTGTTGACATGTGGGATTTTATAATAATATATAACTTCTATATGACACACAATCCTATAATACATTAAACACTGTTGACATGTGGGATTTTATAATAATATATAACTTCTATATGACACACAATCCTATAATACATTAAACACTGTTGACATGTGGGATTTTATAATAATATATAACTTCTATATGACACACAATCCTATAATACATTAAACACTGTTGACATGTGGGATTTTATAATAATATATAACTTCTTTACCAATGTCTAAAAGGACAAATTTACGTTACCACTTTATTCAAGTATGGAGAGTATCCATAAACCCATTGACAAATATTAATTTCAGTGATATAATTATACTATTATTGTAAATTTAAAAAAAACAAGTTATACTGATATATTGATATATTGATAAGATGCTTAAGATTATGTTCACACAACATAACACTTGAATTTGGTGCATACCTGTATAATGGTGTAGCTAGAGAAATTATATTATGACAGAAAGACAGACAGACAGACAGACAGTTTATTCAAAACCATTAGGCTAAAAAGCCCATGAGGTCAAAACATATGCATGATAGAGATAGCGAACAGTGAAACTACATTTTGTAGTGACAATCTACACAATACACATAATAAAGCAAATCATCGTACAAAACAAAGAGAAGGCCCTGTAATTTTATACCCCAAAATCATTTG
>CM026391.1:9527010-9551386 GCA_014843695.1 Archivesica marissinica
CAATGGGTTTATGAATACTCTCCATACTTGAATAAAGTGGTAACGTAAATTTGTCCTTTTAGACATTGGAAAAGAAGTTATATATTATTGTAGTGTGTGTCAATAGTGTTATGTATTATAGGATTGTGTGTCATATAGAAGTTATATATTATTGTAGGATTGTGTGTGTCATATAGAGTTTAATGTATTATAGGATGGTGTGTCATATAGAAGTTATATATTATAGAAGTGTGTGTCAATAGAATGTATTATAGGATTGTGTGTCATATAGAAGTTATATATTATATGATGTGTTCAATAGTGTTTATATTATAGGATTGTGTGTCATATAGAAGTTATATATTATAGGATTTTGTGTCATATAGAAGTTATATATTATAGGATTGTGTGTCATATAGAAGTTATATATTATAGGATTGTGTGTCATATAGAAGTTATATATTATTGTAGTGTGTGTCAATAGTGTTATGTATTATAGGATTGTGTGTCATATAGAAGTTATATATTATAGGATTTTGTGTCAATAGAGTTATATATTATAGGATTGTGTGTCATATAGAAGTTATATATTATTATAAAATCTGTCAACAGTGTTTAATGTATTATAGGATTGTGTGTCATATAGAAGTTATATATTATTATAAAATCCCACATGTCAACAGTGTTTAATGTATTATAGGATTGTGTGTCATATAGAAGTTATATATTATTATAAAATCCCACATGTCAACAGTGTTTAATGTATTATAGGATTGTGTGTCATATAGAAGTTATATATTATTATAAAATCCCACATGTCAACAGTGTTTAATGTATTATAGGATTGTGTGTCATATAGAAGTTATATATTATTATAAAATCCCACATGTCAACAGTGTTTAATGTATTATAGGATTGTGTGTCATATAGAAGTTATATATTATTATAAAATCCCACATGTCAACAGTGTTTAATGTATTATAGGATTGTGTGTCATATAGAAGTTATATATTATTATAAAATCCCACATGTCAACAGTGTTTAATGTATTATAGGATTGTGTGTCATATAGAAGTTATATATTATTATAAAATCCCACATGTCAACAGTGTTTAATGTATTATAGGATTGTGTGTCATATAGAAGTTATATATTATTATAAAATCCCACATGTCAACAGTGTTTAATGTATTATAGGATTGTGTGTCATATAGAAGTTATATATTATTATAAAATCCCACATGTCAACAGTGTTTTAATGTATTATAGGATTGTGTGTCATATAGAAGTTATATATTATTATAAAATCCCACATGTCAACAGTGTTTAATGTATTATAGGATTGTGTGTCATATAGAAGTTATATATTATTATAAAATCCCACATGTCAACAGTGTTTAATGTATTATAGGATTGTGTGTCATATAGAAGTTATATATTATTATAAAATCCCACATGTCAACAGTGTTTAATGTATTATAGGATTGTGTGTCATATAGAAGTTATATATTATTATAAAATCCCACATGTCAACAGTGTTTAATGTATTATAGGATTGTGTGTCATATAGAAGTTATATATTATTATAAAATCCCACATGTCAACAGTGTTTAATGTATTATAGGATTGTGTGTCATATAGAAGTTATATATTATTATAAAATCCCACATGTCAACAGTGTTTAATGTATTATAGGATTGTGTGTCATATAGAAGTTATATATTATTATAAAATCCCACATGTCAACAGTGTTTAATGTATTATAGGATTGTGTGTCATATAGAAGTTATATATTATTATAAAATCCCACATGTCAACAGTGTTTAATGTATTATAGGATTGTGTGTCATATAGAAGTTATATATTATTATAAAATCCCACATGTCAACAGTGTTTAATTGTATTATAGGATTGTGTGTCATATAGAAGTTATATATTATTATAAAATCCCACATGTCAACAGTGTTTAATGTATTATAGGATTGTGTGTCATATAGAAGTTATATATTATTATAAAATCCCACATGTCAACAGTGTTTAATGTATTATAGGATTGTGTGTCATATAGAAGTTATATATTATTATAAAATCCCACATGTCAACAGTGTTTAATGTATTATAGGATTTTGTGTCATTTTCTGATCGTCTAACGCAACCCGTGGAAATACAAAGTTCAGTCGATAAAATAAAAATGTATCTTACATTAATAAACACAAATATCCTCTACCTCTTTTCAAATGAACATATAGAGGACAACACAATATGAAAGGTACTAATCAACCATTCATATTACACCGTTTATAAATGTATTGATGCATCTTGATACTGAGTACTGAATTTTAATTTCCAGCTGATGTACCTACAGTCTAAATCCAGCTTAGTTATAACCTTAATGGGTAAATTTAGAAAATTATTTATTTATGTTTCTCATTAAGTAATTTTAAATGACGCTTTAAATTTGATAGCATTCTATGAGTAGCTTAGTCGTGCCTATACTGTATGAATTTGTTTCGGAAACGACATTGAAAATTTAACTTTATTTATTTTACATCGATTGCGAAGCAAGTTTTAACAACTTATATTAATCACTCTCGTTGGCTCTGGTGAAAGCGCATATGTGGTCATTCATATGGAAGGAAACCGGAGTACCCGGAGAAAACCCACATGTCCGATCTGGCTACCATCGTATCATTGAAAGTTAGGTAAATAATTCATGTTATAATATTTTATCTAATGTTAGTAAATTAAATATGATAAATTATAGATAATATTCTATTACACCAACATTTACGACGCATTTTTGGAGTTTTAAAAAGTATTTTTTAATAAGAGAAAATTAGGATTTTTCATATTAAGCTTTATTGAAATGCTAAGGGGAATCTACCAACCTCACGTAATATAGCATTGGTGGGTGTCTTTTTTCGGAGTCCAAAAATCCATTTAATGAATTGATCGTGAAAAGTGTCAATTTCATTAAAATTGTAGACACTCCAAACGTCACCACATTTCATAGTGTCAACACTTACTTTCTTCAGATAACAACAGTATGCAAAATTGTCAACAAATGCAACCTTTTCATTATTAATACGTATATAAACATACGATCTATAAAAAAATATCAAAATCACAGACTGGTTTTAGACACATTCATTTTCAACCACATTTTAATGAGTACATATTTAACGTAATGATATACATTATTATGTCAATCGTTAATAGCTAAGACAAGATTTATTTAATTGTATCCATAATACCTCTTTATTTACAGCATCGATTTAAGCGTCTTCATAATTCTTGAAAAGACACCATCAATTCTTTTTTTATAAGAGTTTGTATTACTGAATGTAACATAAACACGAGTTCTTGGAATAATTATTAACATGTTCAACTTGTTCACAGATACGTGTCTCCTAATTATTATGATTCTCATCTTATTACAAATACATTTTTGAACAGGTGTCAAACATACACTTCACCAACGTTCAACATAACAAAACTATTTAGCAGTATAACACTTACATGCATATATCTCTTTGTATCTGTTTTTTCTTTTGTTTATTGGGTTTGCTGCCACCTTGTGTTCATGCACAAGTCCATGTGGCATTGTCTAAATATAAGATGATGCTATAAGTTTACTAACATTTAAAATAGACGTAGCAGTATGTATCGATTGTATGCAAATATACAGACGTCATGTCGTCGCTGAGACTACATTGCATAACCACACTTTGCACAATATTTACTACCTTGTCTCACAAGTACTCTGCTGCGCAAAGAACCTCTAGCTACTACACTACGAAGTCACTGAACTAAACAGAACAACGAGATACGACACTAGACACTAAATTGGTGATTTCAACAACGTTTCGTCATTGGTTAGCCGCTGGAGCCTGCTCAGGAATGGTGTTGTTAGGTAAACTGTCGTTTGCTCAAATGGGCAACCGGTAGCGACGTTATGTTTCATCATTTTCAATACCAAACAGTTGTAGTATTAGCGTTCAGAAGAATATTCGAATAAAATATTCATAATGAAATACGTACACCAAACTCATCGAGTCGTAACAGTATGACGCTTTGAGCAACCAAACTAAATTACTTGAGACTAACATTAATAATGCGTACTATATATGTCCGTCCGTCCAACTTTGAACGAGTAACGCTAATATACTTATTGAAATAAATATACAAATATATGTAAGTAAGTTTACTAAATATACAATGGAGTACCTTAAACTCGTTGAAGAGTTCAACACATTGATTGCCTTTGTGTTTATTAATATAATCCCATAGCTCAGGAATCCTGATGCCTGTCTGCGACTTATTGAAATGATAATAGTCAGATTCATCAGTATTACAGTGGATGCTTTTATCATCTGTGGAAAAAAGGAATAGCATTAATTTGATATCATTCTTACATACACTTGTGATTAGCTGCAATTGTATTTTCATTTTTAAATGGTATGTCAACAAAAAGATATTCTGGATGTTACAAACAATGATGTATGAATAAACAATACTATTAACATTATATGTATATATATATACCCTCCAAGCACACGTTTATATGTCCTTCTTTGCCACCCACGCGTTCGTTTATATGTTCTTCTTTAGCAAATAACACTTTCTCTGTGTGAATATTTGAAAAGCTCTTACTTTCATGTTGTTTAGAAGCCCTGAAAACAGATCAATCTATTACTGTATATAATTACGCATGTTTTAAAGTGTCACATACTGATAATATCAATGCGAATTACTCAAAGTAATATAGATTTCAATACATATAGAATAAAAAGATAGTCAACAGATGATATTTGCAAACTCAGGACTTATTGTACCGTATTTAATAGACTTGCTTAAAGCGACACTACATCAGTGAAAACACAAATTGTTACAGAATGTATTTTCCTATTATATGGTATAATTGTTTTCAAACATTTTGCCTTAAAAACTGAGTATTTCATCTAATAAACAAACGTCGTATACGTGGTTTGTTGACATAACAAAATAATGTAAATAGGATCGACATCCATGAGTAATACAACTAGTGTATAACACGATTTATGGTACAGATTTACCGTTATATCTCACAATTGTGCCTATTTATTTGTAGACTAATCTTAGTAGTTACATTATCTCTAAACGACATTATCTCGAGTTTAGTATTGACTCCGATGACAAACAAACGTCAATTCAGGAGCATGGATGACCGTTATGTGAAATCCTACTTTCAATTTTGAAAGTGTGTAGACCACAAAAACACTGTTTATTGATTCAATGTTAGTGTTCGAATGTATTCGGAAGAATTTGTAGTAGCAAAGTATTTATATGTGAACAAATGCATTTTATATGATTTGTGCGATGTATTTATTCAAATAGCTATAACAAGTAATTACGAGTACAGTCCGATTCATGGTATGTCTTCATTTTAAGTATGTTATGCTGCGAATAACTGTAATTAATATTAGTATCTAATATTTGAGATTTGTCTTACGCTCTCCTCTTCATTAAGAAAAGTCCTATTACTACAGCAATAACGATCATCAATATAGCTCCAAGAACGCCGCCAACAATACCGCCAACGGGGGTTGGTGGAGCTGGGCCTTTCAGCAACGCTGCAAACATAAGGTGATTTATGAGCGTCGATCATCCACATGACATGCCCAATCAACTGAATGCTAAGCTGTATTTCCATGGTACTAATTTGTTTGTTTGTTTGGTTGTGTGGGGTTAAAGATGCACACATGGCTTAGATCATGTGGCGACTCTGAACTACCATTACCAGAACAGAACAGTACAACATTTTATTATCAGATATGGCGACTCTGAACTACCATTACCAGAACAGAACAGTACAACATACAACATTTTATTATCAGATATGGCGACTCTGAACTACCATTACCAGAACAGAACAGAACAGTACAACATACAACATTTTATTATCAGACTTGTACATAGTACATAATCATATACTAATACATAATCATGTACTGGCTAGATACATATTCAAGTGTGTTAATCGTATTAGTAACAGAGGATGAATATTATATGTCAGCAGAATATCATACACTATCAAGTATGATTTATCAAGAAACACATTAAACTGTCGTTAGAGCGTTTCTGTAATACAAAGCTTTTTCATATAATTTGCTAATATAAATATATTGTTTTATCAGATGTATTTAATAATTCTCGATATTTATATACCGACAATATGTGTGTCGAAGGTTAATGTAGTATGGGCAAACACATACAAAGTGGTATTCATCTTCTATGTCATTGGTATTGCAATAAAAGATATATCGTTCAGTTCTGTGTATTATAGTGGGCGCATAGATATTACGTACTAAGTATCTTAAACCATATTATAGTCATTGGCCAAACATTAGTAAGTTTGAACAAATCATGTCAGAACATTCAAAACGGTGTATTCTTAATACTGCTATGTTCATATAGTATGCATCAATCAGTAGGACTAGAAATTAATACATTCTAATATTTTAAATAATTATATTAATACATCAAATTGACATCAATTATATTTATGCAATTCAGATCTTCTGATTCTTGTTCATAAGAAACTATTTAAGAGACTTCTCGCTAATGTTGTGTGCATCCACTACAATGTGTTATCACTAGTCTTGTATTTGTAGTTACTGGTATTATATTTGTAATTGCTAGTATTGTATCTGTAATTGCTGGTATTATATCTGTAATTGCTGGTATTATATTTGTAATTGCTGGTGTTGTATCTGTAATTGCTGGAATTATATTTGTAATTGCTGGTATTGCGTTTGTAATTACTGGTATTGACTATTACATTTGTTCTAAGCATCTTGTAGTTGTTGTCGTCGTCGTTGTTGTCGTTGTTGATGATGATAATGAGTATGGTGATGAGTGCAATGCCACAACTACGTCATGATTGTGATGTCATAACTACGTCATGATTGTATGTCATAACTACGTCATGATTGCAATGCCACAACTACGTCATGATTGTGATGTCATAACTGTTGTTTGTTTGCTTGTTTTGGGTGTATAAAGTCGCACCAACAGCTTAGGTCACACGGCGACTCATATACACATAACATGGCAATTCAATACACATAATCCCAATTTACCAAATTATGAACAATAAATATTTACATATTAATGAACAAAGTATGCTATCAGGAAGCAGTTGTTGGTTCAATGGTTGTTTTCTTAGCATAAAGGATTTGTTAATAAATTATATTTTCCTGTTCTAATAATTGTTCTGGTGAAGGAAGACCTTGGGTGCGTCCTCACATGAAATAATTGTAACCGGCATCACATTTTCTGTCATCACAAACTGAACATAGCAATGCTTACATTACATAATTGATCAGATATATGTGGCCAATAATAAATAAAAAAAGATCATGCAACAAATAACGTGTACATGTAGCATTTCGGCAAACCGTGTTCATTGTTTGTGTACAGAAGGATATATATTGGCATTATCTCTGTTACAGTGAGGTTTGGAAAAATGTTCGACTGTTTAGGTTTGTATGATAGATGCAAGTATATTTCAAACACACGACATGTGTTTCTACATATAGTATGAATATGAGCCTGCGAACATAGGATAGACCATTTGCATCAAGTAGTACTAGTATGTGATGACTGTTCGTAGATATAAAAAGGCCGAAGGCATCCACGGTAACTTTTACAGACGGATATGTAGCCCAGTGGTAAAACACTGGACTGGTAATCCAGGGATCGCAGGTTCGATCCCCCGTCTGACCATAATAAAATTAACAGTCTTTCAGATGGGACGTTAAACCGAGGTCTCGTGTCGGTGCTTTACACTGTGCATGTAAAAGAACCAGAGGAGACTCTGTAATGAGTCTCTGTCTGTATCATTGCACTATCCTCCACAATCTAAAATTACTAATCTCTTCAGGAGGATAAATAAACGTACAACACACACACGGTAACTTTAAACACACCCGATGTAGTTCATACCGCTAATGGAAACTATTAACTCGCGATTCATTACTTATATTTACATTAATTATTCTTTTCACTGAGACAAAACAAAACAAATATCACACTTTCCAATTAAAAGGTATTTAGTCCAACTTTGCGATTTATCGTGTGTCGGGGATCTCATAATTAGATCATCCTTGGAACTGCCTAAACTGTAAGGCACGCCTTTTCTCGCGACGAGTGGTGCTTAAAACTGCGAATGCGCATGGCCGTAACTTCGAGTGCACATGTCAGCTGCATATCATTAGTTGGAAACCCTAATACGACATTGTATGCAAGCAGGGCACATACGTTCATCGACGGAAATGCAATAACGATGTAACTATACCTATTTGATACATTAGAAATTGGAATACGATGGAATACTTACCACCAACACTACAAGACGGTCCTTGCCAACCCGGATCGCACTGTGCTGTGCCACATGAACCATTAATAGTATCACAATGTGAACTAGTTATGCAATGACACGTCAAATTACAAGCGGCTCCAAATGTAGGATGGCTGCAAACTGATATACAATTATCTTTAGTTGCATTTTTATGGATAAGTGTTACGACTGTTTGGTTTATTATCTGGTTTACTGGTTGATATGCAGATTGTGTGCACCAGTGTTGCTATGGTACGTAATATTCATGCAGATTACGTGCATCAGTGTTGCTATGGTACGTACTATTCATGCAGATTATGTGCATCAGTGTTGCTATGGTACGTAATATTCATGCAGATTACGTGCATCAGTGTTGCTATGGTACGTACTATTCATGCAGATTATGTGCACCAGTGTTGCTATGGTACGTACTATTCATGCAGATTATGTGCACCAGTGTTGGTTGCTATGGTACGTAATATTCATGCAGAGTATGTGCACCAGTGTTGTTGCTATGGTACGTAATATTCATGCAGATTATGTGCACCAGTGTTGCTATGGTACGTAATATCCATGCAGATTATGTGCACCAGTGTTGCTATGGTACGTAATATTCATGCAGATTATGTGCACCAGTGTTGCTATGGTACGTAATATTCATGCAGATTATGTGCACCAATGTTGCTATGGTACGTAATATTCATAAAGATTATGTGCACCAGTGTTGCTATGGTACGTAATATTCATGCAGAGTATGTGCACCAGTGTTGCTATGGTACGTAATATTCATGCAGAGTATGTACACCAGTGTTGTTATGGTACGTAATATTCATAGTGTTGCTATGGTACGTAATATTCATGCAGAGTATGTGCACCAGTGTTGCTATGGTACGTAATATTCATGCAGAGTATGTACACCAGTGTTGGTTGCTATAGTACATACTATTCATGCAGATTATGTGCACCAGTGTTGCTATGGTACGTAATATTCATGCAGATTATGTGCACCAGTGTTGCTATGGTACGTAATATTCATATAGATTATGTGCACCAGTGTTGGTTGCTATGGTAAGTAATATCAATGGTGATTATGTGCACCAGTGTTGGTTGCTATGGTACGTAATATTCATGCAGTGTATGTACACCAGTGTTGCTATGGTACGTAATATGCATGCAGAGTATATGCACCAGTGTTGCTATGGTATGTAATATTCATGCAGGGTTAGCATAATAGATAAATCAATAATAACTATTATTTCACAACATTTTTATAATTGAACGAGTTTTAAGTCGTATGTCATAATTGCATAGCGACATTGCAAGAAGATCCAGGGGCCTTCGTGATCCCAGTACGACAAGACTACTCCGTTGTTATAATCGTTGTATTGAAATCTCTTGCCGCTATGGACTCGAATCCATCTGGATGTCGAATGATTTTAAATGATGGAGCTATCCAGTTATTCACTTGCTTCAGAAGTGTCTGAAATACTGTTCGGGTGGACTCCATCACCACTAACATCTAAAGTGTCGTCACATGACTTCATCACCAGTGTGAATTTAAACCCAACAAACAAACAAAGAAAATGCGACGGCAAAACAATCACATAGTTGCAAGTATGTTAAAGCACATATTTGTACCTGTGTCACACGATTGTTCTTGCCATCCGGGCGCACATCCATCTGAACAGAAGCCTGTATTGGGCTCACAGTCAGCATCATCCTTGCAGTAACATTCACTTGAGCAATTATATCCAAAGGTGCCGTGACCACAAACTAATAGAGAGTTAGTTGCAACAACAGAGTAGAATTATACATATAGCTGCATCAGGATAAGTGCAACGACTCTCTGGTTTACTAGTTGGTAGTCTCACTTGAATATTCAAGTTGTCGTATAGAGGTAAATATAAACAGCATTTTATCTCGAGTATAGTAGAAGACAGTAAGCATAATATGTATAGCAATTATCTACATGTCAATATCCGTTACATCAATCTACAATTCCAAGCATAAATACCATTATTCGTCATAAGGAAGAAAACTACATCGTTATCCGCTTTATTATTATATTACATATTACATACCGATATTGTACGGCAGCAGAGCATAGCTGATGTTTCTTTCAACACATGCATAGGAACATAATCAGAAACACGTTAATATAAACATTTATAATGCTATACTCAAACTAGCACTGTAACAGCCGCTATACACATGTCATACCTGTGTCACACGATTGTCCTCGCCATCCCGGCGCACATTCATCTGAACAGAATCCTGTATTGTGCTCACAGTCAGTAGCATCCTTGCAGTAACATTGACTTGAACAACTATATCCAAAGGTGCCGTGACCACATACTAATAGAAGGTTGCAATAACAGAGTAGAATTATATATACATCTTAAAATTAGCTTTAGCTGCATGCTCCAGGTTCAGTGCAACGACTCTCTTATTGGATATTCAGATTGTGTCCATGGGTGTTGCTGTAGTATGGAATATGCATAGCACTTTTCCTCGAGTATAATGGAGGGCAGTAAACCTATGTATAGAAATTATCTGCAGCTCATTATCAGTTAAATCAATCTACAATTCCAGGCATAAATAACATGATTCCTCATAGGAAAGAAAACTACATCATTATCACCGTAATTTAGTCAATAACATACCGTTATTGAAAGGCGGCAGAACAGAGCAGAACAAAAAACTGAACATAGCTGATGTTTCTTACGACACATACATTACTACATAATCAGAAACACGTTAATATAAACATTTATATTACTATACTCAAACAAGCACTGTAACAACAGCTATACAAATGTGATACCTGTGTCACACGATTGTCCTTGCCATCCCGGCGCACATCCATCTGAACAGAATCCTTCCTTGTGCTCACAGGCAGCATTATCCTTGCAGTGACATTCACTTAAACAACTATATCCAAAGGTGCCGTGACCACAAACTATATAGAATATTACAACAAATGAATATTATTATGCAATAATTCACAACTATCTTTAGCTGCGTTGTTTGGGATAACTGTTACGACAATCTGGTTTATTGTCACCTGAATACTCAGACTATTCATGAATGGTGCAATAATAGGGAATACATATAATTATTCTCGAGAACAGCAAATGACAGATAATGTATGGAGAATAATTATCTGCAACTCAATATCAGTTACACAAGTCTACGCATGCATACTATTGTTCATCACAAGGAAGAACACTATATCGTATTCAGTCTTATAATTACATATCGATACTTAAAGGCAGCAACACAGAGCGAAACAGAGCTGTTGTTCCCTTTATCGTAGGCATAAGTGCATAATCAGAAACACATATATATATGTAACGAGTGCTAGCCGTTTCACTTTTGAATTCAATACGATTCTGTTACTTATCAATTTATTCCTCACACACACTTACTGCTACACAAACTCAATCCCCAAACAATGCAATGCGAGAGTATATATATGGTAGGTATGCTCCTTCTGAACTAATATGCATGTAAATCATGAAAACATCATGATACTAAAGAAAACGGGTATGAACATAGACAATGGAAGGTTCTCTTGGAAGGGGTCATCCATGGAAGGAGCAATCCACAGAAGGAGCAGTCCATGGAAGGAGCAATCCATGGAAGGAGCCACCCACAGCAGGAGCAGTCCATAGAATGAGCAATCCATGGAAGGAGCCATCCACAGCAGGAGCAGTACATGGAAGGAGCAGTCCATGGAAGGAGCAATCCATGGAAGGAGTAATCCACAGGAGTAAACAGGACTGGTAAGTACTTGACCGAATCGCGGGGATCGTACTTCAATCAAGCCCTGCGAAATACATCAATTTCACTACATATATATTTTTTTTTACTCATAATCATATCGAATTGACAAGTGCTATACAATCCGGACATGTGGCATAGATGATAAACTGTCAGTTGTCGATATCTAATACATCTAAAAATGTAATGATACTTGGTGTGTATAATAAAACATTTTAATCCATTTTTTCCTCAAACAAAAAAAATGTGTATAGTATAATAATAATCTGACACATTATAATGATACATACCTATTGTTCTAATTCCAAGGTACAACATAATTGCCAATATATACTCAGCCAAAAATGAAGTGTGAATAGAATTTAGACAATCATGTACGAAATTGGCCGAACTTGAATCCGTTTTGAAAATATGACGTAAATGCGTAAGGATTATGTAGCGGTACTGCCTAGCCAATTGTTACACATGCTCTATCTAACGGTATTGCCTAGACAATTGTTACACATGCTCTACCTAACGGTATTGCTTAGCCAATTGTAACACATGCTCTACCTAACGGTATTGCCTAGCCAATTGTAACATATGCTCTACCTAACGGTATTGCTTAGACAATTGTTACACATGCTCTACCTAACGGTATTGCTTAGCTAATTGTAACACATGCTCTACCTAACGGTATTGCCTAGCCAATTGTAACATATGCTCTACCTAACGGTATTGCGTAGACAATTGTTACACATGCTCTACCTAACGGTATTGCTTAGCTAATTGTAACACATGCTCTACCTAACGGTATTGCCTAGCCAATTGTAACATATGCTCTACCTAACGGTATTGCCTAGACAATTGTTACACATGCTCTACCTAACGGTATTGCTTAGCTAATTGTAACACATGCTCTACCTAACGGTATTGCCTAGCCAATTGTAACATATGCTCTACCTAACGGTATTGCGTAGACAATTGTTACACATGCTCTACCTAACGGTATTGCCTAGCCAATTGTTACACATGCTCTACCTAACGGTATTGCCTAGACAATTGTAACACATGCTCTACCTAACGGTATTGCCTAGCCAATTGTAACACATGCTCTACCTAACGGTATTGCGTAGACAATTGTTACACATGCTCTACCTAACGGTATTGCCTAGCCAATTGTAACACATGCTCTACCTAACGGTATTGCGTAGACAATTGTTACGCATGCTCTACCTAACGGTATTGCCTAGCCAATTGTAACACATGCTCTACCTAACGGTATTGCCTATACAATTGTTACCCATGCTCTACCTAACGGTATTGCCTAGCCAATTGTCAATTGCCAAACGACATATATATATTAGTACAACATTGAGTTCACTGGTAAAGCATGAAGCATAATGTTCACGATCAATTATAGTACATTGGAAATGTCACCCTGACCTGGACTGTGTGCAACTGAATGGTATTAGTGTACGTATTCTCTGCTGAACAATTTACAAACATTGATTTACTGATTGCAAAGTTACACGAGAAGGATTCAGACACACTCACCTCTATGACTGAGTATTCTCGATTCTATATATTCTCTTCTTAGCAGATATGTTTGTTTGTATTCTAAGTGAATTAATAAATGTACAGAAATCACTACATGTCAATTGTTAATATCATTTTATTTATTTTCAGAAGTATGTAAACCTATGTATATTTGAATTATCCTATAATTGTGCATATCATTACTTGTTCGAAATGTGAGCATTACGCGACTTTTATAAGACACTTGATATTATACAACATTTCCACCAAAAGTGACCATTTCTAACATATACAAGTCACATAGAATAGAACAAAATAATCGGCTTTACAAAAATCACTATGAGATTCAAAAACGAGTTAAGGTATTAAGCGTTAGTACTCGATCCAATGATTCGGAATAATATATCCGAACACATTCGCTCTTACAAAACTCTGATACATTTCATTTATAACTTGGTGGTATGGGTCAAACATATTTAAAATGTAATCCTATATAAGCATTGTAGGTTTACGTCGTTTTGTTCGAACATGCGTATGTTACAAGTTATATGTGTACGTATATAGAAATGTTGTATACTATGCATACCCGTGTATATTTTATGTATATATGAGATTATTCGTATGGGTAATTGGGTCACCACGTGCAAATAATATAAATTATTATATATCATTGATAATTCAGCAATATGATTGGCTGAAAACAGATCACGTGGGTGAATAGTTTTCGACTATCCGACCTGATTTCCACAATTCGAATCCATTCCGATACTTAGTTCCGCGAGCATTGTGGCTATGTCAATTTTGGTTGCTATTGCACATGCATGCGCGTTTCTACAGTGCCTTCAAATAAAATAAAGCTACATTCGAATGTATGCTAATTCTAGCGACAACTACCGGACTTTTCCTTGTGCACCATTCTACTGGTGGAGTCTACGACGCAAAGAAGTAGAATAGCTGATCGATTCGGCCAGTTAACGTCCGAGGACGAACTAGACTTACTTGTCGAACAAATACACTCAACGGCAACAAAAAGTGATTTCGTCAGTACACCCAAACCGACACAGAATATTCATGGGAGGATCTGTTATATTGAAACGTCGTATCGGTGACTGATCTTCATATGGGATAAGATCACACTCTAGAATATAACATATAACTTCATATATATTATGGCCTAGATGTGCTGATCGAATATGCTTGTTTTTATAGGGTCGACAAAATAAACAGTTTGCTTCAAATACTGTCAAGGCAGATTGAAGACAATGCTTTTGATGAACGAGCATTATTACGTTGTATCCGTCTTGTACTGACATTATATGACTTCATATAAATTCATCAAATAATGATCGAAGAAACAGACACAAACAGAAACTTCAAAACAAGACTTCAAAACAAGACGACCATTGCACTGGGTCATATTGTGATACACACGTGATCAATGCAATGGCACCAATATGAGCAATTATTGAGTGTTCCAACAAAATAGTAGTGTTGGTACTACCGTTAGCGTGACTGTGACCACACGGAGTTACAAACACAACATGGACAGTGACCACATATATTTACAATCAGAGCATGGACTTGACCACACGGAGTTGCAAACACTGCATGGACAGTGACCACACGGAATTACAAATACAGCATTGACCGTGACCACACGGAGTTACAAACACAGCATGGAGAGTGACCACACGGAGTAACAAATACAGCATGGACCGTGACCACACCGAGTAACACATACAGCATGGACAGTGACAACACGGAGTTACAAATACAGCATGGACAGTGACAACACGGAGTTACAAATACAGCATTGACCGTGACCACACGGAGTAACAAATACAGCAAGGACAGGAAACACATGGAGTTACAAATACAGCAAGGACCGTGACAACAATGAGTTACAAATACAGCAAGGACCGTGATCCCGTGATCACAAGGAGTAACACACACAATGTGGAAACGTACGGGGGCAATACTAATCGTTAGCCTTTGCTAGAAAACTAAGCGAATACGGAAATCTAATATGCGACGATCGTACTCTTTCTAATGTGTTGATCTCCATAGTATGATATAAATATGTCATTTATCGATACCACTACCTTCTATGTAATGTCATCATTGGTTATACTTCTTTGCAAATAAAATATCGTACTTGTATCGCACGCTAGTCCTTGCCAACCATCCAAGCACACTGTCGTCTGACATCTTCCTGTCACAGAGTTACAAGACTGCTGGTCTGAACAGTGACATTGATGTGAACACCCCGTTCCAAATCTTCCCACATCACAGACTGCATATATAATACAATATTGTAAATAATCGATAGCAATTCATACAAATGTATTTAATATAGAGAGTGTGAAACAACGCATATCGCTATTTAATAAATACATTCAACACACAATCAATGCGGGCGGACCGGACGGGACGGGGGACAGACGGGACGGAAGAACGGACAGAGGGGACGGAAGGACGGACAGATAATTGACAACAACATGAACAGTTGAATGGGAGTAAATTACATTTTACACATTATATATGCACATTATACATATACATATGAGTAGCTTGCGTGTATTTCCGATGTTCCAACAGCTGCATAGATTCACATATTCATAATATAATGTATGTGCTCCTCTACATCCGAATGTTCCAACAGCTGAATAGATTCACATATTCATAATAGAATGTATGTGCGCCTCTACATCCGAATGTTCCAACGGCTGCATAGATTCACATATTCATAATATAATGTATGTGCTCCTCTACATCGGAATGTTCCAACAGCTGCATAGATTCACATATTCATAATATAACGTATGTGCTCCTCTCTACATCGGAATGTTCCAACAGCTGCATAGATTCACATATTTATAATATAATGTATGTGCTCCTCTACATCGGAATGTTCCAACAGCTGCATAGATTCACATATTCATAATAGAACGTATGTGCTCCTCTCTGCATCGGAATGTTCCAACAGCTGCATAGATTCACATATTTATAATATAATGTATGTGCTCCTCTACATCGGAATGTTCCAACAGCTGCATAGATTCACATATTCATAATATAATGTATGTGCTCCTCTACATCGGAATGTTCCAACAGCTGCATAGATTCACATATTCATAATATAATGTATGTGCTCCTCTACATCCGAATGATCCAACAGCTGCATAGATTCACATATTCATAATAGAATGTATGTGCTCCTCTACATCGGAATGTTCCAACAGCTGCATAGATTCACATATCATAATATAATGATGTGCTCCTCTACATCGGAATGTTCCAACAGCTGCATAGATTCACATATTCATAATATAATGTATGTGCTCCTCTACATCCGAATGTTCCAACAGCTGCATAGATTCACATATTCATAATAGAATGTATGTGCTCCTCTACATCCGAATGTTCCAACAGCTGCATAGATTCACATATTCATAATATAATGTATGTGCTCCTCTACATCCGAATGTTCCAACAGCTACATAGATTCACATATTCATAATAGAATGTATGTGCTCCTCTACATCCGAATGTTCCAACAGCTGCATAGATTCACATATTCATAATAGAATGTATGTGCTCCTTTACATCCGAATGTTCCAACAGCTGCATTGATTCACATATTCATACTAGAAAGCATGTGATCCTCTACATCCAAATGTTCGGCTTAAAAGGTCTTTTTTCAGGGAAAACAAAAACAATCCGGCTAATTCATTTTCATTAAGAGTTTTAGTAATAATAGAATGGCTGTGTACTTTAATACATATATATTATATCTCACAAATGCCTATACTTATATCGTTTTCCATTTGTCTGATATCACCAACACTTAATGCAACATGCGATATAGAAGGTCTAGTGCTATATAATCTTGCTCTGTTGCGCTGTAACGATATGTACATATATTATAATTGAATAATTGCGATACTTACGTTTTTGATATAATTTAAACTCGCAAATCGTAAGGACCTGTTGCTGAAGTGTTATGATGAAATACCGTGCGATGATAGCAGGTTGTAAGTATTTGGTGAAGTGGGTGTTGTGGTTGGTGATTGTGGGTATTGTATACACCTTTACTCCATTAGTATTGCCGCCAGCCAAGGATACATTGCCAGCGTAGAAAACAGCATATTGTAACTGGTATGCGTAACTTGCTAAACATCAAAATATAAAAACAATAATATCAACCTGAATACAAATCAACAGTCCTAAGTTTCTAACTGCATCAATATGACATGACAAACCAACAATCCAACTTGTCTAACTGCATCAATATGATATGACAAAACAACAGTCCTACCTGTCTAACTGCATACATAGGATATGCCAAACCAACAGTCCTACTTGTCTAACTGCATCAATATGATATGACAAACCAACAGTCCTACTTGTCGAACTGCATCAATATGATATGACAAACCTACAGTCCTACTTGTCTAACTGCACCAATATGATATGACAAACCAACAGTCCTACTTGTCTACCTGCATCAATATGATATGATAAACCAACAGTCCTACTTGTCTAACTGCACCAATATGATATGACAAACCAACAATCCTACTTGTCTAACTGCACCAATATGATATGACAAACAAACAGTCCTACGTGTCTAACTGCACCAATATGATATGACAAAAACCAACAGTCCTACTTGTGTAATTACATCAATATGATATGGCAAACCAATGGTTCTACTTGTCTAATTGTACCAATATGATATGACAAAAACCAACAGTCCTACTTGTTTAACTACATCAATATGATATGACAAACCAACAGTCCTACTTGTCTAACTGCACCAATATGATATGACAAACCTACAATCCTACTTGTTTAACTGCATCAATAGGATATGACAAACCAACATTAATACTTGTCTAACTGCATCAATATGATATGACAAACCAACAATCCTACTTGTCTAACTGCATCAATAGGATATGACAAACCAACAATCCTACTTGTCTAACTGCATCAATATGATATGACAAACCAACAATCCTACTTGTCTAACTGCATCAATAGGATATGACAAACCAACAATCCTACTTGTCTAACTGCATCGATAGGATATGACAAACCAACAATCCTACTTGTCTAACTGCATCAATAGGATATGACAAACCAACAATCCTACTTGTCTAACTGCATCAATAGGATATGACAAACCAACAATCCTACTTGTCTAACTGCATCAATAGGATATGACAAACCAACAACCTACTTGTCTAACTGCATCAATAGGATATGATAAACACATAGTTCATTTAAAATATGTGTTAAGTAAGTGGGTTGAGTTAGCTGATCTGATCCTTTCCCCCAATCTTAACTGTGCTTTTGCAATGCTTCCTGTGTTATGTACCATTCTTGTTTAAACTAACTTGAGAGTCAATCATATACAACATAACAGCATCAGATCGAATCTAACTGTCTCTTTGCTCTCCGATACATGTACAAGAAGTAAACGATAGATTCATGAGTACGCATATAAACATGAGTAAAATATAATTGCATTCTAAATTGAGTTCTTCATTCACTCTAGGACATTACCCCTCTAATCCGAACTGTATATATGTGATGGATTACTAAGATACAGACTCACTGAATTCACGTGTAAATGATTAGGAAGTAGAGAACAGACGACAAACCGCTATTACAGATGCTATATTACAGAGAACTACATTAGATAAGTTCAATGGTGTAAGTGCAGAGGTAAGTGCAGAGGTAATATATATATAGCATACTTGTCTGACGACCAAATACTTCCAATGCATCTATAAGGTACTTGTTTCCCAGATTAATCTGCCACCATGAAGGTATGGCTCCATTAGTAACACTGCAGCATTTACACGCATGTATAAGTTGACTATCATTTCCATCAATTCCATCTATTGCGTTTGGAGAATCGTAACCATTGTATATGCTAGATTGACTTGTGGTAACCGAGTCCTGCAGACGGCTGATGAGATTTGCACCTGCAAATATTGACATTATATCGATTATTCGGGATATATTCCTAAATACCATTCCATTACACGCATTGGCTAAACCAAAACTAACGGACATATGTTGGTCCACATCGAAACTAAGAGTTCGAACCAACGACCATAACAAGCTTAAAATCCACTTTGCCCGTTCTCTATCATTCAAGGCCATGTATTTCATAAGGAATGAGGATCTATAAAGCAATTAAACTAAGTTGAAATAAGTAGAACGTGAGCTAGTAGTTTGTATTTAGTTTAGTCTATACAACTTTATTTGAGCTCGATTGCGAAACAAGTTCCTACAACTTATATTAATCACTCTCGAGACCTCATTCTAATGGTGGAATCCATTAAACACCTTGCCTTAGGGCACAATCGTAACGGATCCAGCAGAGCTCGAACTCCGGAACGTTCGCACCTGAAGCGTTGTATTGTCAGTGGTATAGCTTACATTTATAAGTCGCTATGTCTGCAAGCAGTCGACGACAATGCCTATACAGTGGAGTCCGCCTGAATCCAGGCAGTAATTACGTAGAGGAATTGTGTGATGATTTAGCTCTTGAGATTGCAAGGTGATTATGGTTTATTTTGGAGATAAGTTTATCTTTTGTGTGTCTATCTTCTTAGATAACTTGATTAAAAGATTCAATCTGTATTATGCTTAGTGTTCCCACACTCTCACTTCCTCAGATCAACGCACACTTACTCTTCAGAATATAATGTTTCCCTGTGAATCTACGTATGACACAAGATTAACTTTTATTATTGGATGTGTATGCAACGCACACTTACTCTTCAGAATATAAAGTTTCCCGGTGAATCTACGTATGACACAAGATTAACTTGTATTATTGGATGTGTATGCAATGCACACTTACTCTTCAGAATATAATGTTTCCCGGTAAATCTACGTATGACACAAGATTAACTTTTATTATCGGATGTGTATGTACACTTACCAAGTCCTTCACAGCTAACGAGTATTCCACCATAGAGTAAAATGCACCAACATATACCCATGATTCCTATAAGCAGCTAGACAGAGATCTGAAAATAAATGTCCGGATGTTATTAATAAGACATATCTTACTATAAATATAGATTAGCCTAAATAATTCAGTATCTGATTTCTGCACTTACATTATATTTAACGTCACGACATGAGCAGTTCTGCACTTACATTCTATTTAACTCTACGACATGAGCAGCTCTACACTTACATCCTATTTAACTTTACGACATGAGCAGTTCTGCACTTATATCCTATTTAACTCTACGACATGAGCAGTTCTGCACTTACATTCTATTTAATTTTACGACATGAGCAATTCTGCACTTACATCCTATTTAACTTTACGACATGTGTCTGTCATTGACAATATGTGTTGGTGCTTCATAAGGATGAGAATGACACTTAATGTTTACCTGGTTATATAAAATAATATCTCATTCGACATCAGGTAAACATATTCATTCAATATCTAATTGAATAATCGGAATGATTATTGCAACATATGACATGCACGGACGGACACATGGGTAGAACCACTGACCTACCATAATCCAGCTGGATAGCTTCCTCACTTGAAATAATTCGACACCCCAAGTGCATTTCGAATCTACAGCGACGGGGGGAGGTGCTATATTCATGAACTGTTTGTGACATATTGAGGCATTCTGATTCAGGAATAGTGATTTTGACGGATATATGGTCTGATGTGTGTCACATGTGTTGCTATTTATAGTATCAATATTGTATTTCTTGATCAGAAATAGCCAATGTAGAGGACCACATACGACGGTCAGTTCTTCACGTTTGACTGAGCCACCAAATGGTCCATCCTGCACGGTTGTATCAGTAGAGAATGAGTATGACACCTAATGTAGAGAAATCAGGGAATGCTATGATGGATGCGTCTAATGATGCTCATGCATTTGTTGATTCATGTATTGGGTCCCATCGTGTCACAAGAGTTTACACTCCTTTCACTGGTAGTAGGAAGAGGTATCGTTTCGTGCCAACTAGCACTGACAGTGAGTCAGTTGTTAATAAGTCACATGGCAACGCCAAGGCTAAAAATACCCTGTATTACGATAAACTCGAATCACTTATTGGTAGTTATGTTATATTTATATTTCGGGTGTTACGCCTGAATCAGCATTATTGTGGGCTATATCGCCGGCGGGCAGTTTACAGGCTCCAACGGTTAACCAGTACTTGGGTGCACCAACCTCCGTAAGAAAGAACTGTTTCATATAAATGAGACACGGTCTGAGCGGGGCTCGAACCCGTGACCATCATAGATGATAGGGTACAGTGGTATACAAGTCACCGACCTTAACCACTCGACCACGGAGGCGGACCTTATTCGTAGTACTCTCCGCAGACATGTACATTATTTTCACTGAGAGTCGAGTATGGAACAGCACATAGACAACATGGTTGCATAAATACTAGACAAGCTAGTGAAATCGAAGCTGTCACTAAATCGAAAAGATATAGACACTCATTTTGAATGTTGATACGGAGTTAGTTGACATTCAAGGTAGAATTCAGAATGTAAGTCAGACTGTTTCATCATCGCTAACAGTTCTACTAGTGACTTGTCTGAAACCACAATGAAAGAACCGGGTAAACACATTCATCAAAGACTGCTTTCTATGCTAGTGCAGAGTGTAAATCGATGGTCACCAATACTGGATCCAGGGTGATAATTTCTACCTATTAATGTCACGGCGCTAACAGAAACATATATTTTTTAATATATATAATTCACGGGTAAGGACAGATTACTATTGTTGGCAGAATCTGGAGCCAGACCAGTTTGCTATTTACTTGTGTGTTTCAATCGTTGTGTTCAAGTTTAAATGTATGTACACAAGTGAGATTATGAAATAAATAAATTATAGAAAATAAAGAATGTCACGGCGAAATATGTACTGTCTAATGAAGGTGCTCAAATCGCACTCCAGGCCCCGAGGTTATAAAACTTTTCTCCAATATCAAAACTCAGTCTCAAGCGCCTGGATGGTTCAGCTGACAGTAACACTCAGAATCAACCAATCAGATTATGTGAGCTTGAGTTTGAGATCTGAGAAAAGGTTTATAACCTCCGGGCCAGATGTTCTGGTATTTATATTCACCGTGATCTATCTCAGACTGATAAGAGTGATGAGCAGTAATTGGAGGACAATTGATTGTGCTCTTAGGCAGCATAATCTAGCGCTCGGGGAGGTATGCATTGTTAGTGGGAATAATGATGACAACTCAGCGAATGATCGTTCGGAGGATCGTACTTGACAATCGTGATAGTACACGAGGACATTCACAGAGTCGCGACAGTTGGAATGGAATAGGTCGCTTACGAAAATGGCAACAACGGACTGCACTGTGGCTACAGGAAGCAAATCAAACTGAGTGAACGTCAGGATTTAGAACGTCGGGGTTTGGAACGTCGGGATTTGGAACGTCAGGGATTGTAGTTTTTAACCGTGATTGTGCTGTTGTATGTATATAGTTGAGACTCATATTTTAAATGATAATATGCTACACGTGGATGAACACCAATGGTTTGGTCTCAATAGTGATAATATACACAACACTACGTTCCGGTGGAGTAGGTTTTTTGATTAAAATTATATTTGCATTGAAATATTAGTTCATTACTAGTTGCAGCCGGAAGATTAACCTATTCGCAATGTTGTTGGTTTTAAGCTCATGTAAATGTGAATTATTTGTTTATTTTATTAATATAAATGTAATAGATAGACGAAACCCCACAAATAATGATAATACGTCACTTCCGGTTAAATGTTTATCGGTAGTATGTTGTATGTATGTATGTAGGTAGGTATGTGTGTACCATTAATGTCAAACCCCTTGCGGGGACCTAGACATGTTTTCCTGGGCATGCTTAGCCGACCATAGCGGTTAACCAGTACTAAGCAATGTTTGTGAGGTGCCTTGCTAACTGACACTACATACGTGGCCTGACTGAGTATCGAGCCCGGGACCGTTCGATTCCAAATCCGATGCTCTACCACTGGACCACGGACGCCACACTACATGTTAGTGTATAGTTAGTCAGGATGATCAACATTTGTGTTCTGGTAATAGTCAGTACAATAATAGCTATTGTAAGGTTGATGTATCAAATGTTCCTCGTAGCTTTCTATTAGACCAAGAGGTTCTTGATCATTTATTTTGGTAATTTCAGCAAAACAAGTTAGTCCATTTATTGGTCCCCGTCAACATTGGAGTGTGGGGCCGGAGAGTCATCCCCACTACCCCTTACAAATATATATTCATCTATTTCATATAGCAATACGGATCTGTAGTCCAGTGGTAAACACGTTGGACTGGTAATCCAGGGATCGCAGGTTCGGTCTCCCGTATGACCCTAATAAAATTATCAGTCTTTCAGATTGGACGTTAAACCGATGTCTCGTGTCGGTGCTTTACACCGTACCGTGCACGTAAAGGAATCTTAGGAAACTCAGGAATGGGTCTCTGTCTGTAACCTTGCACTATACTCCAACATTTAAAATGACTAATCTCTTCAGGAGGCGTCGCTCATATGGACAACCGGTAGCGACGATAAATAAACGTAAAATACACAGTCGGTGCTATTTGTTCAGCTTGATTCAATTCGTTAATTGCGTATTCCCTCCACAATGCACTATATAATACATACTGTATAGTCTAGTCAGG
>CM026391.1:9552386-9594288 GCA_014843695.1 Archivesica marissinica
TACAGCAAGGACAGTAAACACATGGAGTTACAAATACAGAAAGGACGGAACCACATGGCGTTACAAATATAGAAATGACCGTGACCACAAGGAGTTACAAATACAGAGACAGTGTGGAAACGTACGGGGACAATATTAACCGTTAGACTTTTCTAGAAATCTAAGCAAATACGGAAACATAATACGCGACGAATGTACTCTTTCTAATGTGTTGATCTCCATAGCATGAGATACATATGTCATTTAACGATACCACTACCTTCTATGTAATGTCATCATTGGTTATACTTCTTTGCAAATAAAATATCGTACTTTGATCACACGCTGGTCCTTGCCAACCAGCCAAGCACCCTGTCGTCTGACATCGTCCTGTCACAGAGTTACAAGTCTGCTGGTCTGAACAGTGACATTGATGCGAACACCCCGTTCCAAATCTTCCCACACCACAAACTGCATATATAATACAATATTGTAAATAATCGATAGCAATTCATACAAATACATTTAATATAGACAGTATGAAACAACGCATATCGCTATTTAATAAATACATTCAACACACAATAAATGCGGTCGGACCGGACTGGGCGGGGGACAGACGGGACGGAAGGACGGACGGACAGATAATTGACTATAAAATGAACAGATGAATGGGAGAAAATTACTGTTTACACATATATGCACATTAGTATATTATATGAATATATAGTATACATATACATATGTTAGCTTGCATGTATTTCCGATGTTCCAACAGCTGCATAGATTCACATAATAGAATGTATGTGCTCCTCTATACATCCAAATGTTCGGCTTAAAAAGTCTTTTTCAGGGAAAATCCGGCTTATTCATTTTCTTGATTGCTAGCAATAATAGAATGGTTGTGTACTTTTATAACTTATTTGTAAAGTGTGAATAAATGAGACTGAATTAAATAAATATATATTATATCTCACAAATACTTATAATTATATCGTTTTCCATTTGGCTGATATCACCAACACTTAATGCAACCTGCGATATAGAAAGGTCTAGAGCTATATAATCTCGATATTGCTCTGTTGCGCTGTAACGATATGTATAGATGATATTAAAATTGAATAATGGCGATACTTACGTTTTTCATATAATTTAAACTCGCAAAGCGTGAGCATATGTTGGTTGAGTCTCATTTTGAAATACTGTGCGATGGTAGCAGGTTGTAAGTATTTGATGAAGTGGGAGTTGTGGTTGATGAGTGTGGGTATTGTATACACCATTTCTCCATTAGTGTTGCTGCCAGCCAAGGATACATTGCCAGCGTAGATAGCAGCATATTGTAACTGGTACGCGTACTCTGGTAAACATCAAAATATAAAAACAATGTAATATCAACCAGAATACAAACCAACAGTCATACGTGTCTACCAGAATCAATATGATATGATAAACCAACAGTCCTACTTGTCTAACTGCATCAATATCATATGACAAACCAACAGTCCTACTTGTCTAACTGCATCAATATGATATGACAAACCAACAGTCCTACTTGTCTAACTGCATCAATATGATATGACAAACAAACATTCCTACTTGTCTAACTGCATCAATATGACATTACAAACCAACAGTCCTACGTGTCTAACTGCATCAATATGGTATGACAAACCAACAGTCCTACGTGTCTAACTGCATCAATATGATATGACAAACCTACAGTCCTACGTGTCTAACTGCATCAATATGATATGACAAACACATACTTTAACTAGAATAAGTTTTAAGTAAGTGGGTGGAGTTAGTTGATATAACTTGATAGTCAATCATATACAAAATTCGAGCATCAGGTGGAACATATCTGACTCAGTGCTCTCCGATGCATGTACCCGACGCAAATGGAAGATATATTAGTACGCATATAAACATGAGTAAAATATGATTGCATTCTAATTTGAGTTCTTCATTCACTCTAGGACATTACGCCTCTAATCCAACATGTATATTTGTGAGGGATTACTAAGATACGGACTCAATGATTTCACGTGTAAATTATTAGGGAGTAGAGAACAGACGACAAACCGCTATTACAGATGTTATTTTACAGAGAACTACATTAGATCATTACAATGGTGTAAGTGCAGAGGTAATATAGCATACTTGTCAGGCGACCAAATACTTCCAAAGCATTTATAAGGTACTTGTTTCCCAGATTAATCTGCCACCATGAAGGTGTGTTTCCATCAGTAACACTGCAGCAATGACAAGTATCTATAAGTTGACTATCCTTTCCATCTATTGCGTTTAGAGAAGGGTTATTGTGGAACATGCTAGATTGACTGGTGGTAACCGAGTTCTTGATACGGCTGATGAGATTTACACCTGCAAATATTGACATTATATCGATTAGTTAGGATTTTCCAAATACCATTCCAATTCCATTACACGCAATGGCTAAGCCAAAACTAACGGACATATGTTGGTCCACATCGAAACTAAGATATTATGAGTTCGAACAAACGACCAGAACAGACTTAAAATCCACTTTGCCCGTTCTCTATCATTAATGGCGATGGATTTCATAAGGAATGAGGTTCTATAGAGCAATTACACTAAATTGAAATAAGTAGAACGTGAGCTAGTAGTTTGTATTTAGTTTAGGTTATACAAATTAGGTTTAGCTCGATTGCGAAACAAGTTCTTACAACTTATATTAATCACTCGAGATACCTCATTCCTGGTGGAATCCATCGCCACGAGGGAGGGAGAAAAGGCAACGTGGAAATTAAATGCATTGCCTAAGGGCACAATCGTAACGGCTCCAGCTGGGCTAGTACTCCGGACCGTTCGCACCTGAAGCGAACTTAGTTGTTTGTATTGTAAGTTGTATAGCTTACATCTATAAGTCGCTATGTCTGCAAGCAGTCGACGACAATGTCTATACAGTGGAGTCCACCTGAATCCAGGCAGTAATTACGTAGAGGAATTGTGAGGTGATTAGCTCTTGAGATTGCAAGGTGATTATGGTTTGCTTTGGAGATAAGTTTATCTTTTGTATGTCTCTCTTCTTAGATAACTTGGTTAAAAGATTCAATCTGTATTATGCTAAGTGTTCCCACACTCTCACTTCCTCAGATCAAAGCACACTTACTCTTCAGAATATAATGTTTCCCCGTGAATCTATGTATCACAAAGATTAACTTTTATTATTGGATGTGTATGCAAAGCACACTTACTCTTCAGAATATAATGTTTCCCCGTGAATCTATGTATCACAAAAGATTAACTTTTATTATTGGATGTGTATGCAATGCACACTTACCAATTCCCTGACAGCTAACAAGTATTCCACCATAGAGTAAAATGCACCAAAATATACCCATGATTCATATAAGCAGCTAGACCGAGATCTGAAAATAAATGTCCGGATTTTATTAATAAGACATATCTTACATGTATTAAACAAACATTTGCCGGGCCTTAGTCTAACAGCTGGAGATATCGACGCTTGCCACCGCCTAGGTAGGAAGAGCATCAAACCCAGGCCGATCATTGTAAAATTCCAATCACGCCTTACGAAATTGAAACTTTTAGCCAGGAAAAAAACACTACCAAAACCTGTATTCGTGACCGAAGACGTGACCAAATTGAACTATCAAGTACTTATGTCCATAAAATACAAAATGCCTGATGAAATTGAATATAGTTGGTTCAAAAATGGAAGCTTACTTTACAAGAACAAAATGGGAACAATACATCGTGTACAGTGCCAAGAATTCAACCACTGGCTAGATATGCCATGGTCAGAACCAACACAAAGAACAGGCCGGCAAAGTATCTCAAGAGTTGACTCATAAGTGACAGTACCTTTAACTATATTGTCATACAGGGATGATTGATCTAATTCATGCTATTGAGATCACCAAAGGATAGGCTATGTGTTCACTGGTGATATCTATATCTACATGCATTACATAACAAATAGTTTAGCATATAAAATGTTAACAATATTTATAATAAAATAGTGTCTACATAATTTTACAGACATCTCTTTCAGCAATCTTAAAGTATACTTTTAAAAGTAAAATGTATGATAGGAACCACAACTCATCTGTACCTAAACAATCTTTGAATTTGAATTTGTCATGAGCATACATGTTTGTATATAAGATATGTACGTTTATGATAAATGTGTATATAATTTGGTATGCTGAAACCCATTGTCGACCTTGGCCTCTCGCAATTCTCAACCCAAGATTGATAATCATCTATTGGGTAGCATTGTAAGCATACATACAACGATTTGAGTTAAGATCCTATTGCCGACCTTGTGCACTTTCGTTTTTTTAAACAAGATGGACAATATAGGGATACCATCTCCAAATATGAATATACATAATAAAAAAGGTTTAGCACATTTACACATTTATCACACATGCAAACCAAGGTAAATAGTTATGATGTATTTTCAACAACTACTCAAAGTTGCCAAGGTATGAATGTCTGAAGTCTATTATTGCATTTTGCCTTAGATTATGTCTTTCAATAGATGAAATAAGAACAGAAATAGTGTAGATCTCCATCACACAGCATTGATTTTGTTAGTTAAAGTTGTATTACTGTTCAAAAAAAGTAACTAGAGTGTAAACGATTATCCCGTTTAATATGCCAATATCTTTAATAAAACATGTAATACTGATTTTGTAACAAATACAATTGTATGATAACTACGTTTGGGAAATTGTGACGGTCAGTTTGAACAGTAATACAGTGTTGGCGGTTGCACAAGAACATTTTCATACTATAATAAGTGGTGCATTTTGTGTATGAATATGTGTTTACATGCATGTGTAGATATACATGTGTGTATGTGTTGGCACAAGCATATACCTGTGTGCGGGTATATACATGTATGCGATGTGTGTGTGTGTATGCATGGATTTGTGTATATATGTATGCATGTGTATATGTATGTATATGTATGTATATGTATGTATGCATGTGTATGTAAGTGTGTGTGTATATGCATATATATGTATGTACGTGTATGTGTGTGTGAATGGATGGGTGCATGCATATGCATGGTTTGTGTATGCGTAGGTAGGCAGGCAGGCAGGCAGGCAGGCAGGCAGGCAGGCAGGCAGGCAGGCAGGTCGGTCGGTCGGTCGGTCGGTCGGTCGGTCGGTCGGTCGGTCGGTCGGTCGGTCGGTCGGTCGGTCGGTCGGTCGGTCCGGTCGGTCGGTCGGTCGGTCGGTCGGTCGGTTCGGTCGTCGGTCGTCGGTCGGTCGGTCGGTCGGTCGGTCGGTCGGTCGGTAGGTCGGTCGGTAGGTCGGTCGGGCGGTCGGTCGTCGGTCGGGGGGCGGTAGGTTCGGTCGGTAGGTAGGTAGGTAGGTAGGTAGGTAGGTAGGTGGTAGGTAGTAGGTAGGTAGGTAGGTAGGTAGGTAGTAGGAGGTAGGTAGGTAGGTAGGTAGGTGGTAGGTAGGTAGGTAGGGAGGTAGTTAGGTAGTAGGTAGGTAGGTAGGTAGGTAGTAGGTAGGTAGGTGGTAGGTAGGTATGGTAGGTAGGTAGGTAGGTAGGTAGGTAGGTAGGTAGGTAGGTAGGTAGGTAGGTAGGTAGGTAGGTAGGTAGGTAGGTAGGTAGGTAGGTAGGTAGGTTAAACGTTAAAATAGAAGAAACATTTGACAAATATTCTGGTTAAATAAAACAAAACAGAAGGGCTCTGCTTTGGTAAATCAAAACATAGCAAACGCAACACATGCATACCTTATTAAACTGTTTTTGATATTAGACGTTGATGAGGTGCTATATGATATGGTTTTGTTTTTTATTTGTTTGTTTTGGGTTTTTTAGCGTCGCACCAACAGCTTAGGTCATAGGCGAAACTCCAGTTATTATTATTATTGGTGGAGGAAGACCTCGGATACCCATTCGAGCATTAGTTCATACACACACGGGTAGAACCACCGACCTACCGTAATCCAGCTGGATAGCATCCTCACTTGAAATAATTCGACACCCCAAGTGCGTTTCGAACCTACAGCGACGGAGGAGGTGCTATATGAACTGTCGGTGACATATTGAGGCATTCCGATTCAGGGAAGGTGATTTTGACGGATATACGACCACATACGACGGTCAGTTCTTCACGTTTGACTGAGTCACCAAATGGGCCATCCTGCACGGTATTATCAGTCGAGAATGAGTATGACACCTAATGTAGAGGAACCAGGGGATGCTATGATGGATGCGTCTAATGATGCTCATGCATTTGTTGATTCGTTTATTGGGTCTAACATCTGTTTCACTGGTAGTAGGAAGTGGCATCGTTTCGTGCCAACTAGCACTGACAATGAGTCAGTTGTTAATAAGTCACATGGCAACGCCAAGGCTAAAAAGACCCTGTATTACGATAAACTCGAATCACTTATTGGTAGTTATGTTATATTTATATTTCGGGTTTTACGCCTGCATCAGCACCATTTTGGGCTATATCGCCGCGGGCAGTTTACCTAACAACACCTTTCCTGGGCAGGCTCGAACGGTTAACCAGTACTTGGGTGCACCAACCTCCGTAAGAAACTGCCAACTTTTTCATATATATGTAACACGGCCATCAGTGATGATATGTTACAGTGGTATACAAGTCAGCGACCTTAACCACTCGACCACGGAGGCGGACCTTATTCGTAGTACTCTCCGCAGACATGGACATTATTTTCACTGAGAGTCGAGTATAGAACAGCGCATAGACAACATGGTTGCATAAATACTAGACAAGCTAGTGAAATCGAAGCTGTCACTAAATCGAAAAGATATAGACAATCATTTTGAATATTGATACGGAGTTAGTTGACATTCAAGGTATAATTCAGAATGTAAGTCAGACTGGTTCATCATCGCCAACATTGCTACTAGTGACTTGTCTGAAGCCACAATGAAAGAACCGGGTAAACACATTCATCAAAGACTGCTTTCTATGCTAGTGCATAGTGTAAATCGACGGTCACCAATACTGGATCCGGGGTGATAATTGTTACCTATTAATGTCACGGCGCTAACAGAAAAATATATTTTTATATATATATAATTCACGGGTAAGGACATACTACTATTGTTGGCAGAATCTGGAGCCAGACCAGTTTGCTATTTACTTGTGTGTATCAATCGTTGTGTTCAAGTTTACATGTATGTACACAAGTGAGATTATGAAATAAATAAATTATAGAAAAGTAAGAATGTCACGGCGAAAAATGTACTGTCTAATGAAGGTGCTCAAATCGCACTCCAGGCCCCGAGGTTATAAAACTTTTCTCCAATATCAAAACTCAGTCTCAAGCGTCTGGTTGGTTCAGCTGACAGTAACACTCAGAATCAACCATCAGATTATTTGAGCTTGAGTTTGAGATCTGAGAAAAGTTTTATAACCTCCGGGCCAGATGTTCTGGTATTTATATTCACCGTGATCTATCTCAGACTGATAAGAGTGATGAGCAATAATTGGAGGACAATTGATTGTGCTCTGAGGCAGCATAATCTAGCGCTCGGGGAGGTGTGCATTGTTAGTGGGAATAATGATGACTGATCGTTCGGAGGATCGTACTTGACACTCGTGATAGTACACGAGGACATTCACAGAGTCGCGACAGTTGGAATGGAATAGGTCGCTTACGAAAATGGCAACAACGGACTGCACTGTGGCTACAGGAAGCAAATCAAACTGAGTGAATGTCAGGATTTGGAACGTCGGGGTTTGGAACATCGGGATTTGGAACGTCAGGGATTGTAGTTTTTAACCGTGATTGTGCTGTTGTATGTATATAGTTGAGACTCATATTTTAAATGATAATGTGCTACACGTGGATGAACACCAATGGTTTGGTCTCAATAGTGATAATATACACAACAATACGTTCCAGTGGAGTAGGTTGTTTGATTAAAATTATATTTGCATTGAAATATTATTTCATTACTAGTTGGTTTAAACATATTTATTCGATAATAATGTACATTACATATACATTGTATACAAAACGAAAATGGATTAAATCGGAAGCTTAAAGCTATAGTTGCAGCCGGAAGATTAATCTAGGCGCAATGATAATATATAACTGGTATTTACACACACACAAAACAGAAAGGAAGAACCGTATTTATATGTGGAGACCTTAACAGTCGTTATGGACAGTTCAGTGAGTTCTAACTGGTATAGATAATAAACCTATTCGCAATGTTGTTGGTTTTAAGCTAATGTAAATGTGAATTATTTGTTTATTTTATTAATATAAATATAATAGATAGACGAAACCCCACACATAATTATAATACGTCACTTCCGGTTAAATGTTTATCGGTAGTATGTTGTATGTATGTATGTATGTATGTAGGTAGGTATGTGTGTACCATTAATGTCAAACCCCTTGCGGGGACCTAGACATGTTTTCCTGGGCATGCTTAGCCGACCATAGCGGTTAACAAGTACTAAGCAATGTTTGTCAGGTGCCTTGCTAACTGACACTACATACGTGGCCTGACTGAGTATCGAGCCCGGGACCGTTCGATTCCAAATCCGACGCTCTACCACTGGACCACGGACGCCACACTACATGTTAGTGTATAGTTAGTCAGGATGATCAACATTTGTGTTCTGATAATAGTCAGTACAATAATAGATATGGTAAGGTTGATGCATCAAATGTTCCTCGTAGCTTTCTATTAGACCAAGAGGTTCTTGATCATTTATTTTGGTAATTTCAGCAAAACAAGTTAGTCCATTTATTGGTCCCCGTCAACATTGGAGTGTGGGGCCGGAGAGTCATCCCCACTACCCCTTACAAATATAGATTCATCTATTTCATATAGCAATACGGATCTGTAGTCCAGTGGTAAACACGTTGGACTGGTAATCCAGGGATCGCAGGTTCGATCCCCCGTCTGACCCTAATAAAATTAACAGTCTTTCAGATTGGACGTTAAACCGAGGTCTCGTGTCGGTGCTGTACACCGTGCACGTAAAAGAACCAGAGGAGACTCTGGAATGGGTCTCTGTCTGTAACATTGCACTATAATCCAACATTTAAAATGACTAATCTCTTCAGGAGGCGTCGCTCATATGGACAACCGGTAGCGACGATAAATAAACGTAAAACACATATAGCAAACATAAAGAAAAACAAAATGATTTAATACAGCGAACTACATATGAAAATAATACTTGATGAATGGATTGAATTAATGTGTTTATGATTTTAACACAAAGAAGTTCTATCTACAATTTGGTAAAGCTTACTGTCTTTTTTGTCAGTTACTAATGGTTACATTAAACATTTTTGAAAACATAGTAAATTGTGTGTAGCATCATAATAGTGAATCTAATAATTATCTTACTTTAAATAGGAGTCATACTTGGTTTTAAATTATCAATGTGTAGGGTGGGGTGGAGGGAGTGGGGGTAGAAGGGGGTAGAAGCTAAACATATAAAAGGTTGTTGGTGTAGACTACTTGGATTTCCGTCTAAGCATCAAAAAATAAACAGTTTTATGGCTTGACTATAGAAAAGAAAGTTTTATTTCATACCAGAAATACTATAACCAAAGTAGATCAAAAGCTCAGATTATGAAACTATTTGTCTAAACTAACTAAGTTTTTTAATTTATCCCATTCTTAATCATGTCAATGTAACGATTGATAAACATGAACAATGCCGTCGCTAATCGTCAAATATTGATGATATGTAGATTGGTGTAGTATTATACATTCTAGGCATATCTCTGTAAATAATACACTATAATTCTTATAAGTATACCAAAAATGTATTGTACGTACGCATTTACTTGAGACATCTGCATATTCGGCTGACCTTAGGTCATATACGAAGTTACAATCAGTATAAGGCCGTTCTAACTTGATGTTTTAATCAAATCTGATTGACGGCGCAGCGGTAATGCCACTAATTATGACGGTAGATGTCCCAGGTTCGATCCCCGAAAAGGTAAACTTTTATTTTTATTATTTCTTGATTTTTTAAAAATGCACGCACTCTCGCTTTGCACGATGTTATTAACATTCATTGATTGGCGATGCCGGGGAAGTATTTGAAAGCTGCTGACAAAGAGAAACTTGCAAACGTTCTGAACTATTTTGCTGCTAGTGGGATATGCATACAAAAGACGGTCGAGTCAACTGGGGTCAGTAGGGCTACGGTGTACCGACTCCAAAGGGAATTGAAGTCTAGTGGGACATTGGCATCACCAAAACGCAAGAAGAGGGGCCATACAAACCAATTGATGGCTTTGACGAGGGTGTTATAAGGAACAAGTTGAGAGAGTTTTACACTATCCGTCCCCAGCTGCCTACCATCAGGAAGCTACATAAAGTGTTGAAGGATGAAATCAAATACCCAGGAAGTCGCACACTATAAGCCGACTGAGGTAGTGATTACCATACATGGCTCGGATACAGAGGATACCGACTCGGCATATGAGTGTGGCAGCTCCACTGACACAGCGAGCGAAGATGGATCGTAATTTTGAAATTGCATGATGCTCGTAAAATTGTATAAGTTGTGTTGTAGAAAAATAAAATAAAATATCATAAAAATAAGAAATAAAAAATAAGAAATAAAACACATACTAGCATCAAAATGGGAATCGGGAAACATTGATTTAAAATATAAAGAATATAACTGAAATAATTTATAAATAAATATCTATATCATCGTAATAAAAAATATTTCTTTCTATTTTTGTAACTTCGAACCGACCCGAACTAGCTCATTTCATTTGAGTTTAGTATCAACCCTTTAGACCGTTCGGTTACCGGCGCTTGGGTTCATTGCATAGATTAAATACATTCATGAAGTTATTTAATTACTTTACCGCTGTAATTGAAGCGTGTAATTTATGATAATGTCTCAAGTAAATGCGTACGTACAATATTTTAACGTAAACATATGTTTATCTCTATGCAGTATACATACATTTATGTCAACTAAATAGTCACTGCTAATCAGTTCACTTTTGATCTGATCAAAATTGATAATGGATTTCTTACACCATTTGTTACTGTCGCAACTAGTGCCTATATTAAGCTTTCAGTATTTTATTCCTAGATATCACTTTTTTAAAGATCTTTTTAGTTTGGATTAGCAGAGGCAATTTAGATTTACCATGTATATAGTGAACATTATTAATTGTTATTGTGCATTGAATATGCATTATGTGAAAATAACTGTGATAAGTCTCTTGTAATTCAAATATATGAATGGCTATGTACTGTTTTATAGTATGTAATATGATTGTATGATACATTGTACATAGATGAGACTATAATAAAGAATAAAACTATCTCGGCATTTTGTCTGTATACGCAGAGAAGGAATGTTACTGGGTTTATTCTGATTTGCAAGAACACATCGTTTAGCGCGTGATGTCAAACGTGATGTCATTTGACTAGCATGTTTGTAATTTTGTGACATGTTTTAAGCACTGTGAAAAATAACACAAACCAGTTCTGGGCTTTTATGATATGTTGGTCATTTTAGCATCCAATTAATATTTATAGTTGTGCTATTTACAGTCGAATATAACATGGTTTGTTCTTCTGACTACCGGAATTAACCATTTAGGCCTACGTCAGATCCATGTTTTATTCACCAATATGGAGAAGGGGATCGACGGTTCGAATCTCGTCAGTGGTTCGTTCTGATATGGCCTGTTGGTGAGCCGCCATCTAGTTAAACAATGCTTACCGATTGCCTACCTGCCTGGTGCCTGGCATACAAGCATACGGGATTCGGGAAGTACTGATGTTCATAAAAAGAGGTGTCTCATAAGTCAGAAATGGCTGGCTCTTTAAATAGGGGTGACATTATAATAAACATGCACTTTTATAATATGTACAATTCGGTGTCATATAAAACTGGTTGTAGTAATAGAACATATACACTGGGGAAGCCACGTTAGAGGGTAACGCCATGTTAGAGGGGGAAGCCATGTTAGATGGGGAAGCCATGTTAGATGGGGAAGCCATGTTAGAGGGGGAGTCATGTTAGAGGTGGAAGTCATGTTAGACGGTAACGCCATGTTAGATGGGAAGCCATGTTAGATGGGGAAGCCATGTTAGATGGGGAAGCCATGTTAGAGGTGGAGCTATGTTAGAGGGGGAAACAATGTTAGAGGGGGAGTCAGTTAGAGGGGAGCCATTTAGAGGGGAGTCATGTTAGAGGGGGAAAGCCATGTTAGAAGGGGGAGTCATGTTAGAGGGGAGAAGCCTGTTAGATGGGGGGTCATGTTAGAGGGGAAGCCATGTTAGAGGGGGGCCATGTTGAGGGGGGAAGCCATGTTAGAGGGGGAGTCATGTTAGAGGGGGGAACCATGTTAGAGGGGGAGTCATGTTATAGGGGAAGCCATGTTAGAAGGGGGTGTCATGTTAGAGGGGGAAGCCATTTAGAAGGGGGAGTCATGTTAGAGGGGGAAGCCATGTTAGAGGGGGGTCATGTTAGAGGGGGAAGCCATGTAGAGGGGGGTCATGTTAGAGGGGGAAGTCATGTTAGAGGGGGAGCCATGTAGAGGGGAGAGTCATTTTAGAGGGGAAGTCATGTTAGAGGGGGAGCCATGTTAGAGGGGAGAGTCTGTTAGAGGGGTAAGTCATGTTAGATGGGGAAGCCATGTTAGAGGGGGGTCATGTTAGAGAGGGAAGCCATGTTAGAGGGGGGTCATGTTTTAGAGAGGGGAGCCATGTTAGTGGGGGAAGCTATGTTAGAGAGGGAAGCCATGGTAGAGGGGAGGCATGTTAGAGGAGGAAGCCATGTTAGAGAGGGGAGCCATGTTAGAGGGGGGAGCCATGTAGAGGGGGAAGCCATGTTAGAGAGAGAAGCCATGTTAGAGGAGGAAGCCATGTTGAGAGGGAAGCATGTTAGAGGGGGTCATGTTAGAGGGGGGAGTCATGTTAGAGTTGGAAGTCATGTTAGAGGGGGAAGTCATGTTAGAGGTGAAGCCATGTTAGAGGGGAAACCATGTTAGAGGGGAAGGCATGTTAGAGGGAAGCCATGTTAGAGGGGAAGCCATGTTAGAGGGGAAGCCATGTTAGAGGGGAAGCCATGTTAGAGTAGTACTCTGATATCTGGAATAATGTGTGTACATCAGAACAATATTGGTTGAATTGTGTTGCAAATAATAAAAGTTAAAAAGTATATCTCAATTCCGAGTAAGTCAGATCCGTAAACATTTTGACCGAGAACTGTACAGTTACTGTCTGTAGTACATGTCTGTAGTACAGTTACTGTCTGTAGTACAGTCAAACCTGTTTTAAGCAGCCAGTCAAGGGAATGACAAAATGTGGCTGCTTAGCACAGATAGCTGCTTACTAGAGGTTAAATGTCTAATAAAACAACATTTTGGGAATCTGGAAACTGGCTTGCTTAATACAGGTTGGCTGCTTAATTGAGGTGACCAATAACACAGGTTTGACTGTATACTCATTTTCGATTTGCTTTACTATGTAAATACAATACTGTGTCAGTAGACAGTGATTGTTTTATTAACTGTAATTATATTATATCTCTTGTAATGTTCTCTTGAATGTCTTATGTGAAATATCAAATATGTGTTATGTATATTTGATGTATTGAACATAGATAAACGATAATAAATGATGGAAACTATGTAACATTAAATGGACGACACCCATCAAAGCGCTAGGAATAGAATTTGTTCATAATAGAGAACAATGTGAGAAACTTAATTGGGAAGCTAAATTGAACACAATGTAGAGAAAGCATTCGGAACAAAGAAATTAATATCAAAATATATTTATGGATATCCAATAATCTGTTTATGGATATCCAATAATCTGTTTATGGATATCCATTAATCTGTTTATGGACATCCAATAATCTGTTTATGGATATCCATTAATCTGTTTATGGACATCGAATAATCTGTTAATGGATATCCATTAATCTGTTTATGGATATCCAATAATCTGTTTATGGATATTCAATAATCTGTTTATGGATATCCAATAAATCTGTTTATGGATATCCATTAATCTGTTTATGGATATCCAATAATCTGTTTATGGATATCCAATAATCTGTTTATGGATATTCAATCATCTGTTTATGGATATCCAATAAATCTGTTTATGGATATCCATTAATCTGTTTATGGATATCCAATAATCTGTTTATGGATATCCATTAAACTGTTTATTGATATCCAATAATATGTTTATGGATATCCAATAATCTGTTTATGGATATCCAATCATATGTTTATGGATATCCATTAATGCTGAATATATAGCAAAATAGTGCCTGGAATTATGGATATCCATATATAACGAATAAATAGCAAAACGGCGCCCCATAGAGATTACAAATGCAATGAACACAAAATTTACATATAACAAAATACAACCGTTGCTGCATTAAAACATATAATGAACAAATCATAAACCAAATATTAACTATGTAATAAGTTAAATGAAATGAATTTAAATAATATGCGGCATATAACAGATATAATATACCCGTATAACCCAATCGGATACAGCAATGCCCAAATACAAATGGCAAGTTATGATGTAAGGGAGATAACTAATATTCCGCTTACCTCCAAACAGTGGCATTTACGTGCGCGAACCCAACACACTGTCCACTAAATCCGTTCACGGTAGAAAAATCTATTACACTACAAGTTTCATTTCATTTAATAATATTTCATTTGCTCTTTGCAAACACGTCATGTACAGGTCATATACAATACATGTACATATAAATCAATTCCGTAATATACTATGAATATAATCAAATTATTTTATTTTGTAATAAATTTCACTTTCGACTACATTTTTGATAAATTCAGAATATGTAATATTTCATTTAAGCTAAGAATGTATAGCTTGTAATCAGTTATACATACAGCGAACTACGCATGCGCAATGCTGTTAAACATACCATGGGCGTATCGGTATTCGGACAGTTAAGGGTTGACTGTGAATAACTATCATAGTAAATAAAATTATATTACTATGTAAAGTGATCATTCTTGCATTTAATACGCTTGACTAAAGTCAGATTGCATGGCTTTTTATAAAATAAAAACCCCAATTCCATTCACATGTGAATTCAACATGGCGTCCAAAAAAAGAACCTACGTTTTGGACACAAATCAATTGTTACTAGAAATGTTTTTTGTGGCATTGTCACATGATGGACAAGCGACCTTGTAAAGCCCAGCATTAGATTTCTCGCGTTGCAACAATAAACACATATTTCTTTGTATATACATTGTATCTCTGTGTAAGCGATTTTTAGGATACACGTGTATGTGACTTATGAAAAACATCAACATTTACATATTTTAGAAATAAAAGTTGAATATTGATCTGTGTTTGCTCAATTTTGTGTTTGACGTTTTAGCGTCTACCATATAATATAAGGACCTGCTACTGGTAGTGATGATATCATTTGCAAACATACTCGAAAACAGGTGGTGTACGGAAATAGGGCGATTGACGATACAAACAAAAGGGAACGAAACACAAAATTATCCAATATAGAAATGAAATGACATCATCAATCATAGATGTGTGTATAACACAATATCATAGTTTATACACATCACACCAAACACCGACAACATACTTTTACATTGCCAAAGAGACTCTCGTCCAATGATCAACATGCTATGTGTTTTCAACTGGGCTATTCAATTATTCAGTCGTGAAAGCGCAGTGGTAGCGTGTTCGCTTCCGGGGCGTTACTATGATGCTCTTAGGCAAGGCATTTAAATTCCACGTTGCTCTCTCTCACACTCGTGGCGCTGGATTACATCAGGAATGAGGTCTCGAGAGTGATTAATATAAGTTTTAAGAACTTGTTTCACAATCGAGTTAAAATAAATTTGTATAAGCTAAAGAGAAAGGTAAAACGATATGCATACACTATTAACATGTAAAGCTTACACTGTACCAAACCATCCCATCCCGAAACAGCCCACTTACAAACATTTAACATAAGGGAAGTGTTATGAACATTAAGCTATTGTAATATATTGTATATATGTTCAAACATCATTTAATATTGAACTAAGATATGATATAGATATCCGCATCCGTTTCTACTGTCATGACTACAGATATTATACATAGCTAGGATATAAATACATCATGCACAGTAGGTTTACTATAATTGCGTACACACTTAAGAACACTTATAAAGTTCATGCATATCAATAAAAAAAAATTTAAAACAGGAAGTCAATTCAAATAACGATTTTATACGATTTTCGAAAGTTATTTGGAAATTTCAGAAGTGCGTTTCATTCATTATCGGAAACGTGTGTGCGTGCGTGCGTGTGTTTTACGTTTATTTATTATCGATACCGGTTGCCCATATGAGCGACGCCTCTTGAAGAGATTATTCATTTTAGATTTTGGAGGATAGTGCAATGATACAGACAGAGACCCATTCCTGAGTTTCCTCAGATTCCTTTACGTGCACGGTACGGTGTAAAGCACCGACACGAGACCTCGGTTTAACGTCCAATCTGAAAGACTGTTAATTTTATTAGGGTCATACGGGAGACCGAACCTGCGATCCATGGATTACAAGTCCAGGGTGCTAATAAATTGGAATCATAACGTCGTGTGTGTGTTTTACTTGTATTTATCGTCGCTACCGGTTGCCCATATGAGCGACGCCTCCTGAAGAGATTAGTTATTTTAGATTTTGGAGGATAGTGCATGATATAGACAGAGACCAATGCCAGAATATCCCCTGGTTCTTTTACGTGCACGGTGTAAAGCACCGACACGAGACCTTGGTTTAACTTCCCATCTGAAAGACTGTTAATTTTATTAGGGTCAGCCGGGGATCGAACCTGCGATCCCTGGATTACCAGTCCAGCGTGTTACCACTGGACTACAGATAACGTCGTCTGCGCACATTCTCATTATATATACCATTGTGGTAGGATATCATTATGTTCAAGGTTAATATTTGAATAAAACAATAAAATTAAAAATATGATAGCTAGTTTAGATTTCATGTTTATAAAGTGTTGATAAAATTCCTCAGTATTTGGCAATATTTTTTTTCTTTTGGTGCAGGCTGAGTGTTAAATTTATTTAAAAATTTCAAAAATGCTTTAGGCTGAATAGAATGTATTTCCCGTGTTGTTCGTTCATTTCTCGTTCTATGTTTAAGGATATACGTATTGATTGTATGCGTGTATACTTTACCTGCTCGGTTTAATAATCGTTTATATATGTCATTTGTAAGTACATTATAATTTCTCCATTCAGTGGTGTATCTTGGTCTCGCCTTGGTACACTGACGACCATTGCATGGTTTTATGATGAGCAATACATACACATTCATTTACCGACACATTAACAATTATGATATGTTCCGAAAGTTCATTAATATCTGCATTTATTACATTGATAAGTAATAGTTTACATGACGGTTCAGATAATTTAACAGGACATCTGATATCTAGAGAAAGGGTCGCGTGGCCATCCAAAATAGGGGATCCGACCTCAATAATTTCAAAGTTAGAAAACAATTTAAACAGTCACTCATCGCTATTACGTAGTCTATAACTATCTTGTCATTTAAAGTTTAAACTTATTTAATTTTACAACGATTGCGAAGCAGGATCTAACAACTTATATTAATCGCTCTCGTGGACTCGGATATGTAGTCATTCGTGTGGGAGGAAACCGGAATACCCGGAGAAAACCCACCTGTCAGATCTGGCGACCACCATTATATTTATATATTTTATATTTCGGGTTTTACACCTGCATCAGCACCATTTTGGGCTATATCGCTTGGGCAGGCTCCAGCGGTTAACCAGTACTTGGGTGCACCAACCTCCGTAAGAAACTGCCAACTTTTTCATATAAATGAGATACGGTCTGAGCTGGGCTCGAACCCGTGACCACCAGTGATGATAGGCGACCACCGTACCATCTCACATACTTTCAGGTCCGAGGATCGAATCAGGGTCGCATTGGTGAGAGGCGAGCACAATAACCACTGCGATAAGCTTGTCATTGCATTTGATGTATGATTATGCTGAGGGCCTCATGGTAGATTAAGATTTTAAGTCTTTTTATTATTATTATTATTATCTATGATTGTACATTTGTCCGTAGAACTGTCAATGCGCCCGTTTACAATGTCGCGATTACATAGTCTATAACGGAAGTGCCTCTGAATGTACACATATCCGTAGAGTTGCCTATGCGCCCGTTTACAATGTACACCTATCCGTAGATTTGCCTATGCGCACGTTTACAATGTACACCTATCCGTAGATTTGCCTATGCGCACGTTTACAATGTACACCTATCCGTAGATTTGCTTATGCGCATGTTTACAATGTACACCTATCCGTAGATTTGCCTATGCGCCCGTTTATAGTGTAGACATATTCGTAGATTTGCATATACGCCCGTTTACAATGTACATCTATCCGTAGATTTGCCAATACGCCCTTTTACTATGTACACCTATCCGTAGATTTGCCTATACGGCCGTTTGTAATGTAGACCTATCCGTACATTTGCCTATACGCCCGTTTACAATGTGCATGCATCCGTACATTTGCCTATACACCCGTTTACAATGTACACCTATCCGTAGATTTGCATATATGCCCGTTTACAATGTACACCTATCCGTAGATTTGCCTATACGCCCGTTTACAATGTACACCTATCCGGGCATTTGCCTATACGCCCGTTTACAATGTACATGCATCCGTACATTTGCCAATACACCCGTTTACAATGTACACCTATCCGTAGATTTGCCTATGCGCCCGTTTACAATGTACACCTATCCGTAGATTTGCCTATACGCCCGCTTACAATGCACACCTATCCGTAGATTTGCATATGCGCCCATTTGACAATGTACATACATGTATATCCGTATATTTGCCTATGCGCCCGTTTACAGTGTACATATATCCGTAGGTTTGCTTATGGCTGTCCGATTAGTGCAGTGGTTAGCACGCTCGCTTCTCACAAATGAAACCCAGATATAATGTACGCTTTCTTTTTTGACTTAGTATATATTTCCAATGATGGTGTACATTATACTTAGAGGATAATATTTATTTTATTTTAATCTTCCCATGCTTTACCTATTTTTATAATGGTTTAATATACATTATTAGATGTGTTAACATTCACAACCGACATAGTTTCGATTGATTTAGCTCTTTTTATTTGAAAATATTTTACACGTAATAAATGATATGCTCAATGTTATGAGTAATACAACTGAATAATGTAACGTTTGTTCTCTATGCCACAAGTGAGGATTGGTCAGCACTTTTATAAATGATATGATTATGATTAAATACGTGTGTTTAAATCCCAGTTCTGTTCTGTTCTGTTCTACTGTCTTTCAGTATCGGTGTGTAATTGAATAAGAAGGCGGCTATCTATCTTCATGTTGAGGAATAATGATATTATTGCTTGGAATTGTAAACTGATTTAACTGATAGCAGCAGATAACTTCTATAAATATGTTTACTGTATTCTACTATACTCGAGATAAAGTGCTGTTTATATTTACTTCTATACGGCAAATTGAATATCCAAGTGAGACTATCAACTAGTAAACCAGAGTGTCGTTACACTTATCCTGATGCAAATATATGTATTGTACTATAATTATTCTGTTGCAATGTTCTATTAGTTTGTGATCACTGCACTGTTGGATATAATTGCTCAAGTGAATGCTACTGCAAGGATGATGCTGACTGTGAGCCCAAGGAAGGAAACTGTTCAGATGGATGTGCACCGGGATGGCGAGGGCAATTGTGTGACACAAGTACAAATATGTGCAAATATTTGTTTGTTTATGCCGTCGCATTTTTCATTCTTTCTGGGGTTTACATTCGCACTGGTGATGAAGTCATGTGACGACTCTTTATATATTAGTGGTGATGGAAGACGCCAGAGTCTATCCGAACAGTATTTCAGACACACCTTACGCAAGTGAATATCTGGATAGCTCCATCATTTCATGGTCCTTTCTGTATGTGTAACTCCATGTGGTTACGGTCCTTGCTGTATGTGTAATTCCAAGCGGTTACGGTCATTGCTGAATTTGTTATTTCGTGTGGTCACGGTCCATCCTGTATTTATTACTCCGTGTGGTCACTGTCAATGCTGTATTTGTTACTCCGTGTGGTTACTGTCCATGCTGTGTTTGTAACTCCGTGTGGTCACTGTCCATGCTGTGTTTGTAACTCCGTGTGGTCACTGTCCATGCTGTGTTTGTAACTCCTTGTGTTAACGGTCCATGCTGTATTTGTTACTCCGTGTGGTCACGGTCCATGCGTATTTGTTACTCCGTGTGGTCATGGTCCATGCTGTATTTGTAACTCCGTGTGGTCACTGTCCATGCTGTGTGTGTTACTCCGTGTGGTCACTGTCCATGCTGTATTTGTAACTCCGTGTGGTCACATTCCATGCTGTGTTTATAACTACGTGTGGTCACTGTCCATGCTGTATTTGATACTCCGTTTGGTCACTGTCCATGCTGTATTTGTTACTCCGTGTGGTCACTGTCCATGCTGTATTTGTATTTCCGTGTTGTCACTGTCCATGCTGTATTTGTAATTCCGTGTGGAACTGTCCATGTTGTATTTGTTACTCAGTGTGGTCACTGTCCCTGCTGTATGTGTTACTCCGTGTGGACACGGTCATTGCTGTGTGTGTTACTCCGTGTGGTCACTATCCATTCTGTGTTTGTAACTCCGTGTGGTCACTGTCCATGCTGTGTTTGTAACTCCTTGTGTTAACGGTCCATGCTGTATTTGTTACTCCGTGTGGTCACGGTCCATGCGTATTTGTTACTCCGTGTGGTCATGGTCCATGCTGTATTTGTAACTCCGTGTGGTCACTGTCCATGCTGTGTGTGTTACTCCGTGTGGTCACTGTCCATGCTGTATTTGTAACTCCGTGTGGTCACAATCCATGCTGTGTGTATAACTCCGTGTGGTCACTGTCCATGCTGTATTTGATACTCCGTTTGGTCACTGTCCATGCTGTATTTGTTACTCCGTGTGGTCACTGTCCATGCTGTATTTGTACTTCCGTGTTGTCACTGTCCATGCTGTATTTGTAATTCCGTGTGGAACTGTCCATGTTGTATTTGTTACTCAGTTTGGTCACTGTCCCTGCTGTATGTGTTACTCCGTGTGGACACGGTCATTGCTGTGTGTGTTACTCCGTGTGGTCACTATCCATGCTGTGTTTGTAACTCCGTGTGGTCAATGTCCATGCTGTGATTGTAACTCCGTGTGGTCAGGGTTAATATTGTATGTGTAACTCAGTGTGATCACTGTTCATGCTGTATGTGTAACTCCGTGTGGTCACTGTCCATGCTGTATTTGTTACTCCGTGTTGTCACTGTCCATGCTGTATTTGTTACTCTGTGTGGTCACTGTCCATCCTGTATGTGTTACTCTGTGTTGTCACTGTCCATCCTGTATTTGTTACTCCTTGTGGTAACGGTCCATGCTGTATTTGTTACTCCGTGTGGTCACTGTCCATGTTGTGTTTGTAACTCCTTGTGGTAGCGGTCCATGCATATGTGTTACTCCGTGTGGTCACTGTCCATGCTGTGATTGTAACTCCGTGTGGTCAGGGTTAATATTGTATGTGTAACTCAGTGTGATCACTGTTCATGCTGTATGTGTATCTCCGTGTGGTCACTGTCCATGCTGTATTTGTTACTCCGTGTTGTCACTGTCCATGCTGTATGTGTAACTCCGTGTGGTTACTGTCCAGTCTGTATTTGTTACTCCGTGTGGTCACTGTCCATCCTGTATTTGTTACTCTGTGTGGTCACTGTCCATCCTGTATTTGTTACTCTGTGTTGTCACTGTCCATCCTGTATTTGTTACTCCTTGTGTTAACGGTCCATGCTGTATTTGTTACTCCGTGTGGTCACTGTCCATGTTGTGTTTGTAACTCCTTGTGGTAGCGGTCCATGCGTCTTTGTTACTCCTTGTGGTCACTGTCCATGCTGTGATTGTAACTCCATGTGGTCACGGTTAATATTGTATGTGTAACTCCGTGTGGTAACTGTCCATGCTGTATTTGTTACTCCATGTGGTCACTGTCCATGCTGTATTTGTTACTCCGTGTGGTCACTGTCCATCCTGTATTTGTTACTCCGTGTGGTCACTGTCCATGCTGTGATTGTTATCCGTGTGGTCACTGTTCATGCTGTATTTGTAGCTCCTTGTGGTAACGGTCCATGCGTATTTGTTACTCCTTGTGGTCACTGTCCATGCTGTGATTGTAACTCCATGTGGTCACTGTCCATGCTGTATTTGTTACTCCGTGTTGTCACTGCCCATGCTGTGTTTGTTACTCCGTGTGGTCACTGTCCATCCTGTGTGTGTTACTCTGTGTTGTCACTGTCCATCCTGTAATTGTTACTCCGTGTGGTCACTGTCCATCCTGTATTTGTTACTCCGTATGGTCACGGTCCATGCTGTATTTGTGGTCACGGTCCATGCTGTATTTGTAACTCCTTGTGGTAAAGGTCCATGCGTATTTGTTACTCCTTGTGGTCACTGTCCATGCTGTGATTGTAACTCCATATGGTCACTGTCCATGCTGTATTTGTTACTCCGTGTTGTCACTGCCCATGCTGTGTTTGTTACTCCGTGTGGTCACTGTCCATCCTGTGTGTGTTACTCTGTGTTGTCACTGTCCATCCTGTAATTGTTACTCCGTGTGATCACTGTCCATCCTGTATGTGTTACTCCGTGTGGTCACTGTCCATGCTGTGATTGTAACTCCGTGTGGTCAGGGTTAATATTGTATGTGTAACTCAGTGTGATCACTGTTCATGCTGTATGTGTATCTCCGTGTGGTCACTGTCCATGCTGTATTTGTTACTCCGTGTTGTCACTGTCCATGCTGTATGTGTAACTCCGTGTGGTTACTGTCCAGTCTGTATTTGTTACTCCGTGTGGTCACTGTCCATCCTGTATTTGTTACTATGTGTGGTCACTGTCCATCCTGTATTTGTTACTCTGTGTTTTCACTGTCCATCCTGTATTTGTTACTCCTTGTGTTAACGGTCCATGCTGTATTTGTTACTCCGTGTGGTCACTGTCCATGTTGTGTTTGTAACTCCTTGTGGTAGCGGTCCATGCGTCTTTGTTACTCCTTGTGGTCACTGTCCATGCTGTGATTGTAACTCCATGTGGTCACGGTTAATATTGTATGTGTAACTCCGTGTGGTAACTGTCCATGCTGTATTTGTTACTCCATGTGGTCACTGTCCATGCTGTATTTGTTACTCCGTGTGGTCACTGTCCATCCTGTATTTGCTACTCCATGTTGTCACTGCCCATGCTGTGTTTGTTACTCCGTGTGGTCACTGTTCATGCTGTATTTGTAGGTCCTTGTGGTAACGGTCCATGCGTATTTGTTACTCCTTGTGGTCACTGTCCATGCTGTGATTGTAACTCCATGTGGTCACTCTCCATGCTGTATTTGTTACTCCGTGTTGTCACTGCCCATTCTGTGTTTGTTACTCCGTGTGGTCACTGTCCATCCTGTGTGTGTTACTCTGTGTTGTCACTGTCCATCCTGTAATTGTTACTCCGTGTGGTCACTGTCCATCCTGTATTTGTTACTCCGTATGGTCACGGTCCATGCTGTATTTGTGGTCACGGTCCATGCTGTATTTGTAACTCCTTGTGGTAAAGGTCCATGCGTATTTGTTACTCCTTGTGGTCACTGTCCATGCTGTGATTGTAACTCCATATGGTCACTTTCCATGCTGTATTTGTTACTCCGTGTTGTCACTGCCCATGCTGTGTTTGTTACTCCGTGTGGTCACTGTCCATCCTGTGTGTGTTACTCTGTGTTGTCACTGTCCATCCTGTAATTGTTACTCCGTGTGATCACTGTCCATCCTGTATGTGTTACTCCGTATGGTCACTGTCCATGCTGTATTTGTAACTCCTTGTGGTAGCGGTCCATGCGTATTTGTTACTCCTTGTCGTAGCGGTCCATGCGTATTTGTTACTCCTTGTGGTCACTGTCCATGCTGTGATTGTAACTCCATGTGGTCACGGTTAATATTGTATGTGTAACTCCGTGTGGTAACTGTCCATGCTGTATTTGTTACTCCATGTGGTCACTGTCCATGCTGTATTTGTTACTCCGTGTTGTCACTGCCCATGCTGTGTTTGTTACTCCGTGTGGTCACTGTCCATCCTGTATTTGTTACTCTGTGTGATCACTGTCCATACTGTATTTGTTACTCCGTGTGATCACTGTCCATGCTGTATGTGTAACTCCATGTGGTCACTGTCCATGCTGTATTTGTTACTCCGTGTGATCACTGTCCATGCTGTATGTGTTACTCCGTGTGGTCACTCTCCATGCTGTATTTGTTACTCCGTGTGGTCACTGACAATGTTGTGTTTGTAACTCATTGTGGTATCGGTCCATGCCCTATTTGTGGTAACGGTCCATGCTGTATTTGTTACTCCGTGTGTTCACTGTCCATGCTGTATTTGTTACTCCGTGTGATCACTGTCCATGCTGTATGTGTTACTCCGTGTGGTCACTGTCCATGCTGTATTTGTTACTCCGTGTGGTCACTGTCCATCCTGTATTTGTTACTCCGTGTTGTCACTGCCCATGCTGTGTGTGTTACTCCGTGTGGTCACTGTCTATCTTGTATTAGTTACTCCGTGTGGTCACTGTCCATCCTGTATTTGTTTCTCCGTATGGTCACTGTCCATGCTGTGTTTGCTACTCCGTGTGGTTACTGTCCATGCTGTGTTTGTTACTCCATGTGGTCATTGTCCATGCTGTATTTGTTACTCCGTGTGGTCACTGTCCCTGCTGTATGTGTTACTCAGTGTGGCCACGGTCATTGCTGTATGTGTTACTCCCTGTGGTCACTGTCCATCCTGTATTTGTTACTCCGTATGGTCACTGTCCATGCTGTGTTTGCTACTCCGTTTGGTCACTGTCCATGCTGTGTTCGTTACTCCTTGTGTTAACGGTCCATGCTGTATTTGTTACTCCGTGTGGTCACTGACCATGCTGTGTTTGTAACTCCGTGTGGTCACTGACCATGCTGTGTTTGTAACTCCGTGTGGTCACTGTCCATGCTGTATTTGTTACTCCGTGTGGTCACTGACCATGCTGTGTTTGTAACTCCATGTGGTCACTGTCCATGCTGTGTTTGTAACTCCGTGTGGTCACGGTCCATGCTGTATTTGTTACTCCATGTGGTCACTGTCCATGCAGTGTTTGTAACTCCTTGTGTTAACGGTCCATGCTGTATTTGTTACTCCGTGTGGTCACGGTCCATGCGTATGTGTTACTCCGTGTGGTCATGGTCCATGCTGTATTTGTTACTCCGTGTGGTCACTGTCCATCCTGTATTTGTTACTCCTTGTGGTAACGGTCCATGCTGTGATTGTAACTCCATGTGGTCATGGTCCATGCTGTATTTGTTACTCCGTGTGGTCACTGTCCATCCTGTATTTGTTACTCCTTGTGGTAACGGTCCATGCTGTGATTGTAACTCCATGTGGTCACTGTCCATGCTGTATTTGTTACTCCGTGTTGTCACTGCCCATGCTGTGTTTGTTACTCCATGTGGTCACTGTCCATCCTGTGTGTGTTACTCTGTGTTGTCACTGTCCATCCTGTAATTGTTACTCAGTGTGGTCACTGTCCATCCTGTATTTGTTACTCAGTATGGTCACGGTTTATGCTGTATTTGTGGTCACGGTCCATGCTGTATTTGTAACTCCTTGTGGTAACGGTCCATGCGTATTTGTTACTCCTTGTGGTCACTGTCCATGCTGTGATTGTAACTCCATATGGTCACTGTCCATGCTGTATTTGTTACTCCGTGTTGTCACTGCCCATGCTGTGTTTCTTACTCCGTGTGGTCACTGTCCATCCTGTGTGTGTTACTCTGTGTTGTCACTGTCCATCCTGTAATTGTTACTCCGTATGGTCACTGTCCATGCTGTATTTGTAACTCCGTGTGGTAGCGGTCCATGCGTATTTGTTACTCCTTGTCGTAGCGGTCCATGCGTATTTGTTACTCCTTGTGGTCACTGTCCATGCTGTGATTGTAACTCCATGTGGTCACGGTTAATATTGTATGTGTAACTCCGTGTGGTAACTGTCCATGCTGTATTTGTTACTCCATGTGGTCACTGTCCATGCTGTATTTGTTACTCCGTGTGGTCACTGTCCATGCTGTATTTGTTACTCCGTGTTGTCACTGCCCATGCTGTGTTTGTTACTCCGTGTTGTCACTGTAAAACCTGTATTTGTTACTCCTTGTGGTAACGGTCCATGCTGTATTTGTGGTCACGGTCCATGCTGTATTTGTTACCCCGTGTGGTCACTGTCCATGTTGTGTTTGTAAATCATTGTGGTAACGGTCCATGCTGTATTTGTGGTCACGGTCCATGCGGTATGTGTTACTCCGTGTGATCACTGTCCATGCTGTATGTGTTACTCCGTGTGGTCACTGTCCATGCTGTATTTTTTACTCCGTGTGGTCACTGTCCATCCTGTATTTGTTACTCCGTGTTGTCACTGCCCATGCTGTGTGTGTTACTCCGAGTGGTCACTGTCCATCCTGTATTTGTTTCTCCGTATGGTCACTGTCCATGCTGTGTTTGCTACTCCGTGAGGTCACTGTCCATGCTGTGTTTGTTACTCCATGTGGTCATTGTCCATGCTGTATTTGTTACTCCTTGTGGTCACTGTCCCTGCTGTATGTGTTACTCCGTGTGGCCACGGTCATTGCTGTATGTGTTACTCCGTGTGATCACTGTCCATCCTGTATTTGTTACTCCGTATGGTCACTGTCCATGCTGTGTTTGTTACTCCGTTTGGTCACTGTCCATGCTGTGTTCGTTACTCCGTGTGGTCACTGTCCATGCTGTATTTGTTACTCCGTGTGGTCACTGACCATGCTGTGTTTGTAAATCCATGTGGTCACTGTCCATGCTGTGTTTGTAACTCCGTGTGGTCACGGTCCATGATGTATTTGTTACTCCATGTAGTCACTGTCCATGCTGTGTTTGTAACTCCTTGTGTTAACGATCCATGCTGTATTTGTTACTCCGTGTGGTCACGGTCCATGCGTATTTGTTACTCCGTGTGGTCATGGTCCATGCTGTATTTGTTACTCTGTGTGGTCACTGTCCATCCTGTATTTGTTACTCCTTGTGGTAACGGTCCATGCTGTATTTATTACTCCGTGTGGTCACTGTCCATGTTGTGTTTGTAACTCATTGTGGTAACGGTCCATGCTGTATTTGTGGTCACGGTCCATGCTGTATTTGTAACTCCTTGTGGTAACGGTCCATGCGTATTTGTTACTCCTTGTGGTCACTGTCTATGCTGTGTTTGTAACTCCATGTGGTCACGATTAATATTATATGTGTAACTCCGTGTGGTAACTGTCCATGCTGTATTTGTTACTCCGTGTGGTTACTGTCAATCCTGTATTTGTTACTCCGTGTTGTCACTGCCCATGCTGTGTTTGTTACTCCGTGTGGTCACTTTCCATCCTGTATTTGTTACTCTGTGTTGTCACTGTCCATCCTGTATTTGTTACTCCGTGTGGTCACTGTCCATCCTGTATTTGTTACTCCGTATGGTCACTGTACATGCTGTGTTTGCTACTCCGTTTGATCACTGTCCATGCTGTATTTGTTACTCCGTGTGGTCACTGTACATGCTGTATTTGTTACTCCGTATGGCCATGGTCATGCTAACGGTAGTACCAACACTACTATTGTGTTGCAACATTCTTATTAGGTTTTGGACACGGCACCATTGGAAATAATTGCTCACGTGGGTGGGTGTCACTGTATTAAGCATGTGCATGCCACTGCATTGATCACGAGTGTATCACTACATTGATGATGCTGAATGTGCAGGACATTATAACCCAAGACAAGGGCCGTCTTGTTTTGCAGTTATGTTTTGTTTGTGTTTGTTTGTTAGATAGTATCGGTGGATGTAGTATATGAGTCATATAATGTCAGTACAAGACTGACAAATAGTCCAGTGGTTAACACGTTTACTCAAATACTATCTTATTGTAAATGTTCATTGTTGCAGATGGACTGTGTGCAACTATTCATATACTATCATAGGTCACTAACGTTTCTAGAACTTGCCCAACCCAATTTACATTTCGTCATATAATTATAGTGAATATTTATCTTATAATGTATTCTACTATTCTAGCGGCTGTTACAGTACATGCTTGAATATGATTTTAAATGTTTATATTAACGTATTTCTGGTTACGTACTTATGCATGTGTCGAAAGAAACATCAGTTTTGTTCTTCTGCCGCAGTCCAATATCGGTATGTAATATGTAATAGAATAATAAGGCGGATAACTATGCAATTTTCTTCCTTATGACGAATAATGGTATTTATGCTTGGAATTGTAGATTGATGTAACGGACATTGACATGTAGATAATTGCTATGCATATTATGTTTACTGTCCTCTACTATACTCGAGATAAAGTGCTGTTTATATTTACTTCTATACGACAGCTTGAACATACAAGTGAGACTATCAACTAGTAAACCAGAGAGTCTTTGTTCTGATCCTGATGCAGCTAAACATAACTTTCGATTGTACAAATGTATAATACTATTCTTGTTACTCTCCATATAGTTTGTGGTCACGGTACCTTTGGATATAATTGTTCAAGTGAATGTCACTGCAAGGATGATGCTGACTGTGAGCACACGACAGGATTCTGTTTAGATGGATGTGCACCGGGATGGCGAGGACAATCGTGTGACAAAGGTAAATATGTGTGCTTTAACTTACTGTAATATTATTGGTTACTATAGTAGCACTCATAAATACAGTCTGAATATTAAACCAGTAAACCATATAGTCGCTATGGTTATCGTGAAACATGCAGCTAAAGAGGACACTCATATGACTTACGTCAAACCTGTGCTTTAGCTTAATGTAATATTATTGTTTACCATAGCAACACTCCTGGATACATTCTGAATAACCAAGACGCATCAGTACAGATTTATTTGTTTTAGACAATGAAAAACCGACAACTGATTTATGCTATTTGAATTTGAAGATGTTTTACATGTAATAAATAATATGCTGAATGATATCAGTTATTAAAGTAAATACTATGATGTAAAGTTTGTCATATATCTTGTATATTTTATTTGAGTATGATTATACATGTATAATTTATATAAACGTGTTTCTGACTACAATCAAACCTGTCTTAAGCAGCCAGTCAAGGGAATCTCAGAAAGTGGATGCTTAGTACATGTGATTGCTTAATGAATCTGGAAACTGGCTGATTAGCACAGGTTTGTTGTTTAATGGAGGTGCCCACTAACACCTGTATGATTGTATATACTTATGCCTACGTCGCAAGAAGATTAGATTTTGTTCTGCTCTGTTCTACTATATTTCAATAACGTGATGTAATTTAATAATAAGGCTGATGATGATGTAGTTTTCTTCCTTATGATGAATAATGGTAATAATGCCTGGAATTGTAAATTGTGATCGAATCGATACTGAGCTGCAGATAATTGCTATAATTACGTTTACTTTCCTCTGATCTACTCGAGAAAGAGTGATATGTATATATAAACGTGTTTCTGACTACAATCAAACCTAGCTTAAGCAGCCAGTATATCTATGTGTGTGTGTGTGTATTCTGGCACAAGTGTAGCACCAATGTAGGACATATATATCCCTACATTGATACACACACTCGGAATAGTCATGTGCACTATGAACAAGTAAACCAGACATTCGTTATACTAATCCTGAAACGTGTTGTTAGAATGAACTGTGACTTGTATACTGCTAATATCTATACTTTATTAGTTTGTGATCACGGCACATTGGGATTTAATTGCTTACGTGGTTGTCACTGCAAGTATGATGCTGGGTGTGATCTCCAGACAGGATTCTGTTCAGATGGATGTGCGCCGGGATGACAAGGACCGTCTTGTGACATAGGTACACATATGTGCTTAAATTTACTATATTGCATAGTTATTACATTGTGACACCATCAATGGAACATACGACTAAGTACAATATACAGCCTGAATGGTAATGACTATCGTGCTTTGCTGTCTTCATGTGTGTGTTTGCTTTTGGGCTTTGCCGTCGCTACGGTAATGTGACGACTCTCTAATTATTATTGATGGAGGAGCAAAATACTGCTTACCCACCGAGCGCAGCATATCAGGTACGGGTTGGCAGTCGAGTAGACAACTTATCACAAGGTGAAACAGCCCAACAGCTTCATCCCATGACATAATTCGACACCCCAGTTAATCTAGGCAAGCGATTTAAATACAATCATTGCAGTATATGTTTCTTTATGTTTTCCAATGAAGGATAGAGTGTTCTCAGTGAAATATTACCGTGGCATTACAGGACGACTCCAATAGATGCAATGTGTTTATCGTTTTATGTCGTATATGTTTGTTATTGTATAGCACAGATTATAAAATGGTCCTGACTGAAACAATACGAACAAGAATTTTCATTGTCGATAATCTATGTTTAAGGATGAGTAGGTGTTTGCTTATTAACAAAGTTTACTTTCCTGACAGCTTCTGGCAAGACAGTAGCATTAAAAAGACATTATCATCTCGTACAACTATATCTGCCTCTACTCGGTCGGTTGAGTACTGTTATATTCCGGGTTGCTTATCGACATTATCATCTCGTACATCTATATCTGCCTCTACTCGGTCGGCTGAGTACTGTTATATTCCGGGTTGCATATCGACATTATCATCTCGTACAGCTATATCTGCCTCTACTCGGTCGGCTGAGTACTGTTATATTCCGGGTTGCATATGGACATTATCATCTCGTACTGCTATATCTGCCTCTACTCGCTCGGCTGAGTACTGTTATATTCCGGGTTGCATATCGACATTATCATCTCGTATAACTATATCTGAATCTACTCGGTCGGCTGAGTAATGTTGTATTCAGGGTTGCATATCGACATTGCTGCCACGTCTCAGAGCTATCTGACTCGACTTTACTACACTAGTATTAGCTTAGTTCCCATTGTTTCTTACTATAACTCAGATACAACTATTTGTGGAGAAAATCTCAATAAGCTTTAAGCTTCCGATTTAATCCATTTTCGTTTTGTATACAATGTATATGTAATGTACATTATTATCGAATAAATATGTTTAAACCAACTATTTGTATCACACAACATTTTCTGTATTCAGTGTTGTAAAGTCATTACATATTTCCTTATATCAACACACTGTAATAAAACCTGGAATGATTCGTATTGGTCGCGGCATGACAGCTTGCAATACACATTCGACATATACATGTAGTTTGTGTTCATGCTTTATTTGTTGAAAATCACTGTGTAGATCAATCAAATACTACATATGCACTAGTGGAATATAGTGATTAAAATATTGTGTAGATTAACTTGCGTGAAGTTGTTTGATTATCAGGGACTATTTACTACGGCGTACGGATGCAGTTTAATCTAATAAGGCTCATAAATAAACGTTTTTAAAAATGATTTACACTCGTTCTCATGTCATTCCATATATTGTATGAAACTCGTTTTTATAAAATATAGTAGGAAATCACCACCAGTGTGATATCCTATAATTAATATCCAGTTGCTTATCTTGTTTGGATATTGTTCAATTCATAATGTCCATGTTTTCCTATTCTCATTCATGGTAAAATTGAAAACCACTTTCCATATTATGCACCTTTACATTGTCTTGAAAACTATTTGATGTACTACACCGATATCAATGCCCCCAATACTCATAAAAAACACACACTACAATTATATTATTTATTAATTTGCAATTTGTTATTTATTATTTCATACTTTCTGTTACAGCCATTAGCAATCAATTGTGTTTCGGGCATCAATGGCGATGAAGTAATCTTACTTTAAGCAATCAACATCTTTGACTAGAAATCTAGTATTTACTTAAATTGTATGGTTCATGTCTTAGACTTTATTCTATCATTTATGTACCCTTTCTATTCAATTACGTATGTACACTTCTTTTACTTTTTATATTCAGATACAAATCTCATCCGCCTCGTATACGGAAAGGTGACAACACAGATGTCTTCCGTAGCTCATAACTAGTCCTCTGATCTTGCCATAGATGGTCGAGAAGGTCCGGATCCAACTAAATGTCAGTGCTGTAGTGTAACAACGAATGCTGAAATGTCATGGTGGAGACTTGATTTAGGAAGCATTTTTCCTATCAAGGCAGTGACAATTTACGGAAGTAATCAAGGTACAATGTACCATGACAATAATTCGCTAATGTTATTGAAAGTAATAAAAAGCAGCATTATCTATGACCAATTCTGAGAATACAATTGAAATACGCGCACATATGTGAATCAATTTAATATGCATTACCATGTGTGGATTTGTTTAATTACAGAAAGCATTTATCAGCCACTGCAAGGATTTCAGATGTGTCTCGGTAATAACACAGATCTCAGCCTTCCAGCTGTATACATTGATACTAACAGTATCCCTGTCGATAATACATATATCATCACGCTGCCCGACACTCTAACAAGATATGTAACAATTCGGAGACCAGGTGTACTAACGTTGTGTGAAATTACACTGTTAGAAGGAGGTAGGTATATCTCAGTAATACTAAAAACTAAACCAAGAATTCATATCCGAAATAATAAACAAAAAGAATGGTCGCGGAACGTGCATAGCGAAATGATGACTTTTTATGTACAAAGTTTGAAATGTCATCCAAGTAGAAAATGTAGGCCTAATTAAATGGAATTTCCAGTTCCCCACTGGATTTCATTTCGTTGCAATCATTCCAAATATGTGTTGGCATATTTGCAGATACATCAAGGAAACAAATTTGAGATACATGAAGACTTTTATAAATGTACTTGTACGTAATAACGGTAAATCATGGCATCAGTAGTAAAGCTGCTTCTAACCACGAGCCACCCCAAGTACACAGTCACATAAAACGTCCCACTGTAGCCGATACGATTGTGCCCTTAAGCAATATACTTAAATTCCATATAGCATCTTCTCTCCCACGTGGGGATGGATTCCACAAGGAATTATGTCTCCTGAGCGATTGAACTAATAACGTGTAAGAACTTATAAAATAAATACTAACACGTACTCAGAAAATAAATGTAGAACATTGCACAATACATAGGACGACATAATATGTATTGCTATGTTTCTTATTCAGAACGCATTGGCATTGGAAACACCGAGCAGAAGAGTGCGGGTGATACTGGAGAGAACGAAACTGGCAGTAATATCAAAGTGACATCTGCAATCATAGGCGCTTCTGTTGGAGTTGCTGTATCTTTGGCGTGTGCAGTATCCATTGGTATCATAGTGTGGAAATATAGAACTAGTAAAAGGTGAACTAAGTATTCAATAACATATACAATTGAGCACGAATATAATTAAAACAAACCTATATGCGTCGTACACTAAGTACTTTAAATATGTTTTAAGTAGGTATAAGATATTATTATAAACACAACTTACATGTAATATTGTCATGAACACGAATCACATGCGATATTGTCATGAACACGAATCACATGAGATATTGTCATGAACACGAATCACATGCGATATTGTCATAAACACGACTTACATGCGATATTGTCAAACAACCTAATCACATGCGATATTGTCATAAACACGAATTACATGTAGTATTGATATAAACACGACTTACATGAACTATTTCTATAAACAAATAGTAACAACACCATTGTTTAGACATGCGAAATACGTTTTATTCATATTTTAGAACTGAAAGCAAGAATGAATACATGAGACCATCTCATTCTAGTGCCCCATCGGAAGTCCCAGATTACTATGCACTGGATGATCGTCAAGGTACTTTGTCCTACGTATCATATACAGTACAATGAATAGGTCAATTATTCAGTCCTGTGGGATAGAATTACGTATCATTATATAAGCTATCTGTGACATAATATTGTAATATATAACAATATATACAAGATACTGAAGAGAATGTTCATGAAATTATTATGTAAAACTATATAATCTTACATGTGACCTAGAAACATAGACACATACTTGCAGTTTGATGCCCTAGTCAATGCCAGAACAATGCCAAACGCGGTTACAGTACAAGCAATCACTATCTCATTCGGTCAATATAAAGTAATGGTTGTGATTTTGAACTACCTAAGTTGGTTGGCTGAGGCACTAGAGGAAATTGTTAAGTTATGTTCTTATATATGGGAACTAAATATAAATTGTGAATACAACCTTAGGTAAATTAGTTGTTTTTCCTTGTTAATGGGTATTGGCTTCTAGGATGTACGAGATGTTTACCCATTGGCAAAACAAATATGTTGAAAACAAACAACTCAAGTACTGTAATATTGATTAGAAGATAAGATGCTTAATAATAGAAACTTGTGTTTAACCCATATTGACCATAGCACATGACCTATTTATGTCAATTAAGTGGCCTCCGTGGCAAAGTGGTTACGGTTATTGGCTTCAAATCATTTGCATGTCACCGCTCTATGTTCGAATCATACTGGGATGTTGAATTATTTCATGTGAGGGAGCTATCCAGGTGGACTGTGGTAGGTCGTTTGTTCTACCCGGGTACCGTCCGTGCATGCAATACTGCTCGGAAGGGCACCCTGTGTCTGCATCCACCAATAATATCTACATAGTCTCTGTATGACATACGTTGTTTCTGCCAGTCACAAAAAACGCACATTTAATGTCAATATAGTACATACGCTTATATGTCTCCGTGGCCTATTGCTTAAGGCGTGTGACTACGGAGCGGGAAGTAGATGGTACGAACATCGGCTGGGGTTCCTTCTGATATGGCCGATTTGTGAGCCGCCAGCTAGTTAAATTATGGTTACCGATTACCTACCAGCCTGTCGCCTGGCCTACTAGCATAGGACTCTGGAAGTACTTATGTTCATAAAAAAAGGTGTCTCATATGTCAGTAATTGCTTGTCCTTTCAAAAATGGTGACACTATACTAAACCAACACTTTACTTATATGTTGGGTCAATATCTAGAATTGCCATATATCAGAAAATAAATGTACAATTTGCTCTAGTTAAACTAGCTTCGTCTTGCCAGTTATATGAATCAGATTAATTCTTACCAGTTAATATATGATTAAGATTATTAATAAAACTGTAAATGATGTACTATCTTTTATGAACACTTATTCCGTTTTCTTTTTCTATTTTAGATACACCGAGGCCAAGCTCAATCGTTTACATAAACGAAAGTGTTACCGGTTTATAGTGTTATTATAACGTTTAAGCTATACATTTATGCAATTACTGTCATCAATGTAATTTATAATGCAACGACGACATGTAAGCAGACATGTATCTATAGCAACATATAATACTGGAGTCCGACATTGCATGTAACAGAAAATACTCATATTATATCAGATTATCATATATTATAATATGTCATAATAACAATCCTTCCGCGCTTCATTCTTAAAGAACACGTAGCTCAGTATATATATGGGTTATTGATCTACAAATGTAGCAATCGTTATATATACGTCAGCATTATAGCTGTCCATCGTCATATACACGTCCGCATTATAGCTGTCTGTCGTCATATACACGTCAGCATTATAGCTGTCCATCGTGACCATCGTCATATACACATCAGCATTATAGCTACCCATCGTACTATACACGTCAGCATTATAGATGTGCATCGTCATATACACGTCAGCATTATAGCTGTCCATCATCATATACACGTCATCATTATAGCTGTCCATCGTCATATACACGTCAGCATTATAGCTGTCCATCGTCCTATACACGACATCATTATACCTGCCCTTCGTTCTATACACGTCAGCATTATACCTGCCCATCGTCATATACACGTCAGCATTATAGCTGTCCATCGTCATATACACGTCAGCATTATAGCTATCCATCCTCATATACACGTCAGCATTATAGCTGTCCATCGTCATATACACGTCAGCATTATAGTTGTCCATCGTCATATACACGTCAGCATTATACCTGCCCATCGTCATATAAACGTCAACATTATAGCTGTCCATCGTCATATACACGTCAGCATTTTAGCTGTCCATCATCATATAAACGTCAGCATTATAGCTGTCCATCATCATATACACGTCAGCATTATAGCTGCCCACGTCATATGCACGTCAGCATTATAGCTGTCCATCGTCATATACACGTCAGCATTATAGCTGTCCATCGTCATATACACGTCATCATTATACCTGCCCATCGTCATATACACGTCAGCATTATAGCTGTCCATCGTCATGTACACGTCAGCATTATAGCTGTCCATCGTCATATGCACGTCAGCATTATAGCTGTCCATCGTCATATACACGTCATCATTATAGCTGTCCATCGTCATATACACGTCATCATTATACCTGCCCATCTTCATATACACGTCAGCATTATAGCTGTCCATCGTCATATACACGTCAGCATTATAGATGTCCATCGTCCTATACACGTCATCATTATATCTGCCCATCGTCATATACACGTCATCATTATACCTGCCCATCGTCATATACACGTCAGCATTATAGCTGTCCATCGTCATATACACGTCATCATTATATCTGCCCATCGTCCTATACACGTCAGCATTATACCTACCCATCGTCATATACACGTCAGCATTATAGCTGCCCATCGTCATATAAACGTCAGCATTATAGCTGTCCATCATCATATACACGTTAGCATTATAGCTATCCATCGTCATATACACGTCAGCATTATAGTTGTCCATCGTCATATACACGTCAGCATTATACCTGCCCATCGTCATATACACGTCAGCATTATAGCTCTCCATCGTCATATACACATCAGCATTATAGCTGTCCATCGTCCTATACACGTCATCATTATACCTGCCCAACGTTCTATACACGTCAGCATTATACCTGCCCATCGTCATATACATGTCAGCATTATAGCTGTCCATCGTCATATACACGTCAGCATTATAGCTGTCCATCATCATATACACGTCAGCATTATAGCTGTCCATCGTCATATATACGTCAGCATTATAGTTGTCCATCGTCATATACACGTCAGCATTATACCTGCCCATCGTCATATATACGTCAACATTATAGCTGTCTATCGTCATATACACGTCAGCATTATAGCTGTCCATCATCATATACACGTCAGCATTATAGCTGCCCACGTCATATACATGTCAGCATTATAGCTGTCCATCATCATATACACGTCAGCATTATAGTTGCCCATCGTCATATACACGTCAGCATTATAGCTGTCCATCGTCATATACACGTCAGCATTATAGTTGCCCATCGTCATATACACGTCAGCATTATAGCTGGCCATCGTCATATACATGTCAGCATTATAGCTGCCCACATCATATACACGTCAGCATTAGAGCTGTCCATCGTCATATGCACGTCAGCATTATAGCTGCCCATCGTCATATACACGTCAGCATTATAGCTGTCCATCGTCATATACACGTCAGCATTATAGCTGTCCATCGTCATGTACACGTCCGCATTATAGCTGCCCATCGTTATATACACGTCAACATTATAGATGTGCATCGTCATATACACGTCAGCATTATAGCTGTCCATCGTCATATACACCTCAGCATTATAGCTGTCCATCGTCATATAAACGTCAGCATTATAGCTGTCCATCGGCATATACACGTCAGCATTATAGCTGCCCATCGTCATATACACGTCAGCATTATAGCTGTCCATCGGCATATACACGTCAGCATTATAGCTGCCCATCGTCATATACACGTCAGCATTATAGCTGTCCATCGGCATATACACGTCATCATTATAGCTGCTCACGTCATATACACGTCAGCATTATAGCTGTCCATCATCATATACACGTCAGCATTATAGCTCTCCTTCGTCATATACACGTCAGCATTATAGTTGTCCATCGTGATATACACGTCAGCATTATACCTGCCCATCGTCATATACACGTCAGCATTATAGCTGTCCATCGTCATATACACGTCAGCATTATAGCTGCCCACGTCATATACACGTCAGCATTAGAGCTGTCCATCGTCATATGCACGTCAGCATTATAGCTGTCCATCGTCATATACACGTAAGCATTATAGCTGTCCATCTTCATATACACGTCATCATTATACCTGCCCATCGTCATATACACGTCAGCATTATAGCTGTCCATCGTCATATACACATCAGCATTATAGTTGTCCATCGTCATATACACGTCAGCATTATACCTGCCCATCGTCATATACACGTCAGCATTATAGCTGTCCATCGTCATATACACGTCAGCATTATAGTTGCCCACGTCATATACACGTCAGCATTATAGCTGTCCATCGTCATATGCACGTCAGCATTATAGCTTTCCATCGTCATATACACTTCAGAATTATAGCTGTCCATCGTCATATACACGTCATCATTATACCTGCCCATCGTCATATACACGTCAGCATTTTAGCTGTCCATCGTCATATACACGTCAGCATTATAGCTGTCCATCGTCCTATACACGACATCATTATACCTGCCCTTCGTTCTATACACGTCAGCATTATACCTGCCCATCGTCATATACACGTCAGCATTATAGCTGTCCATCGTCATATACACGTCAGCATTATAGCTATCCATCCTCATATACACGTCAGCATTATAGCTGTCCATCGTCATATACACGTCAGCATTATAGTTGTCCATCGTCATATACACGTCAGCATTATACCTGCCCATCGTCATATAAACGTCAACATTATAGCTGTCCATCGTCATATACACGTCAGCATTTTAGCTGTCCATCATCATATAAACGTCAGCATTATAGCTGTCCATCATCATATACACGTCAGCATTATAGCTGCCCACGTCATATGCACGTCAGCATTATAGCTGTCCATCATCATATACACGTCAGCATTATAGCTGCCCATCGTCATATACACGTCAGCATTATAGCTGTCCATCGTCATATGCACGTCATCATTACAGCTGCCCACGTCATATACACGTCAGCATTATAGCTGTCCATCGTCATATGCACGTCAGCATTATAGCTGTCCATCGTCATATACACGTCAGCATTATAGCTGTCCATCGTCATATACACGTCATCATTATACCTGCCCATCTTCATATACACGTCAGCATTATAGCTGTCCATCGTCATATACACGTCAGCATTATAGATGTCCATCGTCCTATACACGTCATCATTATATCTGCCCATCGTCATATACACGTCATCATTATACCTGCCCATCGTCATATACACGTCAGCATTATAGCTGTCCATCGTCATATACACGTCATCATTATATCTGCCCATCGTCCTATACACGTCAGCATTATACCTACCCATCGTCATATACACGTCAGCATTATAGCTGCCCATCGTCATATAAACGTCAGCATTATAGCTGTCCATCATCATATACACGTTAGCATTATAGCTATCCATCGTCATATACACGTCAGCATTATAGTTGTCCATCGTCATATACACGTCAGCATTATACCTGCCCATCGTCATATACACGTCAGCATTATAGCTCTCCATCGTCATATACACATCAGCATTATAGCTGTCCATCGTCCTATACACGTCATCATTATACCTGCCCAACGTTATATACACGTCAGCATTATACCTGCCCATCGTCATATACATGTCAGCATTATAGCTGTCCATCGTCATATACACGTCAGCATTATAGCTGTCCATCATCATATACACGTCAGCATTATAGCTGTCCATCGTCATATATACGTCAGCATTATAGTTGTCCATCGTCATATACACGTCAGCATTATACCTGCCCATCGTCATATATACGTCAACATTATAGCTGTCTATCGTCATATACACGTCAGCATTATAGCTGTCCATCATCATATACACGTCAGCATTATAGCTGCCCACGTCATATACATGTCAGCATTATAGCTGTCCATCATCATATACACGTCAGCATTATAGTTGCCCATCGTCATATACACGTCAGCATTATAGCTGTCCATCGTCATATACACGTCAGCATTATAGTTGCCCATCGTCATATACACGTCAGCATTATAGCTGGCCATCGTCATATACATGTCAGCATTATAGCTGCCCACATCATATACACGTCAGCATTATAGCTGTCCATCGTCATATGCACGTCAGCATTATAGCTGCCCATCGTCATATACACGTCAGCATTATAGCTGTCCATCGTCATATACACGTCAGCATTATAGCTGTCCATCGTCATGTACACGTCCGCATTATAGCTGCCCATCGTTATATACACGTCAACATTATAGATGTGCATCGTCATATACACGTCAGCATTATAGCTGTCCATCGTCATATACACCTCAGCATTATAGCTGTCCATCGTCATATAAACGTCAGCATTATAGCTGTCCATCGGCATATACACGTCAGCATTATAGCTGCCCATCGTCATATACACGTCAGCATTATAGCTGTCCATCGGCATATACACGTCAGCATTATAGCTGCCCATCGTCATATACACGTCAGCATTATAGCTGTCCATCGGCATATACACGTCATCATTATAGCTGCTCACGTCATATACACGTCAGCATTATAGCTGTCCATCATCATATACACGTCAGCATTATAGCTCTCCTTCGTCATATACACGTCAGCATTATAGTTGTCCATCGTGATATACACGTCAGCATTATACCTGCCCATCGTCATATACACGTCAGCATTATAGCTGTCCATCGTCATATACACGTCAGCATTATAGCTGCCCACGTCATATACACGTCAGCATTAGAGCTGTCCATCGTCATATGCACGTCAGCATTATAGCTGTCCATCGTCATATACACGTAAGCATTATAGCTGTCCATCTTCATATACACGTCATCATTATACCTGCCCATCGTCATATACACGTCAGCATTATAGCTGTCCATCGTCATATACACATCAGCATTATAGTTGTCCATCGTCATATACACTTCAGCGTTATAGTGCCCATCGTCATATACACGTCAGCATTATAGCTGCCCATCGTCATATACACGTCAGCATTATAGCTGCCCACGTCATATACACGTCAGCATTATAGCTGTCCATCGTCATATGCACGTCAGCATTATAGCTGTCCATCGTCATATACACGTCAGCATTATAGCTGTCCATCGTCATATACACGTCATCATTATACCTGCCCATCGTCATATACACGTCAGCATTATAGCTGTCCATCGTCATATAAACGTCAGCATTATAGCTGCCCATCGTCATATACACGTCAGCATTATAGCTGCCCATCGTATTATACACGTCAACACTATAGCTATCCATTGTTATATGCACGCCAGCATTATATCTGCCCATCGTCATATATACGTCACCACTATATCTGCCCATCGTCATATACACGTCAGCATTATATATATCCATCGTCATATACACGTCAGTATTATAGCTGCCTATCGCCATATACACGTCAGCATTAAAGCTGCCCACCGCCATATACACGACAGCATAATATCGTCATATGCACGTCAGCATTATAGCTGTCCATCGTCATATACACGTCAGCATTATACCTGTCTATCTGCCTATACAAGTCAGCATTATAGCTGCCAAACGTCATATACACGTCAGCATTATACCTGCCCATCGTCATATACACGTCAGCATTATACCTGCCCATCGT
>CM026391.1:9595288-9686529 GCA_014843695.1 Archivesica marissinica
GTCGCACACTATAAGCCGACTGAGGTAGTGATTACCATACATGGCTCGGATACAGAGGATACCGACTCGGCATATGAGTGTGGCAGCTCCACTGACACAGCGAGCGAAGATGGATCGTAATTTTGAAATTGCATGATGCTCGTAAAATTGTATAAGTTGTGTTGTAGAAAAATAAAATATCATAAAAATAAGAAATAAAAAATAAGAAATAAAACACATACTAGCATCAAAATGGGAATCGGGAAACATTGATTTAAAATATAAAGAATATAACTGAAATAATTTATAAATAAATATCTATATCATCGTAATAAAAAATCTTTCTTTCTATTTTTGTAACTTCGAACCGACCCGAACTAGCTCATTTCATTTCAGTTTAGTATCAAGCCTTTAGACCGTTCGGCTACCGGCGCTTGCGTTCATTGCATAGATTAAATACATTCATGAAGTTATTTAATTACTTTACCGCTGTAATTGAAGCGTGTAATTTATGATAATGTCTCAAGTAAATGCGTACGTACAATATTTTAACGTAAACGTATGTTTATCTCTATGCAGTATACATACATTTATGTCAACTAAATAGTCGCTGCTAATCAGTTCACTTTTGATCTGATCACAATTGATAATGGATTTCTTACACCATTTGTTACTGTCGCACACCAGTGCCTATATTAAGCTTTCAGTATTTTATTCCTAGATATCACTTTTTTAAAGATCTTTTTAGTTTGGATTAGCAGAGGCAATATAGATTTACCATGTATATAGTGAACATTATTAATTGTTATTGTGCATTGAATATGCATTATGTGAAAATAACTGTGATAAGTCTCTTGTAATTCAAATATATGAATGGCTATGTACTGTTTTATAGTATGTAATATGATTTTATGATACATTGTACATAGATGAGACTATAATAAAGAATACAACTATCTCGGCGTTTTGTCTGTATACGCAAAGAAGGAATGTTACTGGGTTTATTCTGATTTGCAAGAACACATCGTTTAGCGCGTGATGTCAAACGTGATGTCATTTGACTAGCATGTTTGTAATTTTGTGACATGTTTTAAGTTCTGCGCTTTTATGATATGTTGGTCATTTTAGCATCCAATTAATATTTATAGTTGTGCTATTTACAGTCGAATATAACATGGTTTGTTCTTCTGACTACCGGAATTAACCATTTAGGCCTACATCAGGTCCATGTTTTATTCACCAATACATAACTGAAACACAAATATTATTTCTAGTGGTTAAGGCGTCCGCCTACGGAGCAGGGGATCAACGGTTCGAATCTCGTCAGTGGTTCGTTCTGATATGGCCTGTTGGTGAGCCGCCATCTAGTTAAACAATGGTTACCGATTGCCTACCTGCCTGGTGCCTGGCATACAAGCATACGGGATTCAGGAAGTACTGATGTTCATAAAAAGAGGTGTCTCATAAGTCAGAAATGGCTGGCTCTTTAAATAGGGGTGACATTATAATAAACATGCACTTTTATAATATGTACAATTCGGTGTCATATAAAACTGGTTGTAGTAATATACACTGGGGAAGCCACGTTAGAGGGTAACGCCATGTTAGAGGGGGAAGCCATGTTAGATGGGGAAGCCATGTTAGATGGGGAAGCCATGTTAGAGGGGGAGTCATGTTAGAGGGGGAAGTCATGTTAGACGGTAACGCCATGTTAGATGGGAAGCCATGTTAGATGGGGAAGCCATGTTAGATGGGGAAGCCATGTTAGAGGTGGAGTTATGTTAGAGGGGGAAGCCATGTTAGAGGGGGAGTCATGTTAGAGGGGGAAGCATGTTAGAGGGGAAGCCATGTTAGATGGGAATATATGTTAGAGGGGAAGCCATGTTAGAGGGGGAAGTCATGCTAGAGGGGAAGCCATGTTAGAGTAGGAAGTCATGTTAGAGGGGAAGCCATGTTAGAGGGGGAAGTCATGTTAGAGGGGGGCATGTTAGATGGGTAATATATGTTAGAGGGGAAGCCATGTTAGAGGGGGAAGTCATGTTAGATGGGAAGCCATGTTAGATGGGGAGCCATGTTAGAGGGGAAGCCATGTTAGAGAGGGAAGCCATGTTAGAGGGGAAGCCATGTTAGAGGAGGAAGCCATGTTAGAGAGGGAATCATGTTAGAGGGGGGTCATGTTAGAGGGGGGAGTCATGTTAGAGTTGGAAGTCATGTTAGAGGGGGAAGTCATGTTAGAGGGGAAGCCATGTTAGAGGGGAAGCCATGTTAGAGGGGAAGCCATGTTAGAGGGGAAGCCATGTTAGAGTAGTACTCTGATATCTGGAATAATGTGTGTACATCAGAACAATATTGGTTGAATTGTGTTGCAAATAATAAAAGTTAAAAAGTATATCTCAATTCCGAGTAAGTCAGATCCGTAAACATTTTGACCGAGAACTGTACAGTTACTGTCTGTAGTACATGTCTGTAGTACAGTTACTGTCTGTAGTACAGTCAAACCTGTTTTAAGCAGCCAGTCAAGGGAATCACAAAATGTGGCTGCTTAGCACAGATAGCTGCTTACTAGAGGTTAAATGTCTAATAAAACAACATTTTGGGAATCTGGAAACTGGCTTGCTTAATACAGGTTGGCTGCTTAATTGAGGTGACCAATAACACAGGTTTGACTGTATACTCATTTTCGATTTGCTTTACTATGTAAATACAATACTGTGTCAGTAGACAGTGATTGTTTTATTAACTGTAATTATATTATATCTCTTGTAATGTTCTTGTAATGTTCTCTTGAATGTCTTATGTGAAATATCAAATATGTGTTATGTATATTTGATGTATTGAACATAGATAAACGATAATAAATGATGGAAACTATGTAACATTAAATGGACGACACCCATCAAAGCGCTAGGAATAGAATTTGTTCATAATAGAGAACAATGTGAGAAACTTAATTGGGAAGCTAAATTGAACACAATGTAGAAAAAGCATTCGGAACAAAGAAATTAATATCAAAATATATTTATGGATATCCAATAATCTGTTTATGGATATCCAATAATCTGTTTATGGATATCCATTAATCTGTTTATGGACATCCAATAATCTGTTTATGGATATACATTAATCTGTTTATGGACATCCAATAATCTGTTTATGGATATCCATTAATCTGTTTATGGATATCCAATAACCTGTTTATGGATATTCAATAATCTGTTTATGGATATCCAATAAATTTGTTTATGGATATCCATTAATCTGTTTATGGATATCCAATAATCTGTTATGGATATCCATTAATCTGTTGATGGATATCCAATAATCTGTTTATGGATATCCAATAATCTGTTTATGATATCCATTATCTGTTTATGGATATCCAATAATCTGTTTATGGATATCCATTAAACTGTTTATGGATATCCAATAATATGTTTATAATCAATAAGATGGATATCCAATAATCTGTTTATGGATATCCATTAATGCGAATATATAGCAAAATGGTGCCTGGAATTATGGGTATCCATATATAACGAATAAATAGCAAAACGGCGTCCCATAGAGATTACAAATGCAATGAACACAAACTTTACATATAACAAAATACAACTCGTTGCTGCATTAAAACATATAATGAACAAATCATAAACCAAATATTAACTATGGAATAAGATAACTGAAATGAATTTAAATAATATGTGGCATATAACAGATATAATATACCCGTTAAACCCAATCGGATACAGCAATGCCCAAATACAAATGGCAAGTTATGATATAAGGGAGATAACTAATATCCCGCTTACCTCCAAACAGTGGCATTTACGTGCGCGAACCCAACACGCTGTCCACTAAATCCGTTCACGGTAGAAAAATCTATTACACTACAAGTTTCATTTCATTTAATTATATTTTATTTGCTCTTTGCACACACGTCATGTACAATGCATGTACAATGCGTGTACATATAAATCAATTCCGTAATATGCCATGAATATAATCAAATTATTTTATTTTGTAATAAATTTCACTTTCGACTACATTTTTGATAAATTCAGAATATGTAATATTTCATTTAAGCTAAGAATGTATAGCTTGTAATCAGTTATACATACAGCGAACTACGCATGCGCAATGCTGTTAAACATACCATGGGCGTATCGGTATTCGGACAGGTAAGGGTTGACTGTGAATAACTATCATAGTAAATAAAATAATCATTCTTGCATTTAATACGCTTGACTAAAGTCAGATTGCATTGCTTTTTATCAAATAAAAACCCCAATTCCATTCACATGTGAATTCAACATGGCGTCCAAAAAAAGACCCTACGTTTCGGACACAAATCAAATGTTACCAGAAATGTTTTTTGCGGCATTGTCACATGATGGACAAGCGACCTCGTAAAGCCCAGCATTAGATTTCTCGCGTTGCAACAATAAACACATATTTCTTTGCATATACATTGTATCTCTGTGTAAGCGATTTTTAGGATACACGTGTATGTGACTTATGAAAAACATCAACATTTACATATTTTAGAAATAAAAGTTGAATATTGATCTGTGTTTGCTCAATTTTGTGTTTGACGTTTTAGCGTCTACTATATAATATAAGTACCTGCTACTGGTAGTGATGATATCATTTGCAAACATACTCGAAAACAGGTGGTGTACGGAAATAGGGCGATTGACGATACAAACAAAAGGGAACGAAACACAAAATTATCCAATATAGAAATGAAATGACATCATCAATCATAGATGTGTGTATAACACAATATCATAGTTTATACACATCACACCAAACACCGACAACATACTTTTACATTGCCAAAGAGACTCTCGTCCAATGAACAACATGCTATGTGTTTTCAACTGGGCTATTCAATTATTCAGTCGTGAAAGCGCAGTGGTAGCGTGTTCGCTTCAGGGGCGTTACTATTATGCTCTTAGGCAAGGCATTTAAATTCCACGTTGCTCTCTCTCTCACTCGTGGCGCTGGATTACATCAGGAATGATGTCTCGAGAGTGATTAATATAAGTTTTAAGAACTTGTTTCACAATCGAGTTAAAATAATTTTTTATAAGCTAAAGAGAAAGGTAAAACGATCTGCATACACTATTAACATGTAAAGCTTACACTGTACCAAACCATCCCATCCCGGAACAGCCCACTTACAAACATTTAACATAAGGGAAGTTTTATGAGCATTAAGCTATTGTAATATATTGTATATATGTTCAAACATCATTTAATATTGAACTAAGATATGATATAGATATCCGCATCCGTTTCTACTGTCATGACTACAGATAGTATACATAGCTAGGATATAAATACATCATGCACAGTAGGTTTACTATAATTGCGTACACACTTAAGAACACTTATAAAGTCCATGCATATCAATAAAAAAAAATTAAAACAGGAAGTCAATTCAAATAACGATTTTATACGATTTTCGAAAGTTATTTGGAAATTTCAGAAGTGCGTTTCATTCATTATCGGAAACGTGTGTGCGTGCGTGCGTGTGTTTTACGTTTATTTATTGTCGATACCGGTTGCCCATATGAGCGACGCCTCTTGAAGAGATTATTCATTATAGATTTTGGAGGATAGTGCATTGATACAGACAGAGACCCATTCCTGAGTTTCCTCAGATTCCTTTACGTGCACGGTACGGTGTAAAGCACCGACACGAGACATCGGTTTAACGTCCAATCTGAAAGACTGTTAATTGTATTAGGGTCATACGGGAGACCGAACCTACGATCCATGGATTACAAGTCCAGCTTGCTAATAAATTGGAATCATAACGTCGTGTGTGTGTTTTACGTTTATTTATCGTCGCTACCGGTTGCCCATATGAGCGACGCCTCCTGAAGAGATTAGTTATTTTAGATGTTGGAGGATAGTGCATGATATAGACAGAGACCAATGCCAGAATATCCCCTGGTTCTTTTACGTGCACGGTGTAAAGCACCGACACGAGACCTTGGTTTAACTTCCCATCTGAAAGACTGTTAATTTTATTAGGGTCAGCCGGGGGATCGAACCTGCGATCCCTGGATTACCAGTCCAGCGTGTTACCACTGGACTACAGATAACGTCGTCTGCGCACATTCTCATTATATATACCATTGTGGTAGGATATCATTATGTTCAAGGTTAATATTTGAATAAAACAATAAAATTAAAAATATGATAGCTAGTTTAGATTTCATGTTTATAAAGTGTTGATAAAATTCCTCAGTATTTGGCAATATTTTTTTTCGTTTGGCGCAGGCTGAGTGTTAAATTTATTTAAAAATTTCAAAAATGCTTTAGGCTGAATAGAATGTATTTCCCGTGTTGTTCGTTCATTTCTCGTTCTATGTTTAAGGATATACGTATTGATTGTATGCTTGTATACTTTACCTGCTCGGTTTAATAATCGTTTATATATGTCATTTTGATGTACATTATAATTTCTCCATTCAGTGGTGTATCTTCGTCTCGCCTTGTTACACTGACGACCATTGCTTTACTGTTGGTTTTATGATCAGCAATACATACAAATTCATTTGCCGATGCATTAATAATTATGATCTGTTCCGAAAGTTCATTAATATCTGCATTTATTACATTGATAAGTAATAGTTTACATGACGGTTCAGATAATTTAACAGGATATCTGATATCTAGAGAATGGGTCGTCCAAAATAGGGGATCCGACCTCAATAATTAGAAACAATTTAGAACAGTCACTCGTCGCTATTACGTAGTCTATAACTATCTTGTCATTTAAAGTTTAAACTTTATTTATTTTACAACGATTGCGAAGCAGGATCTAACAACTTATATTAATCGCTCTCGTGGGCTCGGATATGTAGTCATTCGTGTGGGAGGAAACCGGAATACCCGGAGAAAACCAACCTGTCAGATCTGGCGACCTCCGTTATATTTATATATTTTATATTTCAGGTTTTACGCATGCATCAGCACCATTTTGAGCTATATCGCCTGAGCAGGCTCCAGCGGTTAACCAGTACTTGGGTGCACCAACCTCCGTAAGAAACTGCCAACTTTTTCATATAAATGAGACACGGTCTGAGCGGGGCCCGTGACCATCAGTGATGATAGGCGACCACCGTACCATCTCACATACCTCCAGGTCCGAGGATCGAACCCGGGTCGCATTGGTGAGAGGCGAGCACGCTAACCCCTCGATAATTTTGTCATTGTATTTGATGTATGATTATGCTGAGATTGTGGTTTTAAGTATTTTTATTATTATTATTATCATTATTTTCTATAATAGTACATTTGTCCGTAGAACTGACAATGCGCCCGTTTACAATGTCGAGATTACATAGTTTATAACGGAAGTGCCTCTGAATGTACATGTATCCGTACATTTGCCTATGTTCCCGTTTACAATGTACACCTATCCGTAGATTTGCCTATACGCCCGTTTACAATGTACAACTATCCGTAGATTTGCCTATACGCCCGTTTACAATGTACACCTATCCGTAGATTTGCCTATACGTCCGCTTACAATGTACATATATCCGTAGATTTGCCTATACGTCCGCTTACAATGTACATATACCCGTAGATGTGCCTATACGTCCGCTTACAATGTACATATATCCGTAGATTTGCCTATACGCCCGCTTATAATGTTCGCATATCCGTAGAATTGCCTATGCGCCCGCTTACAATGTTCATATATCCGTAGAATTGCCTATGCGCCCGCTTACAATGTTCATTTATCCGTAGAATTGCCTATACGCCCGCTTACAATGTTCATATATCCGTAGAATTGCCTATGCGCCCGCTTACAATGTTCTTATATCCGTAGAATTGCCTATGCGCCCGCTTACAAAGTTCATTTATCCGTAGAATTGCCTATACGCCCGCTTACAAAGTTCATTTATCCGTAGAATTGCCTATACGCCCGCTTACAATGTTCGCATATCCGTAGATTTGCCTATGCGCCCGTTTACAATGTACATATATCCGTAGGTTTGCTTATGGCTGTCCGATTAGTGCAGTGGTTAGCGCGCTCGCTTCTCACAAATGAAACCCAGATATAAGGTACATTAAATTTTCAACCAGAAAGTGTATTCACAATTTGATACTAAAATGCCTACATGTTGACTAATATTAAATTGTTCACACACAAAACACAATGCACCATATGTTCGCATATATATATGCACTTTTGAAAGTAAACACAGTGTTTCGTATGTCATTTTGTTCATTTTTAAACCATATATGAACTGCTGGGTATATAGATACAGTTGATTGTGTGTTATAGATCAATGTATATAATGTAAATTTATTGTATTATAATTTGACGTCTGTACAAAATGTTTGGCAAAGGCACTAAAATAAAACATTTACTTATTTACTTAAATAAATAAAAAACTTAAGGATAATATTTCGTTTATACATTTACTTACCATGCATGTATGACATATATGCGTATACATATATGCTATCGGGTAAGGTATATATGCATGTACATTGTATTATACATGCAAATAATTCAATCATATTGGAAAGACTATTGCACTAAATTTTTCTATTTTCGTATAAAATGAAAAAAAAAAATTGCATAAAGCTCAAATGATTTTGGGGTATAAAATTACAAGGCCTTCTCTTTGTTTTGTACGATGATCTGTTTTATTATATGTGTTGTGTGGATTGTCACTACAAAATGTAGTTTCACTGTTCGCTATCTCTATCATGCATATGTTTTGACCTCATGGGCTTTTTAGCCTAATGGTTTTGAATAAAATGTCTGTCTGTCTGTCTGTCTGTCTGCCTGTCTGTCTGTCTGTCTGTCTGTCTGTCTGTCTGTCTGTCTGTCTGTCTGCCTGTCTGTCTGTCTGTATGTCTGTTCTGTCTGTCTGTTGTCTGTCTGTCTGTCTGTCTGTCTGTATGTCTGTCTGTCTGTCTGTCTGTCTGTCTGTCTGTCTGTCTGTCTGTCTGTCTGTCTGTCTGTCTGTCTGTCTGTCTGTCTGTCTGTTTGTCTGTCTGTCATAGCATTATATAATAAGCCTAAGATGGAAATCGTGATTGCGCAATAGTAGTGTCTGCTGCTTCAGGTGCGAAAGGTCCGGAGTTCAAGCCCAACTGGAGCCGATACGAGTGTGCCCTTAGGCAAGGCATTTAACGTCCATGTTGCCTCTTTTCTCGTACAGTGTCCATCTCACGGTGATTGATTCCATCAGGAATGAGGTCTCTAGAGAGATTAATATAAGTTGTAAGAACTTGTTTCGCATTCGAGCTAAAATAAATTTGTATAAACTAATAAATTGAGTTTGCGCAGAATAATATTAGTATTCATATATTACACCATTATAAGAACATGATACCTTTATACATTGTTTACATAGAAACGTATCAACAACCTTTGGATGATAGTGTTCACATATTACATAGTATTTCTTTGTCTTTTTTGTTGCATCTCGTTGATGCAGTGGTAATATAGAATGATTATGGCGTCGAAGGTACGGGGTTCGAGCCTCAGTGAAGGTATATTTCTTTGTCTTTTTTAATATTTAAAATTTATATAAATATGCAACAAACTTCATGAAATGAAATGAAATATAATATATATATAATATATGCATGCATAGACTGCATAAAATGAAATCAAACGCATGAAATAAACAATAAAGTAAATAAAAATGAATAAATATAAAACTTTTAACAGTCACAAATTTGGAAAATATGTATGACACACTGGAATAAAAATATCATTTTAGATGACAAAAATGTGTTGTACCTAATAAAATGGACATTATAATTATCTAAATGTAGACTCGTGATTTTCTTTATTGTACAATGTTTCGAACTCACACGAAACTGTGGTATTGTAACGCAGTACCAGCATTCTAGACCGCTCGGCTATCATCACCTTGAATTGTGAAATCAATTTTATTCAATTAAACTGCAAAAATCTATTGCAGAGCGTGTAATTATGATAATGTTTCAAGTAAATGTATGCTTGTAATACATCATTAGAAGAACATGATACATGTGTGCATTGTTTACATAGAAACGTATCATCAACCGAGCAAAATACTTCGACATAACCGAGGTTTGACTTAATGAAATTCGATATAAATGGAGCCAGTTATATGTAAAATGATAGTGTCTGAAACGAGACTTTGATCCGACTTCGAGATAATCGGAGAATTCGACATATCCGACATTGACATAACGGATGTAGACTGCATTTTGTTTACATAGAAACGTATCAACAATCGAGAAATATACTTCGACATATCCGACTTTGACATAACGGATGTAGACTGTACATTGTTTACATAGAAACGTGTCAACCATCGAGCCATATACTTCGACATATCCGACATTGACATAACGGATGTAGACTGTACATTGTTTACATATAAACGTATCAACAACCGAGCATGTTTTAAAAATATATATAGCAATAAATATTAAGCAGTTGAACATTATATATAAGCACGGCTCAACAATCAATTTAAAATAAAATGTTACCTGTAAGAAACGTAATCAGCTAAGACGTATGAAAGTTAGAAAACCATACCAGTTGTTCCGTAAATACATCGGAGAGTAATGTTGGGTAGGGACAATACTATATAGTGTTGTCAAGTTTTCTTCTATAGTCTTGTTAACATGTTCTCTGTCATGCTTCAGCAACATCATGAACTACCGGGTTCAAATTATGCGTCGGGAAATATATTACTGTAAATATTGACCGAGTCTCTTTTTAAAGCATTTAAATGTTTGATATTCAATTAAGCCTCGGTGTAAAAAGACTTGTCTACACATGCTGTCATCCAGATATTTAATCCCATTACATGTGTTCAACGATTGTAAAGCAATACAATGCATCGTTTGATTGGTTTACAATTCATATAACTTTCCATTATAGTCATCTCATCCACCCATCAATCCAGTCTTTCAGATGGGACTTTAAACCGAGGTCTCGTGTCGTCTCGTATCCTTGGGGGATAGTGCAATGATACAGACAGAGACCCATTCCAGAGTCTCCGCTGGTTCTTTTACGTGCACGGTGTAAAGCACCGACACGAGACCCAGGTTTAAAGTTCCATCTGAAAGACTGTTATCGGAGGAATGTAGTAACAATGCTATTTATACGTAAACTATATGTTCCCAGCATATCTCACAACAGATCGGTATCCGTGGTAACGAGAGGATGACATGTATACAAGACCAATACTATATCCTTCATCTTGCCACTCTTATACTTCGTAACGGAGGTCTCTGCGGCCGAGTGGTTAATGTTGTTGACTTCAATTCACTTGCCCCTCACCTATGTACGTTCGAATCCCACTGGGGTTTCGAATCTAATCATGTGTGGATGCTTTCCAACTGGTTTGCGTACTGCTGGTGGTTCTACACAGGAGTCCGCCTGTGCCTGAACGATTGTGGCACCCCGGGTCGCACCCGGATATTCCTCCACAGTAATAGCTGGATATGTACCCTCAAAACAGACAAACAAACACTCAATAATTTCAACGGTGATTTGGAGACTGTTTCACAACACTCGTCATATCGTCTGAATATCTTCCTGTGTCAGCTGCGCTATTAAAGTGCTTCTCGTGCACATTTCTTAAGTTAGAAGTGGAATTAACTTAATATTAATAACAACTAACATTTGGTCATAGTCATATGTTATTATTATAACGGGTTAGAACCAAATTTGGGCATAGCCATATGTTATTATTATAACGGGTTAGAACAAAATTTGGGCATATCCATATGTTATTATTATAACGGGTTAGAACCAAATTTGGGCATAGATTTATATTATTATATCAAGTTGTAAAAGCGGACCATATTATACTTGTCAATGTTTTAATAATAGTTGCAACACTTCCTCGTTAGATCTTTATAAGTAAACCTGACTTGATAGTGTGTTTCTATATACAAGAAACAAATCTACCATTGTTAAATCTTCAATAAACAAAGGCTACATCCGGCCTATTGTATGGCTGTTGTCCCTAACCAACTTTATATGAATACAATCACCACGGAAGTAAGTGAAAGTAAATATCGTGACGTACTTCACATTGTTATTGCTATGATTGATTTGTAGTGTTAATAACCAGTCATACAGGACATATAATGCTGACAGTTGGCTGATGATTTTCAGCGCCACTTGAATACAGAATGTATTTTACAGGGATGTATATTGTAAAGCCATCAGCCTAATAACAGACAAGTAGGCACAATGACACACATATTTCACTGTGGTCATCTTTGAAAATGCAAATGTAAAATCATTGCTACAACCATAATGAAGCCTCATTTGTTTGTACTAATCATGTTGTGTTTAGCATGTAACCTGATATATAAAATAAAATAAAATGACCTCTTTGTCTGCCTGCTCACCCGCACATCAGGAATGAGGTCTCGAGAGTAATTAAGAGTGATTAATATAAAGTTGTATAAACTTGTTTTTCGCAATCGAACTAAAATAAATTTGCATTTGACTTCTTACTAGAAGCGGATACTAGAAGAGATACCAGAATATGCATATCATGTGGCTTGGTTTATTGCAAGCAATTATTGCAAGCAATTTTTTAATTTGTCAATAGCTGTTCCATCTACGTAGATGAATGTTGCTCCTTGTCCGTTCATATCTGAGAGAGAAAGATGGAACAGTCAGCATACATAACATTACAGTACCGTTCCAGTCTACAGAGGCCGACATAATAGATATATCAAGTTTGAACAGTCAGCATACATAACATTACAGTACAATTCCAGTCTACAGAAGTCGACATAATAGATATATCAAGTTTGAACAGTCAGCATACATAACATTACAGTAACGTTCCAGTCTACAGAAGCCGACATAATAGATATATCAAGTTTGAACAGTCAGCATACATAACATTACAGTACCATTCCAGTCTACAGAAGTCGACATAATAGATATATCAAGTTTGAACAGTCAGCATACATAACATTACAGGACCGTTCAAGTCTACAGACGTCGACATAATAGGTATATCAAGTTTGAACAGTCAGCATACATAACATTACAGTACCGTTCAAGTTCTACAGAAGCCGACATAATAGATATATCAAGTTTGAACAGTCAGCATACATAGCATTACAGTACCGTTCAAGTTCTACAGAAGCCGACATAATAGATATATCAAGTTTGAACAGTCAGCATACATAACATTACAGTACCGTTCAAGTATACAGACTCAGACATCATAGATATGTCAAGTTTGAACAGTCAGCATGCATAACATTACAGTGCCGTTCAAGTATACAGACTCAGACATCATAGATATGTCAAGTTTGAACAGTCAGCATGCATAACATTACAGTGCCGTTCAAGTATACAGACTCAGACATCATAGATATGTCAAGTTTGAACAGTCAGCATACATAACATTACAGTACCGTTCAAGTATACAGACTCAGACATCATAGATATGTCGAGTTTGAACAGTCAGCATGCATAACATTACAGTACCGTACAGTCTACAGACGCCGACATAATAGATATATCAAGTTTGAACAGTCAGCATACATAACATTACAGTACCGTACAGTCTACAGACGCCGACATAATATATATGTCAAGTTTGAACAGTCAGCATACATAACATTATAGTACCGTACAGTCTACAGACGCCGACATAATATATATGTCAAGTTTGAACAGTCAGCATACATAACATTATAGTACCGTACAGTCTACAGACGCCGACATAATATATATGTCAAGTTTGAACAGTCAGCATACATAACAGTACAGTACCGTACAGTCTACATACGCCGACATAATATATATGTCAAGTTTGAACAGTCAGCATACATAACATTACAGTACCGTACAGTCTACAGACGCCGACATAATAGATATGTCAAGTTTGAACAGTCAGCATACATAACATTACAGTACCGTACAGTCTACAGACGCCGACATAATAGATATGTCAAGTTTGAACAGTCAGCATACATAACATTACAGTACCGTACAGTCTACAGACGCCGACATAATATATATGTCAAGTTTGAACAGTCAGCATACATAACATTACAGTACCGTACAGTCTACAGACGCCGACATAATAGATATGTCAAGTTTGAACAGTCAGCATACATAACATTACAGTACCGTACAGTCTACAGAAGCCGACATAATATATATATCAAGTTTGAACAGTCAGCATACATAACATTACAGTACCGTACAGTCTACAGAAGCCGACATAATATATATATCAAGTTTGAACAGTCAGCATGCATAACATTACAGTACCGTACAGTCTACAGACGCCGACATAATAGATATGTCAAGTTTGAACAGTCAGCATACATAACATTACAGTACCGTACAGTCTACAGACGCCGACATAATATATATGTCAAGTAAATCAAGTATCTAAAATAACTAATCTCTTCAGGAGGCGGCGCTCATATGGGCAACCGGTAGCGACGATAAATAAACGTAAAAACACATAATCCCACAATGTTATAAATGATGCAATATGATAGTTTATAGTATATGATCATTTTATTTTCGGTAACTATATACTCATATAAGTATGTTTTCATTTAATAGCTGTGTCGTGTTGCAACTGTATTTTCTTTAGAATTACATTATTATTACTACTATAAGGTGTAGCATGTCAATTTCATTCTTTGTAGTTCGCATTAACCAGTTAATCGGATTTTGTGAAAGAGTTTAGCTAAATTATGAACGTTTATTTATTTTACGATAGTGAGAATTGTGACAGCTTATATTTATCACTCTCATTACTGGGCAATCACACTGGCCCGAATTGAGCTTCCGTTTGTTTTCCGTATTCCAATGTTTTCCGTATTCAAACGTGATTTTTTTAAACTGACCGAATGTCCCTCTGAATGTGCTATGCCCAATGTATCACCGACTGCTTTCCGTTTGCTTTCTCATTGTTTTCAGAATAGACCGAATATAGAATCTTAAACACTCTAACTCTATACTACAATGACATTAGACATTGGATTGTCTTAAACAATATAGTTTATACAAATTTATTTTAGCTCGATTGCGAAACAAGTTATTACAACTTATATGTATCACTCTCGATACCTCATTCCTGATGGAATCCACCGCCATGAGGGAGAGAGAAGAGGCAATGTGAAATTTAAATGCATTGCCTAAGGGCACAATCGTAACGGCTCCAGCGGCGCTCGAACCCCGGACCTTTCGCACCTGAAGCGAACGCGCATCCACTGCGCTATCACGACTTAATACCTTTGCTCCTCGTTACATGTGACTTTAAGTTTAGCACAGATGACTGCTACCCGTATTCTAGTGTACATAATGTCGTCATGGCGAGATGACTGCTACCCGTATCCTAGTGTACATAATGTCGTCATGGCGAGATGACTGCTACCTGTATCCTAGTGTACATAATGTCGTCATGGCGAGATGACTGCTACCCGTATCCTAGTGTACATAATGTCGTCATGGCGAGATGACTGCTACCCGTATCCTAGTGTACATAATGTCGTCATGGCGAGATGACTGCTACCCGTATTCTAATGTACATAATGTCGTCATGGCGAGATGACTGCTACCCGTATTCTAGTGTACATAATGTCGTCATGGCGAGATGAATGCTAGCCGTATTCTAGTGTACATCATGTCGTCATGGCGAGATTCAATGTAGTTAAATGCTCGTTCATCAAAAGCATTGTCTTCAATATGCGTTGACAGCCATTTGAAGCAAACTGTTTATTTTGTCGAGCCTATAAAATCAAGCATATTCGATCACTGTAGTCATACAGCCGGATCTGTAGTCCAGTTGTTAACACATTGGACTGGTATTCCAGGTATCACAGGTTCGATCCCCCGACTGTCCCTTTCAAATGGGACTTTAAACCGAGGTCTCGTGTCGGCGCTTTACACCGTGCATGTAAACGAACCAGATGATACTCTGGAATGGGTCTCTGTCTGTATCATTGCACTATCCTCCAATCTAAATCTAAAATGACTAATCTCTTCAAGAGGCGTCGCTCATATAGGCAACCGGTATCGACGATAAATAAACGTAAACCACACACACTGTTTCAGATAGTTGTTATACGTCTCTTCATATGTACAACATTGCATAACACATTTATTATAAAACAGATACAAGAACATACTCCTTTCTTTACAGAAATATAAGAGACGGTAAAATATATCAACAACAACAACAGAAACAACAACAACAGAACCAACAACAGCAGCAGCAACAACAACAACAACAACACCAGCAACAACAACAGCAACACCAGCAACAACAGCAACAACAACAGCACCAGCAACAGCAACACCAGCAGCAACAACAGCAGTAGCAATATCAGCAACAACAGCAACAACAGCAACACCAACAACAGCAGCAACAGCAGCAACAACAACAGCAGTAGCAACAACAACACCAGCAACAACAACAGCAACACCAGCAACAACAACATCAACAGCAACAACAGCAGCAACAACAACATCACCATCAACAGCAACAACAACAGCAGCAACAACAGCAACATCAGCAACAACAACACCAGCAACAACAACAGCAACAACAACAGCACCAGCAACAGCAACACCAGCAGCAACAACAGCAGTAGCAATATCAGCAACAACAGCAACAACAGCAACACCAACAACAGCAGCAACAGCAGCAACAACAACAGCAGTAGCAACAACAACACCAGCAACAACAACAGCAACACCAGCAACAACAACATCAACAGCAACAACAGCAGCAACAACAACATCACCATCAACAGCAACAACAACAGCAGCAACAACAGCAACATCATCAACAACAACAGCAACAACAACAGCAACAACAACAGCAGCAGTAACAACAGCAGCAACGACAACAGCAGCAGCAACAACAACAATAACAGCAGCAACAACAGCAGCAACAACAACGGCAACAGCAGCAACAACAACAACAACAACAGCAACAACAACACCAGCAACAACAACACCAGCAACAACAACACCAGCGACAACAACACCAGCAACAACAACACCAGCAACAACAACACCAGCAACAACAACAACAACACCAGCAACAACTGTAGCAACAACAGCATCAACAACAACAGCAGCAGCAACAACAACACCAGCAACAACAACAGCAGCAACAACAGCAGCAACAACAGCAGCAACAACAGCAGCAGCAACAACAACATCAACATCAGCAACACCACCAGCATCAACAGCAACAACATCAGCAACAACAACAACAGCAGCAACAACAACACCAGTAACTTCAACATCAGCAACAACAGCAGCAGCAACAGCAGCAGCAGCAACAACAGCAGCAACAACAACAGCATCAGCAGCAACAACAACAATAACAGCAGCAACAACAGCAGCAACAACAACAGCAGCAGCAACAACAACAGCAACAATAACAGCAGCAACAACACCATCAACAACAGCAACGACATCAGCAACAACAGCAGCAACAACAACAGCAGCAGCAGCAGCAGCAACAACAACATCAGCAACAACACCAGCAACAACAACACCAGCAACAACAGCAACACCAGCAACAACATCATTCGGTTCTCTGCCTCGTCGTCCCTCGTCTGGGCGCCATTGTGGTAGGATTCGTATTCTGGGGGATCAGTAGAATGAACAACACCCTTTACGTTTCACCAATCTATTAAATCTCCTTTGACAACATGGCTCTCGAATGCTTTGGTTGCAGAGATATGGTCTCTATAACACTTCTCGCTATTCTCCACCGTCCGCTACACATTCAACCACTCACTCACTCACTGGTGCCGGTGACAACTGAATAACACTTTTGAAGACTTCTATGATAAACTATATTATAAAATGCTCTCTTTATAAAAAAGACGTCCGACTATCATACGATATTGGAAGTGACTGCGTTTGAATGCCACGCTACATATCGATCATATACGTATCCTCGAGTTAAATTCGCTACGCACGGTTGCGTCTCACTGACCATTACACATCGTGTATATCTACAAGGAATAACTGGTTTAAAATATGGAGGCTAAAACGGACCCTACTACATACATGTACACACTTATTCGAAGTGTGCGTTTTCTATGTCATCTAGTATACATGTACACACTTATACGAAGAGTGCGTTTTCTATGTCATCTAGTATACATGTACACACTTATCCGAAGTGTGTGTTTTCTATGTCCTCTAGTATAGAACTAACCTCTGTGCCACTTCACTTGTAATAATATACATGTATATATATTCAGACAGTCTCACTGACCATTACACATCGTGTATATCTACAAGGAATAACTGGTTTAAAGTATGGAGGCTAAAACGGACCCTACTACATACATGTACACACTTATTCGAAGTGTGCGTTTTCTATGTCCTCTAGTATACATGTACACACGTATACGAAGAGTGCGTTTTCTATGTCATCTAGTATACATGTACACACTTATCCGAAGTGTGTGTTTTCTATGTCCTCTAGTATAGAACTAACCTCTGTGCCACTTCACTTGTAATAATATACATGTATATATATTCAGACAGTGAACTATGAAATCTGGAGAATATATATACACGTGCATCTTCTTCTCATTATTACGCAGAATTAATAATTAAAGATTAAATATATGCCTAAATAACTGTTCTGCAATCTAGCTGTGAAAATAACAGTGGATATATGGCATGACGTAACATACATACATTATATAACTATCCGGAATATATCAACGACGTGTCTGTCTCTATCAACTCGAATTTCTTGCAACATCACAATTCTAATGAAGTTCCACGACAGATTTCCAGAGTTTCCAGTTACAAATAAGAAACAGATATTAATGTAATATAATAAGGGTTTAGTTGACTATGTTTTCGATTTGGTGGGAATATTATCGTCTTCAACAATAATATTGGCGCGAACAGATTTCCATGTATGACTATAATTGACCAGTCGCCGCCTGCAAATCAAACTATTTAAGAAATAATAAGTATCAACCGTGGTATATCGCAGAATAACCCGAGTTTGACGATAAGAACGACAAACGATGGTTATTCTGCGATATACCACGGTTGATACTTATTATTTCGATTCTAACACGACTTACTTCTAATAATTTTAAAGGAGTATTTTCTTCAAACGCCGCTGCATTTGGCTTTCGAAATTTCCTCCCGCGTAAGGGGTGATGACGTTATTTGTTATGGAAAATATCAATCTAGTGCATAAATGAACAAAAGTTGTAACTGATCAATAATTTTATTTATTTTGTCAAATAAAATTGTACAGATTAGTAACTGAAACGTTACTTAACAGAAAAACAAGACGGACAAGAGATTATCTGATTCTAAAAATAGCTCACTTCCGTGAATTCCCACGGTATTTTTTACAAACATCACGTGACTTTCATTCATAAAACTGTACACGCATTGTATAAATGGAATAGCCAAAACACGGTGCGCGCAGCATAGTTCAAGGTAGATATATCGCAGAATAACCCGAGGTAGATTTTACTCTACAAGTATGTATGTTATTAACTGGGTCGTGTTAGAATAATCAATAATCCAATCAGATATCGTTATTTCTTACACCCTCACGCAACGTTTATCTCTGTAATGTTCGTCCGACAAGCTAATGTGCCGAAGGATCATGCAAACGGTTCTGCTAGTCTTGTTGGGATGTTGACAACCCATGGTGGCCAGAGACAAATAATTCCACTTGCTCCAAAATAATAACATATGCAATCTACTTACATCAAAGTGTTTTTTTATTATTATATACTGTTCGGAATTTATTGAATCATCCCCTGACTATTATTATAAAAACAAAACACAAAAATACATTTCATTCCGCCTCCGTGGTCGAGTGGTTAAGGTCGCTGACTTGTATACCACTGTAACCTATCATATCTGATGGTCACGGGTTCGAGTCCCGCTCAGACCGTGTCTCATTTATATGAAAAATTTGGCAGTTTCTTACGGAGGTTGGTGCACCAAGTATTGGTTAACCGCTGGAGCCTGCCCGGGAAAGGTATTATTAGGTAAACTGTCCGTCGCTCAAATGGACAACCGGTAGCGACGTTAAATAAACTTAAATAAAAAATAAAACCACATTTCATTCTCTTCCTCTTCTGTGCTTCCTGTACATCCTTAATTAAGGAAGTCTTCCTGTTCGTATACCGCTGAAATGATTTCATGATTAGCACAACATGCAACCACAGGGATTTGGCACGTTTGGGGGTACTAGTATATATATTTAAGTACAGGGATTCTACTCTGTGGGATGTCAGATTTCGCATCGATCAGTAAAATGGCCCTATCTGAAACAATTTTGTAGAAATATGTCCAAATATAACGCTATCCCGAGTCTTTATATTGTTCTTCAAATAAAACACAACTTTAAGCTGCGTGCATGTATACTTTGTAAACAATTGCCACAGACATTGGCCATAGCAGGTCACATTTCCATACTAGGAAACGGGTTCTGTCAGCAACAACAAACATTCTTCGACGGGAGAGTTTTAACTGTGAATAACATTATCAATAAAATGTTTTTCCACTAACGTGTAGGTTTATTCGGCAAAAATGTACGTCAAAAAGTGATTTCGTAGAATTTTCAATTTGTTTTGAAAATTTCTAAAGCGGCGCAATTCGCGTTGAAACGAGCGTTCTGATTGGATTATGATTATTCTTCATATAAAAAAAACAACATCTTGTTACATTCTAATAATCCAATCAGAACGCTCGTTTCAACGCGAATTGCGCCGCTTTAGAAATATTCAAAACAAATTGAAAAACGCAATTTACAATACTATAAAAAAATTGTTTATAATTTAAACAATGCTTAAAGTGTAGTAACTACAGTTCGCACAGGGTGGCAGTATATACGCTCAGCCGAACACCGGTATAACGCGCACTACAGAAGCCTGATGTTGACCAATCACAGTAGTCCTTGTCACGTGTGTGGTTTTCATCCGGGAAGTTCGCCATCTTTTTCGTGGGGGCAGAATTTTTCCTATCTGCAATCTTCTGGATTTCTGAGTATACCTTGTATCATTAATTATTATTACCAGTTTTATTTGCTATTATTTAACTTGTTGCCTAAACATCCATAACCAAAGCGCGTTGAAATAGGCCATATTGTTGTTGTTGTTGTTGTTGTTGTTGTTTATCGTTCCGTCCTATATAGAACAACCTCTAGTCGAGTAGATGATAAAGACCGTCACCGGTAATAATCCATCACCAGACTAACACACTGCTGCCGCATTTAATTTTTAAACACCACCGTATTTGTAAATGTATTGAAATATCTTGCTTAAAATTATGCTATTAATTAGTATTTATTAGTATTATTGTGTGTCACATTTCCTTCGCTTTCTCCTAGCAGGTATTTTCTCTAGCATTTTATGTCGTGCACAGTGGAGAAAATAGCAAAGCCGATGAGTATGGAATTCAAGTTGAGTGAGTATATATGTATTGCTTTGTTTACAACGCCGAGTTTGCCGCCTTTTCACGAAGACAAAGGAAAAGTAGATAAATCCAGCCGGTTTCCACAATCCCATTTTCAAAACAAACCCTATTCCGCCTCAACCAATATATACCGTAGAAAGGGATTCTGCTGGGGGTATCAAGATACATGGGTCCTGCACCAAGCAGCAGTGCAAAAACTTGCACAGATGTGGTGGCTGCAACGGTAGTCATGGCGCATCGCACTGCTCCACACAATGACCAAGGTCCCAGCAGAAGGCACCTACAAGCACACAGCCCCGAAATGATTTCATGATTAACACAACATTCAACCTGATACAGAACAAGATTGTCTTAATTGTAGGGATGGCAACGAATGGCGATTTTGGCATTCGAATATTCGGTCGGGAAGGCATTCGAATATTCGGTCGGGAAGGCATTCGAATACAGATAGAGACAGAAACCCATTCCAGAGCCTGCTCTGGTTCTTTTACGTGCACGGTGTACAGCACCGACACGAGACCTCGGCTTAAAGTCCCATTTGAAAGACTGTTAATTGTATTAGGGTCAGACGGGGGATCGAACCTGCGATCCCTGGATTACCAGTCCCGCGTGTTACCACTGGACTACAGATCCGCCTGTAAGGATTTGTTGCATCAGGTACTTTCATCATAGTTGATGAGGACACTGACGCAGATGAAGCTGAAGTCCAGAAATAGTAGTTCATCAAGAAGATGAGGAGACAGAAGACAAAAGTGATGATGAGGACACTGTCACAGACAGAAGTCTAGAAACAGAACAGGAAGAGGTCGAGGACACTGATATAGACAGAAGTCTAGCCATTTCTCACCAAGAAGGCGAGAATACTGATGCAGACGGACGTATAGACATAGCACATGAGGTAGATGAGGATTCAAACACGAATTTAGACCAACCAGTTGAAAATGTAGAACAGACGGTTGATGATGTAGAAGAGAGAACAGAAAGACAAGAAGAGAAGACAACACACATAACGGATGACACTACTCATGGAGCAACGGGAGGTGATACTGAAAGAAGTGCACCGGTACCGAAACCGAGAAGACCTACCCGAACAAGGAAACCCCCGGAATGATATAAAGATTTTGTGATGAATCAGATGACGTCAATACCTGTGGACAACAAGTTATAGGCTCTAGACGAGTTAATAAGGTCAGGACTATTAAATAATGTAGATAGTGACACAGCACACAGACTAGTTGGAGCAGTAGTAGGCGCTGTTATTAAGTGAATTAATCGACTTGTCTGTACATGTATATATTTGTAAGTATGTTATCAAGTGTTTAACAACACATTTCATGGAAATAATGTTAAAACAGTTTTATTATGCTTTTGTTGGATGAAAATACGTGGTCGCATTTTTGTTGCTAAGGAGACTGTGGCGACTTGTTTTTAAATTTGACAAATAGTATTTGTGTGAACTGTTTCTGTTAACGGTTAGACTATGGCATATATTACTTTTGCGACCTGCTAATTACTTGATATATTAAGGATATAGGCAGTATGGAAACCTTAGAAATATGAGTATCATAACTCATATTGTAGTTAGTATGCTTAATGCAGATAAGCATAGTAGAGGCAGAAGTTTTGTATGTAAGTATAGATACAACTTGCATGGTTAGTTTGTTGTATGATGATAGATGCAACACGTGTGTAGGAAGTGTGGTGGTTCGGTAAGTATCAAGTACTGTATAAGTAGATATATAGTATTGCAATAGGTATGTTGTATATAGAGTAGAGTATGTATATGACATCGACATACTATAGAGGGAATGACGGGACGTCATTTTTTAAGGTAGGGAAGTGTGTAACAGACTGTACTTATGGACATGTCTGTATATGAGTTACTTCCCTTGATTGATAAAATTCTATTTTTAAGTTCCCGCCAAAAGTGTCACATGACTCAGTTCAATCAATCAGAACTCAGTTGCTTGTTTGGTGTCTTGAGCAGCAGTCATGTTTTTTTACCAAATTTTAATAGAATAAAATAAATGGATATCTTTGATGGTTAGTACCTATTTATCTATTGAGGTTGATAAACAATAAGTTGTATGTTTCAGTTAGCTGGTTGCTGATTTATTTATTTAAGTAACATTTGTTTGAATATGGTTTAAATCTGGCAGTGTTATGCACAGAGTTTTGACTCTAATAAAACTACACACTATGTATTCTTTAAACTTTACACACTGTTTAATATGCATTGTTACTAACTTCCAGCACCAGCTTATCACTGTGTATGTGGAGACTGTATGGTGAAGTGGAGGTACACTCAATCCCCTAGACTGGTAAGTTGGTCATGCATATGTAATTGTGATGTTTCATTTGTATACACTTTATTGTAAGTATAGATACTAGCCACTAGACACATCCACATGTATAATCATTTACGATGAAAGTAATGTTGACTGTGTTTATCATTACATAATTGATGACATGTATAGTATATAATGCGAGTGTTGATATATCTATGGTACATAGATATATCCAGTAAATGCAGATGTGATTGTTTTTATAAGTATTTTATATCTAAAGTATCGCATACTCAATGTGTACTTTCAGAGTGACTCAGCGAGTCGGTTGTGGAATATGACTGGTGATTATGTTGAACAATAAACATAGATTAGAACCCTCGAACAATCGTTGGTGTTATTTTCGTAGCAGAATGGCGAAAGACACCCCGGTAACATATAGTTAGCCAACAACAGTTGTCTAAGGGTGTGACAGTGTATGAAACAAAACAATATTAGTAGATACAATATGGACTATAGTTATCCATCAATATGTGTCTGAGGGTGCGACAGTGTATGGAACAACCCCATATTAATAGATACAGTATGGACTATTGTTACCCATCAATATTTGTCTGAGGGTGCGACAGTGTATGAAACAACCATATATTAATAGATACAGTATGGACTATTGTTACCCATCAATATTTGTCTGAGGGTGCGTCAGTGTATGAAACAACCATATATTAGTACGGGTTTAATAAATTCAATATAGAAAGACACGAATGTAAGATTCTTTTTATCACATCAACCAAATACGCAGTAAAAGTGTGTCACGATTGAACACACTTCCCCTTTAGCAAATGAAAGCCAGAGTAGTACTGCGGTTTCTACTTAATGGGCCAAGTAAATAGTGCGACACTAAATACTCCAATGTTTTTATTTTCTTCCTTAAAATTTGTAAACAGTTTTTAAACTATCACAACATACCATGTGCAACAATTCAATATTAAACGCTTTTAAATTATTTTCAAACAGTCTTTTTTAACAAATACAAAATGTACACGATGTTTTGGCAAATGACGTCAAAATCAAAGTTACACAGCTCGTGCTAGTTGATGTAACAATGTATGTCACTGCGAATCGCTATCGCTTTCAATGATTCTTAGACGTTTTCTTGGTGGATTAGATGGGGATACAGTTTTAGGGTTGTTAATGTATACATTAAAAGTACCACCATGGATTGGGCCAGCCAACATACTTTGGAATCCACCGGTCAGATTAATATTGGAGTTGGAATTGGTATTCATAGAAGTTGCCAAGCTTGGTGACGAATATGTGTTGACCTTGTTTGGATATGCTGTGTAATGTGCTTTATCAGGCCTATCAGGAGTTGGATGTTCAGTGCTGTTGGACGAACTGTTGGACACATACAGGATTTTGGATATTTCTTTGTGCTGATTTTGATTGATGTGACTGTAGTTGTTGATAGACGATATGTTTTTATTTACTTTTTTGACATCGCTTATGAATATACAAATAAAGTGATTCGCCCTCGCATTTGCCTCATTTGCATATTTAATACACTAGTGTATTACCGAATTTATGACATGGCTTTATTAAACTCCCGCACCTTAGTTTATGTGATAAAATATGTTTAATATAGTTACGTCACTTCAGATTTGTAATAACCTGTTTAATGTTTGGCGTTTCGATGCGATTTCCTGTGTTTTCTGATTTAAATAGTTTAGACGTATAATTGTGTACTGACATTTCAGATCTCTAGCAGTCAACATTTTATACAGAAAATGTATATTTGTTACATTTTATTTATTTAATTTTTCATTTATATTTTGTTTGCTTTGGAAATTGTACCCGAGACAGCTGCCTCGGTGTGCCTCAGTATGACTATGGGCCTGGTTTAATATACGATTTGTTTGGGACAACAAGAACAACACGGTAATCAGCGATATATTTTAGATTTCATCTGTATTAATATCCCATACATATGCACACGTATAATGCAAACACAGATTTAAACAATCATACAAACAGTGCATATTCTGAATATAATTATAAAGGACATATTGCAACACATAGTATCACAGTATAAAAGCGCATGTTGCTATTAGTTAATTACATTCTAAAGCCAAGAAACAGTTGCTAATGTCAGCTTAATTATTATTTGAAGCAAAAATGAGTATACAAAACTGAATTGAAAAACAAGCAATATAATGTCACGATCAGATCAAGACTGACCTAATTAGTAGCTACCTCTTGTATTGTGAACGTGTCTTATAACATGATCCTGTATTAATATATGTCTTACGCTTCGGACTTGTACGCTAAGAACCACTTTCAGTATATCCAACTCTTGGTGGCAGGGGGCATTTCTGTATGCGTTGCATAATAGACTGCGTTTGCTCGGTTACTTCCCTTAGTCGAAAATATCTTATAGTTCGAATTTATATCAGAAGAAATATATATATAGTCATACATATCACTTGATATAGCTATTATGTCGGTTTATGTAGACTTGAACAGTACCGTAATGTTATGTATGCTGACTGTTCAAACTTGATATATCTATTATGTCGGATTCTGTAAACATGAACTGTACTGTAATGTTATGGATGCTGACTGTTCAAACTTGACATATATATTATGTCGGCGTCTGTAGACTGTACGGTACTGTAATATTATGTATGCTGACTGTTCAAACTTGATATATCTATTATGTCGGCGTCTGTAGACTTGAACGGTACTGTAATGTTATGTATGATGACTGCTCAAACTTGACATATCTATTAGGTCGGCTTCTGTAGACTGTACGGTACTGTAATGTTATGTATGCTGACTGTTCAAACTTGATATATCTATTATGTCGACTTCTGTAGACTTGAACGGTCCTGTAATGTTATGTATGCTGACTGTTCAAACTTGATATATATATTATGTCGGCGTCTGTAGACTGTACGGTACTGTAATGTTATGTAAGCTGACTGTTCAAACTTGATATATCTATTATGTCGGCTTCTGTAGACTTGAAGGGTACTGTAATGTTATGTATGCTGACTGTTCAAACTTGACATATCTATTATGTCGGCGTCTGTAGACTGTACGGTACTGTAATGTTATGTATGCTGACTGTTCAAACTTGATATATCTATTATGTCGGCTTCTGTAGACTTGAATGGTACTGTAATGTTATGTATGCTGACTGTTCAAACTTGATATATCTATTATGGCGGCTTCGGTAGACTTGAAAGGTACTGTAATGTTATGTATGCTGACTGTTCAAACTTGATATATCTATTATGTCGGCTTCTGTAGACTTGAACGGTACTGTAATGTTATGTATGGTGGCTGTTCAAACTTGATATATCTATTATGGCGGCTTCGGTAGACTGGAACGGTACTGTAATGTTATGTATGCTGACTGTTCAAACTTGACATATATATTATGTCGGCTTCTGTAGACTGTACGGTACTGTAATGTTATGTATGCTGACTGTTCAAACTTGATATATCTATTATGTCGACTTCTGTAGACTTGAACGGTCCTGTAATGTTATGTATGCTGACTGTTCAAACTTGATATATCTATTATGTCGGCGTCTGTAGACTGTACGATACTGTAATGTTATGTATGATGACTGTTCAAACTTGATATATCTATTATGTCGGCGTATGTAGACTGTACGGTACTGTAATGTTATGTATGCTGACTGTTCAAACTTGATATATCTATTATGTCGACTTCTGTAGACTTGAACGGTCCTGTAATGTTATGTATGCTGACTGTTCAAACTTGATATATCTATTATGTCGGCGTCTGTAGACTCTACGGTACTGTAATGTTATGTATGCTGACTGTTCAAACTTGATATATCTATTATGGCGGCTTCGGTAGACTTGAACGGTACTGTAATGTTATGTATGCTGACTGTTCAAACTTGATATATCTATTATGTCGGCTTCTGTAGACTTGAACGGTACTGTAATGTTATGTATGCTGGCTGTTCAAACTTGATCTATCTATTATGGCGGCTTCGGTAGACTTGAACGATACTGTAATGGTATGTATGCTGACTGTTCAAACTTGATATATCTATTATGTCGACTTCGGTAGACTGGAACGGTACTGTAATGTTATGTATGCTGACTGTTCAAACTTGATATATCTATTATGGCGGCTTCGGTAGACATGAACGGTACTGTAATGTTAAGAATGCTGACTGTTCAAACTTGACATATCTATTATGTAGACGTCTCTAGACTGTACGGTACTATAATGTTATGTATGCTGGCTGTACAAACTTGATATATCTATTATGTCGGTTTATGTAGACTGTACGGTACTATAATGTTATGTATGCTGACTGTTCAAACATGATATATCTATTATGTCGGCGTCTGTAGACTGTACGGTACTGTAATGTTATGCATGCTGACTGTTCAAACTTGATATATATATTATGTCGGCGTCTGTAGACTGTACGGTACTGTAATGTTATGTATGCTGACTGTTCAATCTTGATCTATATATTATGTCGGCTTCTGTAGACTGTACGGTACTGCAATGTTATGTATGCTGACTGTTCAATCTTGATATATCTATTATGTCGGCGTCTGTAGACTGTACGGTACTGTAATGGTATGTATGCTGACTGTTCAATCTTGATCTATATATTATGTCGGCGTCTGTAGACTGTACGGTACTGTAATGTTATGTATGCTGACTGTTCAATCTTGATCTATATATTATGTCGGCTTCTGTAGACTGTACGGTACTGCAATGTTATGTATGCTGACTGTTCAAGCTTGACATATCTATTATGTCGGCGTTTGTAGACTTGAACGGTACTGTAATGTTATGTATGCTGGCTGTTCAAACTTGATATATCTATTATGTCGGCGTCTGTAGACTGTACGGTACTGTAATGTTATGCATGCTGACTGTTCAAACTTGATTTATATATTATGTCGGTTTATGTAGACTGTACGGTACTGTAATGTTATGTATGCTGACTGTTCAAACTTGATATATCTATTATGTCGGCTTCTGTAGACTTGAACGGTACTGTAATATTATGTATGCGGACTGTTCAAACTTGATATATATATTATGTCGGCGTCTGTAGACTGGAACGGTACTGTAATGATATGCATGCTGACTGTTCCATCTTTCTCTCTAGGTTACATAGTCGCAACAAGAGCGTATGTGATATGGCGATTATACAGCTATTACTGTGGAGGAATATCCGGGTGCGACCCGGGGTTCCCCAATCTTTCAGGCACGGACGGACTCCTGTGTAGAACCACCAGCAGTACGCAAAACAGCTGGAAAGCTTCCACACATGATTAGATTCGAAACCTCAGTGGTATTCGAACGTACATAGGTGAGGGGCAACTGAATTGAAGTCAACAACATTAACCACTCGGCCGCAGAGACCTCCTTTACGAAGTATAAGAGTGACATTGGTCAGTAAGATGAAGGATGTTGGTCTTGTATGCATGGTGTCCTCTCGTTACCACGGATACCGATCTGAGATATGCTGGGAACATATAGTTTACGTATGCATAGTACCACATTCGTCCGATAACAGTCTTTCAGATGGGATTCTAAACCGAGGTCTCGTGTCGGTGCTTTACACTGTGCACGTACAATAACCAGATGAGTTTCTGGAATGTGTCTCTGTCTGTATCATTGCACTATCCTCCAACAACCTAACATGACTAATCTGTTCAGGAGGCGTAGCTGATATGGGCAACCGGTAGCGACGATAAATAAACGGAAAACACACAAACATCAGATGAGGGATCGAACCTGCTTTCCCTGGATTGATGTGTGGATGAGATGACTATAATGGGAAGTTTTATGAATTGTAGACCAATCAAACGATGCATTGTATTGCTTTACAATCGTTGAACACATGTAATTGGATTAAATACATGGATGTCAGCATGTCTAGACAAGTCTTTTTACATTCAGACTTATTTGAATATTAAATATTTAAATTATTTTACAAAGAGACTCGATCAATATTTACAATAATATATTTCAATAAGTATGATTTGAACCCTGTAGGTCATGATGTTGCTGAAGCATGACATAGAACATGTTAACAAGACAATAGAAGACAACTTGACAAGTATTGTCCCTACCCAACATTACTCTACGGTGTATTTACGGAACAACTGGTATGGTTTTCCAACTTTCATACATCTTAGCTGATTACGTTTCTTACAGGTATCATTTTATTTTAAATTGATTGTTGAGCCGTGCTTATATAATTATAATGTTCAACTGCTTAATATTTATTGCTATATAAATTGTTATAGCACTGTCGTGACGTAATACCTTTGTACTTGGAGTCCATTATTATTAATATTGGACTGCTTTCAAAAGGCCAGGGTATATATTAAATCCTATTGGTAAATGTACGAAATTAACAATTTAAATTTGTAGGATCTTGCTATATAAATGTGTGTTTTAAGTAAGATATGTAGCATATAGCTTATATCCTATACTTATTTATATATTTATTGTCGCTACCGGTTGCCCATATGAGTGATGTCTCCGAATAGATTAGTCATTTTAGATTGTTGGAGGGTAGTGCAATGATACAGACAGAAACTCATTCCAGAATATCCTCTTTTACTTGCACGGTGTACAGCACCGACACGAGACCTCGGCTTAAAGTCCCAATTGAGAAACTGTTAATTTTATTATTGTCAGACGGGGGATCGAACCTGCGACCTCTGGATTACTGGTCCAGTGTGTTAACCACTGAACTACATATCCGATAATGTCATGCTACACACATTATATTAGCATGGGTGCCAGTCTGTGGATTTTCACTGACCAGGCAAATGTATATCGACGCCTGTTCCCAGGCTAACAGTATTATATCAATACGGTACAAGTAATGCATGCTATATTGGTTTGAATAAACATTTTTTTTAAACATTGAACATCATGTCACAGTTGAATGAATAAGCGATAAATCACATGCTTCAGGTCACATGATCAGCTCCGGGGAAGTACATGTATACAAAGTATATCCATTACGGCTTATGCATGACTGCTTAAAGCGACATTACATTGCAAAAAGCAAATCAAATGCATGTTTTCACATATAAATGCATTGCTACTACACATTCTTCTGAATACATTCAAACATTAACATTGAATCAATAAACAGTGTTTTTGTGGTATACACGCTTTCAAACAATAAATTAGGATTTCATATAACGGTCATCCGCGCTCCTGATTGTCATTGGAGTCAATACTAAACACGCGATACTTTCGATTAGAGATAATTTAACTAAGATTACCTAGTGTTATTCAGGATAAACGCGTTGTATTACGCACGAATGTCGATCATATTTACATTATTTTGTTATGTCAACAAACCGCATGTACAACGTTTGTTTATTTGTTGAAATACTCAGTTTTTAGGCAAATATTTGGAAATAAATTATACCATATAATAGCAAATTACATTCTGCAGACATTTGCGTTTTCACCGATGTAGTGTCGATTTAAAATGTTCAATTATTTTCGACAATCGTTTATACATTATGTGGATACTATCACCCAATAGTCTCGATTGTTGCTACGTTTCTATGTAATCAATATACTGTCTACATCCGTTATGTCAATGTCGGTTATGTCTAATTCGCCGGTTATGTCGAAGTATTTTGCTCGGTTGATACGTTTCTATGTAAACAATGTACAGTCTACATCCGTTATGTCAATGTCGGTTATGTCTAATTCGTCGGTTATGTCGAAGTATTTTGCTCGGTTGATACGTTTTTATGTAAACAATGTACAGTCTACATCCGTTGTGTCAATGTCGGTTATCTCGAATTATCCCGTCATCTCGAAATCGGATCAAAGTCCCATTTCAGGCACTATCAGTTTACATATAACTGGCTCCGTTTATATCGAATTTCGTTTAGTCAAACATCGGCTATGTCGAAATATATTGCTTGGTTGTTGATACGTTTCTAGGTAAACAATGTCCAGACTACATCCGTTATGTCAATGTCGGTTATGTCGAATTATCCGGTTATCTCGAAGTCGGATCAAAGTCCCATTTCAGGCACTATCATTTTACATATAACTGGCTCCGTTTATATCGAATTTCATTGAGTCAAACTTCGGTTATGTCGAAGTATTTTGCTCGGTTGATGATACGTATCTATGTTAACAGTGTATAAATGTATCATGTTCTTCTAATGATGTATTACAAGCGTAAATTTACTTGCGACATTATCATAATTACATGCTTCATTTGCAATGGATTTTTGCAGAGTAATTGAATAAAATTGATTTCATTCATTTGTATTTACTTTATTGATTTATCCGATCTTGGCTATACATTTTATAATAAGGCTTATTATATGTATGTGAACATATGGTGCATTGTGTTTTGTGTGTGAACAATTTAATATTTGTCAACATGTAGGCATTTTAGTATCAAATTGTGAATACACTTTCTGGTTGAAACTTTAATGTATCTTCTGATGGATATAGCTGGGTTTCATTTGTGAGAAGCGAGCGCGCTCACCACTGCACTAATCGGACAGCCATAGGCAAATCTACGGATATATGTACACTGTAAACGGGTGCATAGGCAAATCTAGCGATATATGTACATTGTAAATGGGCACATAAGCAAATCTAGCGATAAATGTACACTGTAAACGGGTGCATAGGCAAATCTACGGATATATGTACATTGTAAATGGGTGCATAGGCAAATATATGGATAGATGTACATTGTAAACGGGTGCATAGACAGTTCTACGGACAAATGTACAATCATAGATAATAATAATAATAATAATAATAAAGACTTAACATTTTAATCTACCATGAGGCCCTCAACATAATCACACTGGGATGGTACGGTAGTCGCCAGATCGGACAGATGGGTTTTCTCTGGGTACTCCGGTTTCCTCCCACACGAATGACCACATATACGCTTTCATCCGCACCAACGAGAGTGATTAATATACGTTGTTAGAACTTGCTTTGCAATCGTTGTAAAATAAATAAAGTTTAAACTTTAAATGACAAGATAGTTTATTTGTATTTTATTATTCTTTTATGTACACAAGTTACAAATATACATGTATACAAACAACAATATACATGTATACAAACAACACTATACATGTATACAAACAACAATATACATGTATACAAACAACAATATACATGTATTCAAACAAAAATATACATGTTTACAAACAACAATATACATGTATACAAACAACAATATACATGTATACAAACAACAATATACATGTATACAAACAACAATATACAATGTGTACATAAACTCTGATATACATTGTTCCTACTAAAAGTTATTTAAAGGAGAATAGATGCAGATTTCTTTGTTAGATATGACACAATACATATTTTGTGCTGTTTTAAAATAATGTTATTGTTTAACATTGAAAAGCTTAACAACACTGCATATAATAAAAAAATATCAGTCAAATAAACTAAGCCTATCAGTTACAATGATCGCCTCCCTTGAAATGAGGTGCCGTCAGATTACCTCCCCGTCATATTCTTCCAAGACAAGGTAAATATAGTTATTCAGGTTACAAGCCACACTGTCTTAACAGGTCATGTATGTATCATTGGCAATACCATTGATGGGGCACATAGGGTACATATTTATTTGCGAATAACAAAATCACCTTTCCTGAATCGGAATGGCTCAATATGTCACAAACAGTTCATATAGCACCTCCCCCGGCGCTGTTGGTTCGAATCGCACTTGGGGTGTCGAATTATTTCAAGTGAGGAAGCTATCCTGCTGGATTACGGTAAGTCGGTGGTTCTACCCGTGTGTTCGTCCGTGTATGAACTACGGTTCGGAGAAGCATCCGAGATCTTCCTCCACCAATAATAATAATAATAACAATGACCTAAGCTGTTGGTGCGACGCTAAAAAACCCAAAACAAACAAATAAAAACCCAAACCATATCATATAGCACCTCATCAACGTCTAATATCAAAAACAGTTTAATAAGGTATGCATGTGTTGCATTTGTTATGATTTGATTTTCCAAAGCAGAGCCCTTCTGTTTTGTTTTTATTCAACCAGAATATTGGTCAAATGTTTCTTCTACTCTAACGTTTACGGCTGAGGTTTGTGTCACGGACGGTTCTGTAGTCCAGTGGTATCACGCTGAACTGGTAATCTAGGGATCGTAGGTTCGATCCCCCGTCTGACCCTAATAAAAGTAACAGTATTTCAGATGGGATGTTAATCCGAGGCCTCCTGTCGGTGCTTTACACCTTGCACGTAAAAGAACCAGAGGAGACTCTGGAATGGGTCTCTGTCTGTATCATTGCACTATCCCCAAAAAATCTAAAATGACTAATCTCTTCAGGAGGCGTCGCTCACATGGGCAACCGTTAGCGACGATAAATAAACGTAAAACACAAACGTTGGTGTCCGTTTCATCAGTTAGAAATGCAGCTGCATCATCTGTTGCAGTCATCATTCTACCCGTGTGTCCGTCCGTGCATGTCATCTGTAGCAATCATCATTATACCCGTGTGTCCGTCCGTGCATGTCATCTGCAGCAGTCATCATTCTACCCGTGGGTCCGTCCGTGCATGTCATCTGTTGCTGTCATCATTCTACCCGTGTATCCGTCCGTGCATGTCATATGTAGCAGTCATCATTCTACCCGTGTGTCCGTCCGTGCATGTCATCTGTAGCAGTCATCATTCTACCCGTGTGTCCGTCCGTACATGTCATCTGTAGCAGTCATCATTCTACCCGGTGTCCGTCCGTGCATGTCATATGTTGCAGTCATTATTCTACCCGTGTGTCCGTCCGTGCATGTCATCTGTAGCAATCATGATTATACCCGTGTGTCCGTCCGTGTATGTCATCTGCAGCAGTCATCATTCTACCCGTGTGTCCGTGCGTGCATGTCATCTGTTGCTGTCATCATTCTACCCGTGTGTCCGTCCGTGCATGTCATCTGTAGCAGTCAATTCTACCCGTGTGTCCGTCCGTGCATGTCATCTGTAGCAGTCATCATTCTACCCGTGTGTCCGTCCGTGCATGTCATCTGTTGAGTCATATTCTACCCGTGTGCAGTCATTATTCTACCCGTGTGTCCGTCCGTGCATGTCATATGTTGCAGTCATCATTCTACCCGTGTGTCCGTCCGTGCATGTCATCTGTAGCAGTCATCATTCTACCCGTGTGTCCGTCCGTGCATGTCATCTGTTGCAGTCATCATTCTACCCGTGCGTCCGTCCGTGCATGTCATATATTGCAGACATTATTCTACCCGTGTGTCCATATGTGCATGTCATCTGTTGCAGTCTTCATTCTACCCGTGTGTCCGTCCGTGCATGTCATCTGTTACAGTCATCATTCTACCGTGTGTCCGTCCGTGCATGTCACCTGTATCAGTCTTCATTCCGATTATTTATTTAGGTATTGAATGAATATGTTTACAATATTACTGATGTCGAATGAAATATTATGTTATGCAACCAGGTACACATTAAGGGTCTTTCTCATCTTTATGACACAGCAAAATATATTGACAACGACGGACCCATACTGCTCATGTCGTAAAGTTAAGCAAAATGTAAGTGCAGAACTGCTCATGTCGTAAAGTTAAATAGAATATAAGTGCAGAACTGCGCATATCGTAAAGTTAAAAATAATGTAAGTGTAGAACTTCTCATGTCGTAAAGTTCAATAGAATGTAAGTGCGGAACTACTAATGTCGTAAATTTAAATAGGATGTAAGTGCGGAACTGCTCATGTCTTAAAGTTAAATAGAATGTAAGTGCAGAACTGCTTATGTCGTAAAGTTAAATAGAATATAAGTGCAGAACTGCGCATATCGTAAAGTTAAAAATAATGTAAGTGTAGAACTTCTCATGTTGTAAAGTTAAATAGAATGTAAGTGCAGAACTGCTCATGTCGTAGAGTTAAATATAATGTAAGTGCAGAACTGCTCATGTCGTAAAGGTAAATAAAATGTAAGTGCATAACTGCTCATGTCGTAAAGATAAATAGGATGTAAATGCAGAACGAACTGCTTATGTCGTAAAGTTAAATAGAATATAAGTGCAGAACTGCGCATATCGTAAAGTTAAAAATAATGTAAGTGCAGAACTTCTCATGTTCTAAAGTTAAATAGAATATAAGTTCAGAAATGCTCATGTCGTAGAGTTAAATATAATGTAAGTGCAGAACTGCTCATGTCGTAAAGGTAAATAAAATGTAAGTGCAGAACTGCTCATGTCGTAAAGATAAATAGGATGTAAATGCAGAACGAACAGCTTATGTCGTAAAGTTAAATTGAATGTAAGTGCAGAGCTGCTCATGTCGTAAAGTTAAATATAATATAAGTGTAGAACTGCTCCTGTCGTAAAGTTAAATAGAAAGGAAGTGCAGAACTGCTCATGTCGTAAAGCTAAATAGAATGTAGGTGCAGCACTGCTTATGTCGTAAAGTTAAATTGAATGTAAGTGCAGAGCTGCTCACGTGGTAGAGTTAAATAGAATGTCATTGCAGAACTGCTCATGTCGTAAAGCTAAATAGAATGTAGGTGCAGCACTGCTTATGTCGTAAAGTTAAATAGAATGTAGGTGCAGCACTGCTTATGTCGTAAAGTTAAATAGGATGTAAGTGCAGAAATGCTTATGTCGTAAAGTTAAATATGATTTAAGTGCAGAACTGCTCATGTCGTAAAGTTAAATAGAATGTAAGTGCAGAACTGCTCATGTCGTAAAGTTAAATTGAATGTAAGTGCAGAACTACTCATGTCGTAAAGTTAAATTGAATGTAAGTGCAGAACTTCTCATGTCGTAAAGATAAATATAATGTAAGTGCAGAACTGCTCATGTCTTAAATTACAATAGAATGTAAGTGCAGAACTGCTTATGTCGTAAAGTTAAATATGATGTAGGTGCAGAACTGCTCATGTCGTAAAGTTAAATTGAATGTAAGTGAAGAACTGCTTATGCCGTAAAGTTAAATAGAATGTAAGTGCAGAACTGCTTATGTCGTAAATTTAAATAGAATGTAAGTACACAACTGCTCATGTCGTAAAATTAAATAGGATGTACGTGCTGAACTGGTCATGTCGTAAAGTTAAACAGAATGTAAATGCAGAAATCTGATACTGAATTATTTAGGCTAATCTATATTTATAGTAAGATATGTCTTATTAATAACAACCGGACATTTATTTTCAGATCTCGGTCTAGCTGCTTATATGAATCATGGGTATAGTTTGGTGCATTTTACTCTATGGTGGAATACTTGTTAGCTGTCAAGGACTTGGTAAGTGTGCATTGCATACACATCCAATAATAAAAGTTAATCTTGTGTCATACGTAGATTCATGGGGAAACATTATATTCTGAAGAGTAAGTGTGCATTGATCTGAGGAAGTGAGAGTGTGGAACCACTTAGCATAATACAGATTGAATCTTTTAATCAAGTTATCTAAGAAGAAAGACACACAAAAGATAAACTGATTTCCAAAGCAAACCATAATCACCTTGCAATCTCAAGAGCTATATCACCACATAATTCCTCTACGTAATTACTGCATGGATTCAGGTGGACTCCACTGTATAGGCATTGTCGTCGACTGCTTGCAAACATAGCGACTTATAGATGTTAGCAATACCACTGACAATACAAAGCTTCAGGTGCGAAAGTTCCGGAGTTCGAGCCCCGCTGGATCCGTTGCGAGTGTACTCTTAGGCAAGGTGTTCCACGTAGGCTCTTCTTTCTCCCTCGCGTCGATGGATTCCATCAGAATGAGGTCTCGAGAGTGATTAATATAAGTTGTAAGAACTTGTTTCGCAATCGATATAAAAAAAATTGTATAAACTAAACTAAATACAAACTACTAGCTCACGTTCTACTTATTTCAACTTAGTTTTATTGCTCTATAGAACCTCATTCCTTATGAAATCCATCGCCATGAATGATAGAGAACGGGTAAAGTGGATTTTAAGCTTGTTCTGGTCGTTGGTTCGAACGCATAATCGTTTAGTTTCGATGTGAACATATGTCCGTTAGTTTTGGCTTAGCAATTGCTTGTAATGGAAATTATATTTAGAAAATCCTAAATAATTGATATAATGTCAATATTTGCAGGAGTAAATCTCATCAGTGGTATCAATAACTCGGTCATCACCAGTCAATCTAGCAAATACCTGAGTTTCGATTCTTCAAAAGCAATAGATGGAAAGGATAGTCAACTTATTAATACTTGTGGTTGCTGCAGTGTTACTAATGGAGCCACACCTTCATGGTGGCAGATTAATCTGGGAAACAAGTACGTTATAGATGCATTGGAAGTATTTGGTCGCGAGACAAGTATGCTATATTACCTCTGCACTTACACCATTGGAATGATCTAATGTAGTTCTCTGTAATATAACATCTGTAATAGCGGTTTGTCGCTACTTCCTAATAATTTACACGTGAATTCAATGAGTCCGTATCTTAGTAATCCCTCACATATATACAAGTCAGATTAGAGGGGTAATGTCCAAGAGTGAATGAAGAACTCAAATTAGAATGCAATAATATTTTACTCTATTGCTTATATGCGTACTCATGAATCTATCGTTTGCTTCTCGTTCATGTATCGGAGAGCAAAGAGACAGTTAGATTCGACCTGATATTGGTGTTTTGTATATGATTGATTCTCAAGTTAGAAAGATCACCCACTTACCTACAAATATTGTAAATGAACTATGTGTCTGTCATATCATATTGATGCAGTTTGACAAGTAGGGATGTTGGTTTGTCAAATCATATTGGTGCAGTTAGACAAGTAGGATTGTTGGTTTGTCATATCATATTGATGCAGTTAGACAATTAGGATTGTTGGTTTGTCATATCATATTGATGCAATTAGACAAGTAGGATTGTTGGTTTGTCATATCATATTGGTGCAGTTAGACAAGTAGGATTGTTGGTTTGTCATATTGATGCAGTTAGACAAGTAGGATTGTTGGTTTATCATATTGATGCAGTTAGACAAGTAGGACTGTTGGTTTATAATATTGATGCAGTTAGACAAGTAGGATTGTTGGTTTGTTATATTGATGCAGTTAGACAAGTAGGACTGTTGGTTTGTCATATCATATTGATGCAGTTAGACAAGTAGGACTGTTGGTTTATCATATTGATGCAGTTAGACAAGTAGGATTGTTGGTTTATCATATTGATGCAGTTAGACAAGTAGGACTGTTGGTTTGTCATATCATATTGATGCAGTTAGACAAGTAGGACTGTTGTTTTATCATATTGATGCAGTTAGACAAGTAGGATTGTTGGTTTATCATATTGATGCAGTTAGACAAGTAGGATTGTTGGTTTGTCATATCATATTGATGCAGTTAGACAAGTAGGACTGTTGGTTTGTCATATCATATTGATGCAGTTAGACAAGTAGGACTGTTGGTTTTATCATATTGATGCAGTTAGACAAGTAGGATTGTTGGTTTGTATCATATTGATGCAGTTAGACAAGTAGGACTGTTGGTTTGTTATCATATTGATGCAGTTAGACAAGTAGGACTGTTGGTTTGTCGTATCATATTGATGCAGTTAGACAAGTAGGACTGTTGGTTTATCATATTGATGCAGTTAGACAAGTAGGATTGTTGGTTTATCATATCATATTGATGCAGTTAGACAAGTAGGATTGTTGGTTTGTCATATCATATTGATGCAGTTAGACAAGTAGGATTGTTGGTTTGTCATATCATATTGATGCAGTTAGACAAGTAGGACTGTTGGTTTATCATATTGATGCAGTTAGACAAGTAGGATTGTTGGTTTGTCATATCATATTGATGCAGTTAGACAAGTAGGACTGTTGGTTTATCATATTGATGCAGTTAGACAAGTAGGATTGTTGGTTTATCATATTGATGCAGTTAGACAAGTAGGATTGTTGGTTTATCATATCATATTGATGCAGTTAGACAAGTAGGATTGTTGGTTTGTCATATCATATTGATGCAGTTAGACAAGTAGGATTGTTGGTTTGTCATATCATATTGATGCAGTTAGACAAGTAGGAATGTTGGTTTGTCATATCATATTGATGCAGTTAGACAAGTAGGATTGTTGGTTTGTCATATCATATTGATGCAGTTAGACAAGTAGGACTGTTGGTTTGTCATATCATATTGATGCAGTTAGACAAGTAGGACTGTTGGTTTGTCATATCATATTGGTGTAGTTAGACAAGTAGAACTGTTGGTTTGTCATATCATATTGATGCAGCTAGTCAAGTAGGAATGTTGGTTTGTCATATCATATTGATGCAGTTAGACAAGTAGGATTGTTGGTTTGTCATATCATATTAATGCAGTTACATAAGTAGGACTGTTGATTAGTAGTAGTAGAACTAAGGGTTCTGAGCCAACGTTATTCTTTGGTAGCCTACAGAGGTAGCCTAGAGGTATGTTACATATAACAGTTCAAGTGCATATATGCGTCATCTGCTTATAGTATCGTCTGCTAGAATATAAACCTATACGATTCAAGTATAGTAATGCATCGTCCGCTATAATTGGCATCGTCTGCTAGCGTGTCTGAGCATGATGACATTACCGCGCGATAGATCATGGCGCTGGTGTAGAGTACGTGTCAGCTACCTGGGACAACTAAGCAATTATGATTAACGTTTCTTGGTCAAGGAAAGGTTATTGGATTGATCATAAATTCGTCTATCAATATGCTTATTACTGTGCTCATCAATCTTAATACACTCATCATAATGCACTCATTTAAATGCGCATACATACTCTCATGCGCTCATTCATGCGCTCATCCATGCACTCATCCATGCCGTCATACATGCGCTCATACATGCCTTCATACATACTCTCATGCGCTCATTCATGCGCTCAACCATGCGCTCATGCGTTCATCAGTAGTAGAACTAAGGGTTCTCGGCCAACGGTATTCTTTGGTAGCCTACAGAGGTAGCCTACAGGTATGTTACCGATAACAGTTCAAGTGCATATATGCCTCATCTGCTAATAATATCGTCTGCTAGAATATAAACCTATACTATTCAAGTATAGTAATGCATCGTCCGCTATAAATAGCATCATCTGCTAGCGTGTCTGAGCATGTTGACATTACCATGCGATAGATCATGGTGCTGGTGTAGAGTACGAGTCAGCTACCTGGGACAACTAAGTAATTATGATTAACGTTTCTTGGTCAAGGAAAGGTTATTGGATTGATCCTAAATTCGTCTATCAATATGCTTATTACTGTGCTCATCAATCTTAATACACTCATCATAATGCACTCATTTAAATGCGCATACATACTCTCATGCGCTCATTCATGCGCTCATCCATGCACTCATACATGCGCTTATCAATGCGGGCATCCATGCGCTCATACATGCTCTCATGTGCTCATCCATGCGCGCATGCGCTCATCCATGCGCTCATGCGCTCATCAATGCGCTCATGCGCTCATATATACTTGTATGCGCTCATTCATGCGCTCACCCATGCGATCACACATGCGCTCATTCATGCGCTCATCCATGCGTTCATCCATGTACTCATCCATGCGCTCATCCATGCGCTCATCCATGCGCTCATCCATGCACTCATCCATGCGCTCATCCATGCGCTCATGTGCTAATATATACTCCCATACACTCATATGCGCTCATATACGCTCAAATGCGCTCATAAAAGCGCTCATGCAGCTCCCACTGTGCTGACTTGCTCATAATAGTCTTCTAATTCTAAGATGGTTTAGACAATTGTTGGGGGAGAAACAACAAACGCATATATCTATTTACATATTTTATTTTTATCTAACAATATTTACAAGGCATAAAGCAAAATACATAATATTTACACAAATTCACATACAAGATATACAAAAAAACATGTTGACAAAGGTTTATAATTGTTTCACGTCAGTTTGTTTGATCCAGGAATTGAACTTCGATGGCCAATATAGCCATTTCACCAACATCTCTTTGTTACGACCATGTCCACGCATTTTAAGCACTTTTTCAACTATCCACATATTGTCCTCTTTAATGTCTACTTTCTGTAACTCATACTGATAGAATGTGCCACTAATCTCTTCATCATTAATGTCTTTGACACGATATATAGGAAGTCCACCGTGAAGTATCTTCTGTGATACTGTAAAGAGTTCTCCTGTCCAGCGTTCGTCGTATTCAGGGGTGAATGGGTTCCGGATATGAGTCAATCTCACATGATCTCCGACTTTGAATCGAAACGGCTTTTGGGCGTGTTGACGTTTTATCGTCGACTTATTTGGCCAATACATTTTCCACCAGATCGATGTTTCCTTATCCTCGGTAACGCTCGCCGGAGCCATCCCAATTGTCCTATGGGTCGTGTTGTTATAGCTTTTGGTAAATGACTGAAGCTTGTCGATGTAGTTGTAGGATTGTGTGTGTAAAATATCTATATTCACTTTGGAGTCATGACAGGCATGCGCGGCGGCCATTTTGGATTGTTCAATGTTGTGAAATACTTTGAAATATTACATCAGCCATTTGGATGTAAACAAACGGGCGCCATTTTGGATTTTTCAATGTTGTGAAATACTTTGAAGTATTACATCAGCCAATGTGAAGGTTTGGATGTCAACATGTACATAGGTGATAGAGATGTTTTCAGTATGTACACCCAATCCTAGCCCAGTACCCAGGTAGAACCACTAGGTTTTCGGCCCCTCTCAAATATTATGAGAGAATTCTGTACTGACCATTAGAATTGCAATATACATCATCTATATAATCATTTATTATACAAGCCCAATCCAAGACACTACCAAGTAGGATTCGAACCTACAGTGACTCTGCATGTAACGGGTATCCCTATATCACGTGTAGAACCACATAACATCTTATGTCCGTCTACGTGGTCTAGTGGTTTAAGGTCGTTGACATGTATTAGATTAGAACCACCAACCTTCCGTAAGTCAGATGTAGAAAAATGTGATAGTCATATTCGATTTAGAGCACAGACGTGTGGGGGTCGATATGGGCCCTGTTAAACCACCGACCCATCCTAAGTAAATTTTAATCAAAGGTTTTCCATGTTCCCCAAGATATGATAAAACCAACGACCCATTCTAAGTAACTTTTACGAACATAATTACATCCCAACTATTTATCGTAGCGCTTAACTCTGTAAAATTCCATACAGCTCGTATATTCAAAATACGCATTGTTTTTTCTAAGCAGGCGAAATCTATTGTTAAACTCTCTGATGGCAGATTTGTAGATAAAATATCTAAGCTAGCACATGTTAGCATGGAGAGTAATTTTAGACACGCTCGGATACATTCCTCCTCTGTGCCGACACGAGTACATTTATTTGATGTAATGATAAAATCTCAGACATTTAATTTTTCTAGTAGGATTCCAGCCTATGCTTACTATGTACCCGTGGAGAACCATTGAAAATGCACCTTCCCAAAGCCTAGCTTACTATGTACCCGTGTAGAACCATTGAACACGCACCTTCCCAAAGCCTAGCTTACTATGTATCCGTGTAGAACCATTGAAAACGCACCTTCCCAAAGCCTAGCTTACTATGTACCCGTGGAGAACCACTGAAAACGCACCTTCCCAAAGCCTAGCTTACTATGTACCCGTGTAGAACCACTGAAAACGCACCTTCACAAAGCCTAGCTTACTATGTACCCAAGTAGAACCATTGAAAACGCACCTTCCCAAAGCCTAGCTTACTATGTACCCGAGTAGAACCATTGAAAACGCACCTTCCCAAAGCCTAGCTTACTATGTACCCGTGGAGAACCACTGAAAACGCACCTTCCCAAAGCCTAGCTTACTATGTACCCGAGTAGAACCATTGAAAATGCACCTTCCCAAAGCCTAGCTTACTATGTACCCGTGTAGAACCATTGAAAACGCACCTTCCCAAAGCCTAGCTTACTATGTATCCGTGTAGAACCATTGAAAACGCACCTTCCCAAAGCCTAGCTTACTATGTACCCGTGGAGAACCACTGAAAACGCACCTTCCCAAAGCCTAGCTTACTATGTACCCGTGTAGAACCACTGAAAACGCACCTTCACAAAGCCTAGCTTACTATGTACCCAAGTAGAACCATTGAAAACGCACCTTCCCAAAGCCTAGCTTACTATGTACCCGAGTAGAACCATTGAAAACGCACCTTCCCAAAGCCTAGCTTACTATGTACCCGTGGAGAACCACTGAAAACGCACCTTCCCAAAGCCTAGCTTACTATGTACCCGAGTAGAACCATTGAAAACGCACCTTCCCAAAGCCTAGCTTACTATGTACCCGTGGAGAACCACTGAAAACGCACCTTCCCAAAGCCTAGCTTACTATGTACCCGAGTAGAACCATTGAAAACGCACCTTCCCAAAGCCTAGCTTACTATGTACCCGTGGAGAACCACTGAAAACGCACCTTCCCAAAGCCTAGCTTACTATGTACCCGTGTAGAACCACTGAAAACGCACCTTCACAAAGCCTAGCTTACTATGTACCCAAGTAGAACCATTGAAAACGCACCTTCCCAAAGCCTAGCTTACTATGTACCCGAGTAGAACCATTGAAAACGCACCTTCCCAAAGCCTAGCTTACTATGTACCCGAGTAGAACCATTGAAAACGCACCTTCCCAAAGCCTAGCTTACTATGTAGCCGTGGAGAACCATTGAAAACGCACCTTCACAAAGCCTATGCTTACGGGGTATCCGAGTAGAACCATTGAAAACGCACCTTCACAAAGCCTAGCTTCCTATGTACCCGTGGAGAACCATTGAAAACGCACCTTCCCAAAGCCTAGCTTCCTATGTACCCGTTGAGAACCATTGAAAACGCACCTTCACAAAGCCTAGCTTACTATGTACCCGTGGATAACCATTGAAAACGCACCTTCACAAAGCCTAGCTTACTATGTACTCGTGTAGAACCATTGAAAACGCACCTTCCCAAAGCCTAGCTTCTTATGTACCCGTGGAGAACCATTGAAAGCGCACCTTCACAAAGCCTAGCTTCCTAACAGAATTCGACCATGTGCATTAAGCATGTGCCTCGTTACCATATTTCTACCATTATTACATCAGAATATACCAGCTTTTATTTTTAGAATAACCCTAAGAGAATTATTTCATGAGTATTTCGTCAGAATATACCAGCGTTAGTTTTAGAAATGATTATTTCGTCATGTACTTAAAACTGTATAAAAGCATGCAATTCTGCAGATATATTACCTTCTGAGACTGTTATCCGACGATAACGGTAAGGCGCTTAAGTATATTGTTAATCTAATGTTCTCATATTGTTTTTATTTACGATCGAATCTGTAATTATGCCTTTGTATATCATGATCAGCATTAAATACTCATATCAGATGATTTGCTTCTAAGCTAGACAAGTAGGACTGTTGGTTTATCATATCATATTGATTCTGGTAGACACGTATGACTGTTGGTTTGTATTCTGGTTGATATTACATTGTTTTTATATTTTGATGTTTACCAGATTATGAGTACCAGTTACAAGATGCTGATATCTACGCTGGCAATGTATCCTTGGCTGGCGACAATACTAATGGAGTAGTGGTGTATACAATACCCGAAATCATCAACGACAACTCCCACTTCATCAAATACTTACAACCTGCTATCATCGCACAGTATTTCATTATACAACTTCAACAAAAGATCCTCACGATTTGCGAGTTTAAATTATATGAAAAACGTAAGTATCGCCATTATTCAATTATAATTTTAATATTATCTGTACATATCATATGTACATATCTTTACAGCGTAACAGAGCAATATCGATATTATATAGCGCTAGACCTTTCTATATCGCATGTTGCATTACGTGTTGGTGATATCAGCCAACTGGAAAACAATATAAGTATAGGCATTTGTGAAATAAAATATATATATATTAAAGTAGACAGCCATTCTATTATTGCTAAAACTCTTAATGAAAATGAATTAGCCGGATTGTTTTTGTTTTCCCTGAAATAAGACTTTTTAAGCCGAACATTTGGATATAGAGGAGCACATACATTCTATTATGAATATGTGAATCTATGCAGCTGTTGGAACATTCGGATGTAGAGGAGCACATATATTCTATTATGAATATGTGAATATATGCAGCTGTTGGAACATTCGGATGTAGAGGAGCACATATATTCTATTATGAATATGTGAATCTATGCAGCTGTTGGAACATTCCTATGTAGAGGAGCACATACATTCTATTATGAATATGTGAATATATGCAGCTGTTGGAACATTCCGATGTAGAGGAGCATATACATTTTATTATGAATATGTGAATCTATGCAGCTGTTGAAACATTCCGATGTAGAGGAGCACATACGTTCTATTATGAATATGTGAATCTATGCAGCTGTTGGAACATCGGAAATACATGCAAGCTACTCATATGCATATGTATGCTATATATTCATATAATATACTAATGTGCATAGATGTGTAAACGGTAATTTACTCCCATTCATCTGTTCATTTTGTTGTCAATTATCTGTCCGTCCGTTCTTCCGTCCCGTCTGTCCCCCGTCCAGTCCGGTCCGACCGCATTGATTGTGTGTTGAATGTATTTATTAAATAGAAATATGCGTTGTTTCATACTCTCTATATTAAATACATTTGTATGAATTGCTATCGATTATTTACAATATTGTATTATATATGCAGTCTGTGATGTGGGAAGATTTGGAATGGGGTGTTCACATCAATGTCACTGTTTAGACGAGGATACTTGTAACTCTGTGACAGGAATATGTAAGACGTCAGGGTGCTTGGATGGTTGGCAAGGACTAGCGTGCGATAAAAGTACGATATTTTATTTGCAAAGAAGTATAACCAATGATGACATTACATAGAAGGTAGTTGTATCGTTAAATGACATACTTATCTCATGCTATGGAGATCAACACATTAGAAAGAGTACATTCGTCGCGTATTAGATGTCCGTATTCGCTTAGTTTTCTAGCAAAGTCTAACGATTAGTATTGCCCCCGTACGTACGTTTCCACACTAAGTGTGTTACTCCTTGTAATCACGGCATCACGGTCCTTGCTGTATTTGTAACTCCTTGTTATCACGGTCCTTGCTGTATTTGTAACTCCATGTTGTCACAGTCCTTGCTGTATTTGTAACTCCTTGTTGTCACGGTCCTTGCTGTATTTGTAACTCATTGTTGTCACGGTCCTTGCTGTATTTGTAACTCCTTGTCGTCACGGTCCTTTCTGTATTTGTAACTCCATGTGTTTCGTGTCCTTGTTGCATTGTTACTCCGTGTGGTCACGGTCAATGCTGTATTTGTAACCCCGTGTAGTCATTGTCCATACTGTGTTTGTAACTCCGTGTGGTCACGGTCAATGATGTATTTGTAACTCCGTGTTGTCACTGTCCATGCTGTATTTGTTACTCCGTGTGGTCACTGTCCATGCTGTGTTTGTAACTCCGTGTGGTCACGGTCAATGCTGTATTTGTAATTCCGTGTGGTCACTGTCCATGCAGTGTTTGCAACTCCGTGTGGTCAAGTTCATGCTCTGATTGTAACTATATGTGGTCACGGTCCATGCTGTATTTGTAACTCCGTGTGGTCCGGTCCTTGCTGTATTTGTACCTCCATGTGGTCACACCCATGCTATGTTTGTAACTCCGTGTGGTCACTGTCCATGTTGTATTTGTAACTCCTTATGGTCACTGTCCATGCTGTGTTTGTAACTCCGTGTGGTCACTGGCCATGTTGTGTTTGTAACTCCGTGTGGTCACTCTCCATGCGGTATTTGTTACTCCGTATGGTCACAGTCACGCTAACGGTAGTACCAACACAAAAGCATTGTCTTCAATCTGCGTTGATAGTATTTGAAGTAAACTGTTTATTTTGTCGACCCTGTAAAAAAACATATTCGATCAGCACATCTAGGCCATAATATATGAAGTTATATGATATATTCTAGAGTGTGATCTTATCCCATATGAAGATCAGTCACCGATACGACGTCTTCATTTAACAGATCCTCCAATGAATATGCTGTGTCGGTTTGGGTGTACTGACGAAATCACTTTTTGTTGCCGTTGAGTGTATTTGTTCGACAACTAAGTCTAGTTCGTCCTCGGACGTTAACTGGCCGAATCGATCAGCTGTTCTATTTCTTTGCGTCGTAGACTCCACCAGTAGAATGGTGCACCAGGAAAAGTCCGGTAGTTTTTACTAGAATTAGCATAAATTTGAATGTAGCTTTTTGTTATTTGAAAGCACTGTAGAAACGCGCACGCATGTGTAATAGCAACCAAAATTGACATCGCCAACATGCTCGCGGAACTAAGTATCGGAATGGATTCGAATTGTGGAAATCAGGTTGGATAGTCGAAAACTATTCACCCACGTGATCTGTTTTCAGCCAATCATATTGCTGAATTATCAATGATATATAATAATTTATATTATTTGCACGTGGTGACCCAATTACCCATACGAATAATTTCATCTATGCATACAATATAACACGATTATGCATATTATACAACATTTCTATATACGTACACATAGAACCTGTAAAGTACGCATGTTCGAACAAAACGACGTAAACCTCCAATGCTTTACGAATATAGGATTACATGTTTGATCCATACACCAAGTTATAAATGAAATGTATCAGAGTTTTGTAAGAGTGAATGTGTTCGGATATATTATTCCAAATTATTGGATCGAGTACTAACACATTGACTCGTTTTTGAATCTCATAGTGATTTTTGTAAAGCCGATTATTTCGTTCTATTCTATGTGACTTGTATATGTTAGAAATGGTCACTTTTGGTGGAAATGTTGTATAATATCAAGTGTCTTATAAAAGTTACGTAAAGCTTTCGAACAAGCATTGATATGCACACTTATAGGATAATTCAAATATACATACTTCTGAAAATAAATAGAATGATATTAATAATTGACATGTAGTGATGGTAGGTAATTACATATGTCGCATTGGGCATTTCTGTACATTTATTAATTCACTTAGAATACATACAAACATATCTGCTAAGAAGAGAATATATAGAATAGAGAATACTCAGTCATAGAGGTAAGTGTGCCTGAATCCTTCGCATGTAACGTTGCAACCAGTCAATCAATGTTTGTAAACTTTTCAGCACATAATACGTACACTAATACCATTCAGTTGCACACAGTCCAGGTCAGGGTGACATTTCCAATGTACTATACTTGATTGTAAGGTCGTGCACATTATGCTTCATGCTTTACCAGCGAATTCAATGCTGTACTAATATATATGTCGTTAGTGTTAACAAGAGAATACATAATATTCGAAATATTATAACAAATAGCGATGCCACACCTTATCAAATAAAAGAGACCACATGCGTCAGTACTTTTGGCATTTGAAACTTACGTTGATTACTCTGCACGGCAATTAACCTGTCATTGAAATATCATTGTTCGATTTCAACACACTTGAGACATGTCAGACATGTCAATGTCAGGTAGAGCATGTAACAATTGTCTCAGCAATACCGCTACATAATCCTTACGCATTTACGTCATCTTTTCAAGACGGATTCAAGTTTGGCCAATTTCGTACATGATTGTCTAAATTCTATTCACACTTCATTTTCGGCTTGGTATATATTGGCAATTATGTTGTAACTTGGAATTAGAACATGATGTATATATTATTATAATGTGTCAGATTATTATTATACTATACACATTTTTGTTGGAGGAAAACATGGATTAAAATGTTTTATTATACAACACCAAGTATCATTACATTTTTATATGTGTTAGATATCGCAAACTGACAGTTTATAATCTATGCCACATGTCCGGATTGTACAGCAATTGTCAAGTCGATATGATTATGAGTATACTATAGTGTCGGAAACACGTTTATATATACACACACACGTGTTTCCGACTATGCACTTATGCCTACGATAAAGAGAACAACATCTCTATTTCGCTCTGTTTTGCTGCCTTTAAGTATCGATATGTAATTATAAGACTGAATGCGATATAGTGTTCTTCCTTCTGAGGAACAATAATATATATGCTTGGAGATGTAGACTAATGTAACTGATATTGAGTTGCAGATAATTGTTCTACATACGTTATCTGTCATCTGCTGTTCTCGAGAATAATTATAGTTTTACCCTATTATTGCATCATTCATTTGTTGTAATATTCTATATAGTTTGTGGTCACGGTACCTTTGGATATAATTGTTCAAGTGAATGTCACTGCAAGGATGATGCTGACTGTGAGCCCACGACAGGATTCTGTTCAGATAGATGTGCACCGAGATGGCGAGGACAATCGTGTGACATAGGTAAATATGTGTGCTTTAACTTACTGTAATATTATTGTTTACTATAGTAGCACTCATAAATACAGTCTGAATAATAAACCAGTAAACCATATAGTCGCTATGGTTATCGTGAAACATGCAGCTAAAGAGGACAATTATATGACATACGTACAAACTTGTGCTTTGGCTTAACCTAACATTATTGTTTACCATAGCAACACTCCTGGATACAGTCTGAATAACCAAGACGCATCATTACATATTTAGTTGTGCTATTTTAATTTGAAGATGTTTTACATATAATAAATAATTAATATGTTGAATGATATCAGTTGTTAAAGTAAATACTATAATGTAAAGTTTGTCATTTATCTTGTATATTTTATATGAGTATGACTATACATGAATAATTTATATAATCGTGTTTCTGACTACAGTCAAACCTTTCTGAAGCAACCAGCCAGGGTAATCTCAGAAACGTGACTGCTTAGCACAGGTGACTGTTTAATAGAGTTCAAATGTATAATAAAACAGCATATGAATCAGGAAACTGGCTGATTAATACAGGTTGTTGCTTAATGGAGGTGACCACTAACACCTGTATGACTGTATGTACGTATGCCTACATCGAAAGAAGATTAGGTATTGTGCTGCTCTGTTCTACTGTATTTCAATAATGTGATGTAATTTAATAATAATGCTCATCATGATGTAGTTTTCTTCCTTATGATGAATAATGGTATTAATGCCTGGAATTGTAAATTGTGATCGATTCGATACTGAGCTGCAGATAATTGTTATACTTACGTTTACTGTCCTCTGATCTACTCGAGATATATATATATATATATATATATGTATGTATTCTGGCACAAGTGTAGTACCAATGTAGGACATTCTCGTCATATATATATATATATATATATATATATATATATATATATCCCTACACTCATACACACACTCGGAATAGTCATGTGACAATACGAACAAGTAAACCAGACATTCGTTATACCAACCCTGAAACGTGTTGTTAGAACGAACTGTGACTTGTATAATGCTACTATCTATACTTTATAAGGTTGTGATCACGGCACCTTTGGATTTAATTGCTTACGTGGTTGTCACTGCAAGTATGGTGCTGAGTGTGATCTCCAGAATGGATTCTGTTCAGATGGATGTGCACCGCGATGGCAAGGACAGTCTTGTGACATAGGTGCTATAATTTACTATATTGCATATTTATTACATTGTGACACCATTAATGGAACATACGACAAAGTACAATATACAGCCTGAATGGTAATGATTATCGTGCTTTGCTGTCTTCATTTGTGTGTTTGCTTTTGGGTTTTGCCGTCGCTACGGTAATGTGACAACTCTCTAATTGTAATTGGTGGAGTAGCAAAACACTGGTTGGTAGTGGAGTAGAACAGCTTGTCACAAGGTGAAACTGCTCAACAGCCTCATCGAATGACATAATTCGACACCCCAGTTAATCTAGGCAAGCGATTTATATACAATCATCGCAGTATATGTTTCTTTATGTTTTCCAATGAAGGATAGAGTGTTCTCAGTGAAAGATTGCCGTGGCACTACAGGACGACCTCAATAGATGCAATGTGTTTATCCTTCTATGTCGTATATGTTTGTTATTGTATAGTACAGACTATAAAATGGTCCTGACTGAAACAATAGGAACAAGCATTTTCATTGTCGATAATCTATGTTTAAGGATGAGTAGGTGTTTGCTCATTAACAACGTTTACTTTCCTGACAGCTTCTGGCAAGACAGTAGCATTATAAAGACATTATCATCTCGTACAACCATATCTGCCTCTACTCGGTCGGCTGAGTACTGTTGTATTCCGGGTTGCATATCGACATTATCATCTCGTACAGCAATATCTGCCTCTACTCGGTCGGCTGAGTACTGTTGTATTCCGGGTTGCATATCGACATTATCATCTCGTACAACTATATATGCCTCTACTCGGTCGGCTGAGTACTGTTGTAGTCCTGTTTGCTTATCGACATTATCATCTCGTACTGCTATATCTGCCTCTACTCGGTCGGCTGAGTAATGTTGTATTCACGGTTGCATATCGACATTATCATCTCGTACAACTATATCTACCTCTACTCGGTCGGCTGAGTACTGTTATATTCCGGGATGCATATCGACATTATCATCTCGTACAGCTATATCTGCCTCTACTCGGTCGGCTGAGTACTGTTATATTCCGGGTTGCATATCGAGATTATCATCTCGTACAACTATATCTGCCTCTACTCGGTCGGCTGAGTACTGTTATATTCCGGGTTGCATATCGACATTATCATCTTGTACTGCTATATCTGCCTCTACTCGGTCGGCTGAGTACTGTTATATTCCGGGTTGCATATCGACATTATCATCGCGTACTGCTATAGCTGCCTCTACTCGGTCGGCTGAGTAATGTTGTATTCCGGGTTGCATATCGACATTATCATCTCGTACAGCTATATCTGCCTCTACTCGGTCGGCTGAGTACTGTTATATTACCGGTTGCATATGGACATTATCATCTCGTACAGCTATATCTGCCTCTACTCGGTCGGCTGAGTACTGTTATATTCCGGGTTGCATATCGACATTATCATCGCGTACTGCTATAGCTGCCTCTACTCGGTCGGTTGAGTAATGTTGTATTCAGGGTTGCATATCGACATTGCTGCCACGTCTCAGCCTTTTTCAACGCTATCTGACTCGACTCTACTACACTATTATTAGCTTAGTTCCCATTGTTTCATACTATAACTCAGATAAAACTATTTTTATCACATAACATTTTCTGTATTCAGTGTTGTAAAGTCATTACATATTTCCTTATATCAACACACGTGTAATAAAACCTGGAATGATTCTTATTGGTCGCGGCATGACAGCTTGCAATACACATTCGACATATACATGTAGTTTGTGTTCATGCTTTATTTGTTGAAAATCACTGTGTAGATCAATCAAATACTACATATGCACTAGTGGAATATAGTGATTAAAATATTGTGTAGATTAACTTGCGTGAAGTTGTTTGATTATCAGGGACTATTTACTACGGCGTACGGATGCAGTTTAATCTAATAAGGCTCATAAATAAACGTTTTTAAAAATGATTTACACTCGTTCTCATGTCATTCCATATATTGTATGAAACTCGTTTTTATAAAATATAGTAGGAAATCACCACCAGTGTGATATCCTATAATTAATATCCAGTTGCTTATCTTGTTTGGATATTGTTCAATTCATAATGTCCATGTTTTCCTATTCTCATTCATGGTAAAATTGAAAACCACTTTCCATATTATGCACCTTTACATTGTCTTGAAAACTATTTGATGTACTACACCGATATCAATGCCCCCAATACTCATAAAAAACACACACTACAATTATATTATTTATTAATTTGCAATTTGTTATTTATTATTTCATGCTTTCTGTTACAGCCATTAGAAATCAATTGAGTTTCGGGCATCATTGGCAATGAAGTAATCTTACTTTAAGCAATCAACATCTTTGACTAGAAATCTAGTATTTACTTAAATTGTATGGTTCATGTCTTAGACTTTATTCTATCATTTATGTACCCTTTCTATTCAATTACGTATGTACACTTCTTTTACTTTTTATATTCAGATACAAATCTCATCCGCCTCGTATACGGAAAGGTGACAACACAGATGTCTTCCGTAGCTCATAACTAGTCCTCTGATCTTGCCATAGATGGTCGAGAAGGTCCGGATCCAACTAAATGTCAGTGCTGTAGTGTAACAACGAATGCTGAAATGTCATGGTGGAGACTTGATTTAGGAAGCATTTTTCCTATCAAGGCAGTGACAATTTACGGAAGTAATCAAGGTACAATGTACCATGACAATAATTCGCTAATGTTATTGAAAGTAATAAAAAGCAGCATTATCTATGACCAATTCTGAGAATACAATTGAAATACGCGCACATATGTGAATCAATTTAATATGCATTACCATGTGTGGATTTGTTTAATTACAGAAAGCATTTATCAGCCACTGCAAGGAGTTCAGATGTGTCTCGGTAATAACACAGATCTCAACCTTCCAGCTGTATACATTGATACTAACAGTATCCCTGTCGATAATACATATATCATCACGCTGCCCGACACTCTAACAAGATATGTAACAATTCGGAGACCAGGTGCACTAACGTTGTGTGAAATTACACTGTTAGAAGGAGGTAGGTATATCTCACTTATACTAAAAACTAAACCAAGAATCCATATCCGAAATAATAAACAAAAAGAATGGTCACAGAACGTGCATAGCGAAATTATGACTTTTTATGTACACTGTTTGAAATATCATCCAAGTAGAAAATGTAGGCCTAATTAAATGGAATTTCCAGTTCCCCACTGGATTTCATTTCGTTGCAATCATTCCAAATATGTGTTGGCATATTTGCAGATACATCAAGGAAACAAATTTGAGATACATGAAGACTTTTATAAATGTACTTGTACGTAATAACGGTAAATCATGGCATCAGTAGTAAAGCTGCTTCTAACCACGAGCCACCCCAAGTACACAGTCACATAAAACGTCCCACTGTAGCCGATACGATTGTGCCCTTAAGCAATATACTTAAATTCCATATAGCATCTTCTCTCCCACGTGGGGATGGATTCCACAAGGAATTATGTCTCCTGAGCGATTGAACTAATAACGTGTAAGAACTTATAAAATAAATACTAACACGTACTCAGAAAATAAATGTAGAACATTGCACAATACATAGGACGACATAATATGTATTGCTATGTTTCTTATTCAGAACGCATTGGCATTGGAAACACCGAGCAGAAGAGTGCGGGTGATACTGGAGAGAACGAAACTGGCAGTAATATCAAAGTGACATCTGCAATCATAGGCGCTTCTGTTGGAGTTGCTGTATCTTTGGCGTGTGCAGTATCCATTGGTATCATAGTGTGGAAATATAGAACTAGTAAAAGGTGAACTAAGTATTCAATAACATATACAATTGAGCACGAATATAATTAAAACAAACCTATATGCGTCGTACACTAAGTACTTTAAATATGTTTTAAGTAGGTATAAGATATTATTATAAACACAACTTACATGTAATATTGTCATGAACACGAATCACATGCGATATTGTCATGAACACGAATCACATGAGATATTGTCATGAACACGAATCACATGCGATATTGTCATAAACACGACTTACATGCGATATTGTCAAACAACCTAATCACATGCGATATTGTCATAAACACGAATTACATGTAGTATTGATATAAACACGACTTACATGAACTATTTCTATAAACAAATAGTAACAACACCATTGTTTAGACATGCGAAATACGTTTTATTCATATTTTAGAACTGAAAGCAAGAATGAATACATGAGACCATCTCATTCTAGTGCCCCATCGGAAGTCCCAGATTACGATGCACTGGATGATCGTCAAGGTACTTTGTCCTACGTATCATATACAGTACAATGAATAGGTCAATTATTCAGTCCTGTGGGATAGAATTACGTATCATTATATAAGCTATCTGTGACATAATATTGTAATATATAACAATATATACAAGATACTGAAGAGAATGTTCATGAAATTATTATGTAAAACTATATAATCTTACATGTGACCTAGAAACATAGACACATACTTGCAGTTTGATGCCCTAGTCAATGCCAGAACAATGCCAAACGCGGTTACAGTACAAGCAATCACTATCTCATTCGGTCAATATAAAGTAATGGTTGTGATTTTGAACTACCTAAGTTGGTTGGCTGAGGCACTAGAGGAAATTGTTAAGTTATGTTCTTATATATGGGAACTAAATATAAATTGTGAATACAACCTTAGGTAAATTAGTTGTTTTTCCTTGTTAATGGGTATTGGTTTCTAGGATGTACGAGATGTTTACCCATTGGTAAAACAAATATGTTGAAAACAAACAACTCAAGTACTGTAATATTGATTAGAAGATAAGATGCTTAATAATAGAAACTTGTGTTTAACCCATATTGACCATAGCACATGACCTATTTATGTCAATTAAGTGGCCTCCGTGGCAAAGTGGTTACGGTTATTGGCTTCAAATCATTTGCATGTCACCGCTCTATGTTCGAATCATACTGGGATGTTGAATTATTTCATGTGAGGGAGCTATCCAGGTGGACTGTGGTAGGTCGTTTGTTCTACCCGGGTACCGTCCGTGCATGCAATACTGCTCGGAAGGGCACCCTGTGTCTGCATCCACCAATAATATCTACATAGTCTCTGTATGACATACGTTGTTTCTGCCAGTCACAAAAAACGCACATTTAATGTCAATATAGTACATACGCTTATATGTCTCCGTGGCCTATTGCTTAAGGCGTGTGACTACGGAGCGGGAAGTAGATGGTACGAACATCGGCTGGGGTTCCTTCTGATATGGCCGATTTGTGAGCCGCCAGCTAGTTAAATTATGGTTACCGATTACCTACCAGCCTGTCGCCTGGCCTACTAGCATAGGACTCTGGAAGTACTTATGTTCATAAAAAAAGGTGTCTCATATGTCAGTAATTGCTTGTCCTTTCAAAAATGGTGACACTATACTAAACCAACACTTTACTTATATGTTGGGTCAATATCTAGAATTGCCATATATCAGAAAATAAATGTACAATTTGCTCTAGTTAAACTAGCTTCGTCTTGCCAGTTATATGAATCAGATTAATTCTTACCAGTTAATATATGATTAAGATTATTAATAAAACTGTAAATGATGTACTATCTTTTATGAACACTTATTCCGTTTTCTTTTTCTATTTTAGATACACCGAGGCCAAGCTCAATCGTTTACATAAACGAAAGTGTTACCGGTTTATAGTGTTATTATAACGTTTAAGCTATACATTTATGCAATTACTGTCATCAATGTAATTTATAATGCAACGACGACATGTAAGCAGACATGTATCTATAGCAACATATAATACTGGAGTCCGACATTGCATGTAACAGAAAATACTCATATTATATCAGATTATCATATATTATAATATGTCATAATAACAATCCTTCCGCGCTTCATTCTTAAAGAACACGTAGCTCAGTATATATATGGGTTATTGATCTACAAATGTAGCAATCGTTATATATACGTCAGCATTATAGCTGTCCATCGTCATATACACGTCCGCATTATAGCTGTCTGTCGTCATATACACGTCAGCATTATAGCTGTCCATCGTGACCATCGTCATATACACATCAGCATTATAGCTACCCATCGTACTATACACGTCAGCATTATAGATGTGCATCGTCATATACACGTCAGCATTATAGCTGTCCATCATCATATACACGTCATCATTATAGCTGTCCATCGTCATATACACGTCAGCATTATAGCTGTCCATCGTCCTATACACGACATCATTATACCTGCCCTTCGTTCTATACACGTCAGCATTATACCTGCCCATCGTCATATACACGTCAGCATTATAGCTGTCCATCGTCATATACACGTCAGCATTATAGCTATCCATCCTCATATACACGTCAGCATTATAGCTGTCCATCGTCATATACACGTCAGCATTATAGTTGTCCATCGTCATATACACGTCAGCATTATACCTGCCCATCGTCATATAAACGTCAACATTATAGCTGTCCATCGTCATATACACGTCAGCATTTTAGCTGTCCATCATCATATAAACGTCAGCATTATAGCTGTCCATCATCATATACACGTCAGCATTATAGCTGCCCACGTCATATGCACGTCAGCATTATAGCTGTCCATCGTCATATACACGTCAGCATTATAGCTGTCCATCGTCATATACACGTCATCATTATACCTGCCCATCGTCATATACACGTCAGCATTATAGCTGTCCATCGTCATGTACACGTCAGCATTATAGCTGTCCATCGTCATATGCACGTCAGCATTATAGCTGTCCATCGTCATATACACGTCATCATTATAGCTGTCCATCGTCATATACACGTCATCATTATACCTGCCCATCTTCATATACACGTCAGCATTATAGCTGTCCATCGTCATATACACGTCAGCATTATAGATGTCCATCGTCCTATACACGTCATCATTATATCTGCCCATCGTCATATACACGTCACCATTATACCTGCCCATCGTCATATACACGTCAGCATTATAGCTGTCCATCGTCATATACACGTCACCATTATATCTGCCCATCGTCCTATACACGTCAGCATTATACCTACCCATCGTCATATACACGTCAGCATTATAGCTGCCCATCGTCATATAAACGTCAGCATTATAGCTGTCCATCATCATATACACGTTAGCATTATAGCTATCCATCGTCATATACACGTCAGCATTATAGTTGTCCATCGTCATATACACGTCAGCATTATACCTGCCCATCGTCATATACACGTCAGCATTATAGCTCTCCATCGTCATATACACATCAGCATTATAGCTGTCCATCGTCCTATACACGTCATCATTATACCTGCCCAACGTTCTATACACGTCAGCATTATACCTGCCCATCGTCATATACATGTCAGCATTATAGCTGTCCATCGTCATATACACGTCAGCATTATAGCTGTCCATCATCATATACACGTCAGCATTATAGCTGTCCATCGTCATATATACGTCAGCATTATAGTTGTCCATCGTCATATACACGTCAGCATTATAGCTGCCCACGTCATATACATGTCAGCATTATAGCTGTCCATCATCATATACACGTCAGCATTATAGTTGCCCATCGTCATATACACGTCAGCATTATAGCTGTCCATCGTCATATACACGTCAGCATTATAGTTGCCCATCGTCTTATACACGTCAGCATTATAGCTGGCCATCGTCATATACATGTCAGCATTATAGCTGCCCACATCATATACACGTCAGCATTAGAGCTGTCCATCGTCATATGCACGTCAGCATTATAGCTGCCCATCGTCATATACACGTCAGCATTATAGCTGTCCATCGTCATATACACGTCAGCATTATAGCTGTCCATCGTCATGTACACGTCCGCATTATAGCTGCCCATCGTTATATACACGTCAACATTATAGATGTGCATCGTCATATACACGTCAGCATTATAGCTGTCCATCGTCATATACACCTCAGCATTATAGCTGTCCATCGTCATATAAACGTCAGCATTATAGCTGTCCATCGGCATATACACGTCAGCATTATAGCTGCCCATCGTCATATACACGTCAGCATTATAGCTGTCCATCGGCATATACACGTCAGCATTATAGCTGCCCATCGTCATATACACGTCAGCATTATAGCTGTCCATCGGCATATACACGTCATCATTATAGCTGCTCACGTCATATACACGTCAGCATTATAGCTGTCCATCATCATATACACGTCAGCATTATAGCTCTCCTTCGTCATATACACGTCAGCATTATAGTTGTCCATCATGATATACACGTCAGCATTATACCTGCCCATCGTCATATACACGTCAGCATTATAGCTGTCCATCGTCATATACACGTCAGCATTATAGCTGCCCACGTCATATACACGTCAGCATTAGAGCTGTCCATCGTCATATGCACGTCAGCATTATAGCTGTCCATCGTCATATACACGTAAGCATTATAGCTGTCCATCTTCATATACACGTCATCATTATACCTGCCCATCGTCATATACACGTCAGCATTATAGCTGTCCATCGTCATATACACATCAGCATTATAGTTGTCCATCGTCATATACACGTCAGCATTATACCTGCCCATCGTCATATACACGTCAGCATTATAGCTGTCCATCGTCATATACACGTCAGCATTATAGTTGCCCACGTCATATACACGTCAGCATTATAGCTGTCCATCGTCATATGCACGTCAGCATGATAGCTTTCCATCGTCATATACACTTCAGAATTATAGCTGTCCATCGTCATATACACGTCATCATTATACCTGCCCATCGTCATATACACGTCAGCATTTTAGCTGTCCATCGTCATATAGACGTCAGCATTATAGCTGTCCATCGTCCTATACACGACATCATTATACCTGCCCTTCGTTCTATGCACGTCAGCATTATACCTGCCCATCGTCATATACACGTCAGCATTATAGCTGTCCATCGTCATATACACGTCAGCATTATAGCTATCCATCCTCATATACACGTCAGCATTATAGCTGTCCATCGTCATATACACGTCAGCATTATAGTTGTCCATCGTCATATACACGTCAGCATTATACCTGCCCATCGTCATATAAACGTCAACATTATAGCTGTCCATCGTCATATACACGTCAGCATTTTAGCTGTCCATCATCATATAAACGTCAGCATTATAGCTGTCCATCATCATATACACGTCAGCATTATAGCTGCCCACGTCATATGCACGTCAGCATTATAGCTGTCCATCATCATATACACGTCAGCATTATAGCTGCCCATCGTCATATACACGTCAGCATTATAGCTGTCCATCGTCATATGCACGTCATCATTACAGCTGCCCACGTCATATACACGTCAGCATTATAACTGTCCATCGTCATATGCACGTCAGCATTATAGCTGTCCATCGTCATATACACGTCAGCATTATAGCTGTCCATCGTCATATACACGTCATCATTATACCTGCCCATCTTCATATACACGTCAGCATTATAGCTGTCCATCGTCATATACACGTCAGCATTATAGATGTCCATCGTCCTATACACGTCATCATTATATCTGCCCATCGTCATATACACGTCATCATTATACCTGCCCATCGTCATATACACGTCAGCATTATAGCTGTCCATCGTCATATACACGTCATCATTATATCTGCCCATCGTCCTATACACGTCAGCATTATACCTACCCATCGTCATATACACGTCAGCATTATAGCTGCCCATCGTCATATAAACGTCAGCATTATAGCTGTCCATCATCATATACACGTTAGCATTATAGCTATCCATCGTCATATACACGTCAGCATTATAGTTGTCCATCGTCATATACACGTCAGCATTATACCTGCCCATCGTCATATACACGTCAGCATTATAGCTCTCCATCGTCATATACACATCAGCATTATAGCTGTCCATCGTCCTATACACGTCATCATTATACCTGCCCAACGTTCTATACACGTCAGCATTATACCTGCCCATCGTCATATACATGTCAGCATTATAGCTGTCCATCGTCATATACACGTCAGCATTATAGCTGTCCATCATCATATACACGTCAGCATTATAGCTGTCCATCGTCATATATACGTCAGCATTATAGTTGTCCATCGTCATATACACGTCAGCATTATACCTGCCCATCGTCATATATACGTCAACATTATAGCTGTCTATCGTCATATACACGTCAGCATTATAGCTGTCCATCATCATATACACGTCAGCATTATAGCTGCCCACGTCATATACATGTCAGCATTATAGCTGTCCATCATCATATACACGTCAGCATTATAGTTGCCCATCGTCATATACACGTCAGCATTATAGCTGTCCATCGTCATATACACGTCAGCATTATAGTTGCCCATCGTCATATACACGTCAGCATTATAGCTGGCCATCGTCATATACATGTCAGCATTATAGCTGCCCACATCATATACACGTCAGCATTAGAGCTGTCCATCGTCATATGCACGTCAGCATTATAGCTGCCCATCGTCATATACACGTCAGCATTATAGCTGTCCATCGTCATATACACGTCAGCATTATAGCTGTCCATCGTCATGTACACGTCCGCATTATAGCTGCCCATCGTTATATACACGTCAACATTATAGATGTGCATCGTCATATACACGTCAGCATTATAGCTGTCCATCGTCATATACACCTCAGCATTATAGCTGTCCATCGTCATATAAACGTCAGCATTATAGCTGTCCATCGGCATATACACGTCAGCATTATAGCTGCCCATCGTCATATACACGTCAGCATTATAGCTGTCCATCGGCATATACACGTCAGCATTATAGCTGCCCATCGTCATATACACGTCAGCATTATAGCTGTCCATCGGCATATACACGTCATCATTATAGCTGCTCACGTCATATACACGTCAGCATTATAGCTGTCCATCATCATATGCACGTCAGCATTATAGCTCTCCTTCGTCATATACACGTCAGCATTATAGTTGTCCATCGTGATATACACGTCAGCATTATACCTGCCCATCGTCATATACACGTCAGCATTATAGCTGTCCATCGTCATATACACGTCAGCATTATAGCTGCCCACGTCATATACACGTCAGCATTAGAGCTGTCCATCGTCATATGCACGTCAGCATTATAGCTGTCCATCGTCATATACACGTAAGCATTATAGCTGTCCATCTTCATATACACGTCATCATTATACCTGCCCATCGTCATATACACGTCAGCATTATAGCTGTCCATCGTCATATACACATCAGCATTATAGTTGTCCATCGTCATATACACGTCAGCATTATACCTGCCCATCGTCATATACACGTCAGCATTATAGCTGTCCATCGTCATATACACGTCAGCATTATAGTTGCCCACGTCATATACACGTCAGCATTATAGCTGTCCATCGTCATATGCACGTCAGCATTATAGCTTTCCATCGTCATATACACTTCAGAATTATAGCTGTCCATCGTCATATACACGTCATCATTATACCTGCCCATCGTCATATACACGTCAGCATTTTAGCTGTCCATCGTCATATACACGTCAGCATTATAGCTGTCCATCGTCCTATACACGACATCATTATACCTGCCCTTCGTTCTATACACGTCAGCATTATACCTGCCCATCGTCATATACACGTCAGCATTATAGCTGTCCATCGTCATATACACGTCAGCATTATAGCTATCCATCCTCATATACACGTCAGCATTATAGCTGTCCATCGTCATATACACGTCAGCATTATAGTTGTCCATCGTCATATACACGTCAGCATTATACCTGCCCATCGTCATATAAACGTCAACATTATAGCTGTCCATCGTCATATACACGTCAGCATTTTAGCTGTCCATCATCATATAAACGTCAGCATTATAGCTGTCCATCATCATATACACGTCAGCATTATAGCTGCCCACGTCATATGCACGTCAGCATTATAGCTGTCCATCATCATATACACGTCAGCATTATAGCTGCCCATCGTCATATACACGTCAGCATTATAGCTGTCCATCGTCATATGCACGTCATCATTACAGCTGCCCACGTCATATACACGTCAGCATTATAGCTGTCCATCGTCATATGCACGTCAGCATTATAGCTGTCCATCGTCATATACACGTCAGCATTATAGCTGTCCATCGTCATATACACGTCATCATTATACCTGCCCATCTTCATATACACGTCAGCATTATAGCTGTCCATCGTCATATACACGTCAGCATTATAGATGTCCATCGTCCTATACACGTCATCATTATATCTGCCCATCGTCATATACACGTCATCATTATACCTGCCCATCGTCATATACACGTCAGCATTATAGCTGTCCATCGTCATATACACGTCATCATTATATCTGCCCATCGTCCTATACACGTCAGCATTATACCTACCCATCGTCATATACACGTCAGCATTATAGCTGCCCATCGTCATATAAACGTCAGCATTATAGCTGTCCATCATCATATACACGTTAGCATTATAGCTATCCATCGTCATATACACGTCAGCATTATAGTTGTCCATCGTCATATACACGTCAGCATTATACCTGCCCATCGTCATATACACGTCAGCATTATAGCTCTCCATCGTCATATACACATCAGCATTATAGCTGTCCATCGTCCTATACACGTCATCATTATACCTGCCCAACGTTATATACACGTCAGCATCATACCTGCCCATCGTCATATACATGTCAGCATTATAGCTGTCCATCGTCATATACACGTCAGCATTATAGCTGTCCATCATCATATACACGTCAGCATTATAGCTGTCCATCGTCATATATACGTCAGCATTATAGTTGTCCATCGTCATATACACGTCAGCATTATACCTGCCCATCGTCATATATACGTCAACATTATAGCTGTCTATCGTCATATACACGTCAGCATTATAGCTGTCCATCATCATATACACGTCAGCATTATAGCTGCCCACGTCATATACATGTCAGCATTATAGCTGTCCATCATCATATACACGTCAGCATTATAGTTGCCCATCGTCATATACACGTCAGCATTATAGCTGTCCATCGTCATATACACGTCAGCATTATAGTTGCCCATCGTCATATACACGTCAGCATTATAGCTGGCCATCGTCATATACATGTCAGCATTATAGCTGCCCACATCATATACACGTCAGCATTATAGCTGTCCATCGTCATATGCACGTCAGCATTATAGCTGCCCATCGTCATATACACGTCAGCATTATAGCTGTCCATCGTCATATACACGTCAGCATTATAGCTGTCCATCGTCATGTACACGTCCGCATTATAGCTGCCCATCGTTATATACACGTCAACATTATAGATGTGCATCGTCATATACACGTCAGCATTATAGCTGTCCATCGTCATATACACCTCAGCATTATAGCTGTCCATCGTCATATAAACGTCAGCATTATAGCTGTCCATCGGCATATACACGTCAGCATTATAGCTGCCCATCGTCATATACACGTCAGCATTATAGCTGTCCATCGGCATATACACGTCAGCATTATAGCTGCCCATCGTCATATACACGTCAGCATTATAGCTGTCCATCGGCATATACACGTCATCATTATAGCTGCTCACGTCATATACACGTCAGCATTATAGCTGTCCATCATCATATACACGTCAGCATTATAGCTCTCCTTCGTCATATACACGTCAGCATTATAGTTGTCCATCGTGATATACACGTCAGCATTATACCTGCCCATCGTCATATACACGTCAGCATTATAGCTGTCCATCGTCATATACACGTCAGCATTATAGCTGCCCACGTCATATACACGTCAGCATTAGAGCTGTCCATCGTCATATGCACGTCAGCATTATAGCTGTCCATCGTCATATACACGTAAGCATTATAGCTGTCCATCTTCATATACACGTCATCATTATACCTGCCCATCGTCATATACACGTCAGCATTATAGCTGTCCATCGTCATATACACATCAGCATTATAGTTGTCCATCGTCATATACACGTCAGCATTATACCTGCCCATCGTCATATACACGTCAGCATTATAGCTGTCCATCGTCATATACACGTCAGCATTATAGTTGCCCACGTCATATACACGTCAGCATTATAGCTGTCCATCGTCATATGCACGTCAGCATTATAGCTTTCCATCGTCATATACACTTCAGAATTATAGCTGTCCATCGTCATATACACGTCATCATTATACCTGCCCATCGTCATATACACGTCAGCATTTTAGCTGTCCATCGTCATATACACGTCAGCATTATAGCTGTCCATCGTCCTATACACGACATCATTATACCTGCCCTTCGTTCTATACACGTCAGCATTATACCTGCCCATCGTCATATACACGTCAGCATTATAGCTGTCCATCGTCATATATACGTCAGCATTATAGCTATCCATCCTCATATACACGTCAGCATTATAGCTGTCCATCGTCATATACACGTCAGCATTATAGTTGTCCATCGTCATATACACGTCAGCATTATACCTGCCCATCGTCATATAAACGTCAACATTATAGCTGTCCATCGTCATATACACGTCAGCATTTTAGCTGTCCATCATCATATAAACGTCAGCATTATAGCTGTCCATCATCATATACACGTCAGCATTATAGCTGCCCACGTCATATGCACGTCAGCATTATAGCTGTCCATCATCATATACACGTCAGCATTATAGCTGCCCATCGTCATATACACGTCAGCATTATAGCTGTCCATCGTCATATGCACGTCATCATTACAGCTGCCCACGTCATATACACGTCAGCATTATAGCTGTCCATCGTCATATGCACGTCAGCATTATAGCTGTCCATCGTCATATACACGTCAGCATTATAGCTCTCCATCGTCATATACACGTCATCATTATACCTGCCCATCTTCATATACACGTCAGCATTATAGCTGTCCATCGTCATATACACGTCAGCATTATAGATGTCCATCGTCCTATACACGTCATCATTATATCTGCCCATCGTCATATACACGTCATCATTATACCTGCCCATCGTCATATACACGTCAGCATTATAGCTGTCCATCGTCATATACACGTCATCATTATATCTGCCCATCGTCCTATACACGTCAGCATTATACCTACCCATCGTCATATACACGTCAGCATTATAGCTGCCCATCGTCAAATAAACGTCAGCATTATAGCTGTCCATCATCATATACACGTTAGCATTATAGCTTTCCATCGTCATATACACGTCAGCATTATAGTTGTCCATCGTCATATACACGTCAGCATTATACCTGCCCATCGTCATATACACGTCAGCATTATAGCTCTCCATCGTCATATACACATCAGCATTATAGTTGTCCATCGTCCTATACACGTCATCATTATACCTGCCCAACGTTCTATACACGTCAGCATTATACCTGCCCATCGTCATATACATGTCAGCATTATAGCTGTCCATCGTCATATACACGTCAGCATTATAGCTGTCCATCATCATATACACGTCAGCATTATAGCTGTCCATCGTCATATATACGTCAGCATTATAGTTGTCCATCGTCATATACACGTCAGCATTATACCTGCCCATCGTCATATATACGTCAACATTATAGCTGTCTATCGTCATATACACGTCAGCATTATAGCTGTCCATCATCATATACACGTCAGCATTATAGCTGCCCACGTCATATACATGTCAGCATTATAGTTGCCCATCGTCATATACACGTCAGCATTATAGCTGTCCATCGTCATATACACGTCAGCATTATAGTTGCCCATCGTCATATACACGTCAGCATTATAGCTGGCCATCGTCATATACACGTCAGCATTATAGCTGCCCACATCATATACACGTCAGCATTATAGCTGTCCATTGTCATATGCACGTCAGCATTATAGCTGCCCATCGTCATATACACGTCAGCATTATAGCTGTCCATCGTCATATACACGTCAGCATTATAGCTGTCCATCGTCATGTACACGTCCGCATTATAGCTGCCCATCGTTATATACACGTCAACATTATAGATGTGCATCGTCATATACACGTCAGCATTATAGCTGTCCATCGTCATATACACCTCAGCATTATAGCTGTCCATCGTCATATAAACGTCAGCATTATAGCTGTCCATCGGCATATACACGTCAGCATTATAGCTGCCCATCGTCATATACACGTCAGCATTATAGCTGTCCATCGGCATATACACGTCAGCATTATAGCTGCCCATCGTCATATACACGTCAGCATTATAGCTGTCCATCGGCATATACACGTCATCATTATAGCTGCTCACGTCATATACACGTCAGCATTATAGCTGTCCATCATCATATACACGTCAGCATTATAGCTCTCCTTCGTCATATACACGTCAGCATTATAGTTATCCATCGTGATATACACGTCAGCATTATACCTGCCCATCGTCATATACACGTCAGCATTATAGCTGTCCATCGTCATATACACGTCAGCATTATAGCTGCCCACGTCATATACACGTCAGCATTAGAGCTGTCCATCGTCATATGCACGTCAGCATTATAGCTGTCCATCGTCATATACACGTAAGCATTATAGCTGTCCATCTTCATATTAACGTCATCATTATACCTGCCCATCGTCATATACACGTCAGCATTTTAGCTGTCCATCGTCATATACACGTCAGCATTATAGCTGTCCATAGTCCTATACACGTCATCGTTATACCTGCCCATCGTCCTATACACGTCAACATCATAGCTGTCCATCGTCATATACACATCAGCATTATAGCTGTCCATCGTCATACACACGTCAGCATTATAGCTGTCCATCGTCATATACACGTCAACATTATAGCTGTCCATCGTCATATACACGTCAGCATTATAGCTGTTCATCGTCATATACACGTCAGCATTATAGCTGTCCATCGATATTGGCGTTCTTGCTGCTATGATTTTGTGTACTATTATTAGAGTTTCAGCTAGGTTTGTATTACGGTATATCTGCATGGATTTCAAGCACTACTGACGGGCGCAGTGTCGAATATCACTAGAAAGAAACTGGAATGTGACACTCCATTTCACATGAGACAAGAGATAGATGTCAACCCAATATGTCAAATGTGTTCTTCCGGTATCTCCTCTCGTGGCAGATAGATATCATACATATATAGTAGTTCGATAGGTAGGCTATGGAAGCGGTCAATCATTTCAATTCGCTACGGATGCAATACTACCAGTTACATATCGAAACTGAATTAGTGCCACATCCAATACCATGTTAGCACAAATGCCGAAAAACACGAGTATTGGTGTCACTTACAAGAAGAGGAATGATGATGTTACACATTATTTGCTACGTACATACACGTAGAAGACAACGAATCTAATGTGTTGCTATATATACAGTAAATCAACTCAAACAGATCAGTTTATAATATACAGTGTGTCAACAGTATTGAGAAAAAAGTATAAAATAGCATGTGTGGTGTCCCTTTACTTATGTCGGTCTCTCTCCAATTAGGTAATTGGATCGAAATACAAAACCACATACGCATATGGAATGACAAGCATATAAGTAGGCTATCGATCGATTCAAAAATTGTTGTAACCAAGCTTGAAACAATCCGAAGATCCAAACATCTTTCTTTATTGAAAACATGTTCCTTCAAATAACACGGCACACTATTGTACATCATTTTGAACATAAACTGTGGTAGATGCAAGTGTCAACACATTTAGTAATTCATATTAATCATGCATTATTACACATGTATCATAATATTATATGGTTGATAGTATATTTGTTTGTTTTTGTTATACGCCTTCGTTAGCACCATTGCGGGATATTTACCTAAAACACCTTTCCCGGGCAGGTTCCAGCGGTTAAACAGTACTTGGTGCACAAACATCCGTAAGAAACTGCCAACTGTTACATATCAGACACGGTTTGAACGGGGCTCGAACCGGTGATCATCAGTGATGATATGATACAATGGTATACAAGTCAGCGCCGTTAACCACGACAATGGGGGCGGTCTGGTTCATCATATATATTGTCATGACAATTATAAAAGTAGTTATCGTTAAAACAGACATGCAAGCATCATAACTACTTTATCCAATTAAACTAATGGCATTATCCATTAGGTAACTTATTACTGTATTAAAAAACTGATAAAAACTTGTGTTCACACTGTATTACATAATTATGTCAGCTAATTGTGTAGCTATGAACATTGTTAAATGTGTTTAATGCTGAATAAACTATTCGAATGCATAGATAAAACATTAATGAGCCACACACTATACCACTTACTTTACTTATCCTTCAAGACCTGTACTTCGAAATCGGTTTGTAATAAATGTATCACAATAATGCATTAAAACAACATTTAAAACTGACTAAGCTTATTATAGTATGTAATGGAACTTTAGTTGTAGCATAACGACAAATCTCTACACCTAAAGGTAAGCTACACGAACTTAATGTGTGTGTAAGTGCACATCTCAATACAAACGACACGATACAATGTTGACACATAAACCGGTACTTTTAGCTGTGGTACGTTATTCTGTTGTTTACAGATCCTACCGGATGTTTCTATCCCAATAACCCCACCTTATAAATATGTTGACGAAGATATAAATACTGATGTACATAGCGCCACAGTAACATAGAAAGCCGGTGACACTTCGTCATTTACCTTTCATGTTGTTAAAACATGACGAGAAACTCAATACGGCCCAATTAATAGCCTCGGTGTTAAAATATTTGAAAGACCAGGCTAAATATATCAACGCCTGTTCCCAGGCTAGTTTAACATACCAATATTGCAGTTCTTTAACTGCCTTAAAATATACACTTACTAGTGTATTCCAATTTGCCCTATTAATATATTATATATATAAGTTTATTATTACAAAGGCATCATGCCTATCAGTATACATGCATACAACATATTATTACATAACATATCAATGGTGACACAATTTGTACATATACTCTGACACACAGTGAGAAGAATAGGTTATTGATGGTAGTATAAAGTATTTCTTTTTTCAAAGCTTTTACATATATACATCGACAAGTTTCTAACAATACACGAACTAGTAGCTTGTAGCAACTCCTTGAACTTTAATATGTTCGGTCTTTTCCAATAATATCTTTTTATATAAAGAATTCTAATTTCATGATACAGAGGGCATTCTAGCAAAAAGTGAAATTCATCTTCTACACTATTACATAATTGACAGTTGCGATCATCTATCGGAATCTTTTCTGGTTTATGCCATCTACCTGATTCAATTTCTAATCTATGGGCTGATACTCTCAATCTAGTATATGCTATCCTGAATTTACGAACATTTATAATATATAAATAAGGTTGGAAACAAAAATCAGAAAATAGTCTATAAGTACGAGCTCTTGTTGAGTTTTCTAACTGGCTATTCCAGTCTTGTAAATAATTATCATATAGCCGTTGTTTAAAAGTTGCTAAAAATAGGTCTGTATCTCCTACTCCTTGAACAATCCATACGTGATTAAAACCTAATGACTGTGATACATTTCGTACATTTCGTGCCCAAGTTTTTTTGTGTGGATACAATTCTAAGTCATGTAACATCATTTTATAGATAACACTAACATATTTAACATCATCACATTGTAAAACTTTAAACCAATATCGCATAATTGCATACAATCTTTTAATAAGTAATGTACATCTACCAGTTTCTCCATACACAAAACTATTTTGTGTCTGTACACGTACACCGAGCAGTTGCTTACAATACTGTAAATGTACCTTTTCAATTGTAGCTATCTCATTGAAACCCCATATTTCACAGCCATAACTAAGAATTTGGACATAGCTTTTAAAGCTTGTCCAGCTAGTGCATCGTGTGTTGAGCTAAAAGAACCACCTGTGGTAAACACAATTCCTAAATAAGTAAACTGCTTTACAATTTCAATTATGTCTCCATTATATGCAAACTGAACATTTCGTCTATTTGCCCCACCTTTCTTAAATATCATTATTTTTGTTTTATTTATATTCACAGTTAACTTCCACTTTTGACAATAATCATGCAATATTTCTAAACCTTTTTGCAAACTATTTTCAGATTCTGCAAATATTACTATATCATCAGCATATAATAACAAAAATAACTTAAGCATACCAACATCCACTCCATCATAACCATGTAGCATAAAATCCTCTTCAATATCATTCAAGTACATGGAGAATAGGAAAGGTGATAAACATTCGCCTTGTCTAACTCCCAAATAACATGTAAATTCATCACTTAATATGTTTTGATATTTAACTCTCGCTTTAACATGTGTATACATGGACTTAATAATGTTAAGAATTTTACCTCTAACACCTATTTTTAATAATTTGTACCACATTATATCTCTAACTACAAAATCGAAGGCTTTCATAAAATCAATGAAGGCTACATACAGTTTCCTATTGTTATTTAGCATATGATTTATTATTCCATGCAATATAAAGATGTTATCAATAGTTCCCATGCTCTTTCGAAAACAGCCTGTGCTTCTATATAGACATTATACATTTCAGCCCAAGTAGTCAAACGATTGTTTAAGATTCTGGTAAATAGTTTTCCAAGCGTGCTTAATAAAGTTATACCCCTGTAGTTTCCAGTTTCATCAACATCACCTTTTTTATGCAGTGGAATAATAAAACCGTCAGTCCACATATATGGGAAATACCCAACATCGAATAATTTATTAAACAGACATTTTAAATACAACAGAAGTACTTCATTGTTGGTTCCATGTTTAAAGAACTCGTTTAATACAGCATCTGGACCAGCAGATGTTCCACATTTTAACTCTCTGCAAGCTTTAATAATTTCAATAGACATGATTTCTACATTCAATTCATTAAACATACAATTTAATTCTCCATTTAAATATCTATCATTAAAATACATAACATCTTCATCCGCTTGAAAAAATACAGATTGCGGATCATTTATTGACTTAAAATAATCAGCAAATTGATTAGTTGACAACACCTTAGATGTCCTCATGCCACATAACCCTTTTAACCGTTTCCAATATTCCTTCGCATTTTTTACCCTCATAGTCTCTAATTGTTTGGTTTGGCATTTATCATAATTATACTTCTTATTTCTAATAATATCCTTATATTCGCTTCTAGCTCGGACCATTTGCCTTCTATTTTCATTAGATTTATCATATCTAAAATCATTCAAGCACAAATAAAACTGATGTTGTCCCGCCTTACATTCATCATCATACCATGGTTTCTGCACATGAGTTGGTCTATTTATTTTATTTGTTGGACTATTGTTTCTTTTAAACAGTGGTGTGCATACCTGTTCTATAGTGCTATAAAATTCGTTCAAATTTATATCAACGTCATCCTTGTTTTCTACAGCATTTAAATTGTCACATAGGTATTGTAATTTGCTAGTAATATTATCGCTAGCTAATGTTTCCATGTACAAATCCTTCTTAGCATCATCCCATTTATATACAAATTTCACATGATCATTATTAATATCTGGTAAAGTATTTCCGTGGACATTTTCATCAATATGTGAATTAAAAACAAATTCCACAGCACAGTGATCAGATATAATATTTGAATCATGAACCACAAAAGATTTAATCTTATCAAATAATTCTGGTTTACATAAAACCATATCTATGACACTACTACCTCTTTCAGCAATACATGTATATTTCCCAATGTTTTTATCTAAACCAACTCTGCCATTTGCAATTCTAATACCAGTTGCTTTACAAAAGTTCAATAATACTTTTCCACTATCATTTACTGTTTTATCCTGGCTTATTCTAGGTAATTCATCATCCACAATATAATCGTCAGGTAACAAATCTACATTATAAAGGTACTCATTTTCCACATAGTCTGGTTTTTCACCAACTCTAGAATTTAAATCTCCAGTTATCAAATAATTACATTTTCCATCATATAAATTTTCAAAATAATACATATCACTAGCAATAATGTCAAATATATTTTGCTCCACAAACATCTCTCTACTACTGCCACCTGGGATATTATAACATAAGCACAATAATACATCATTCTCAAAACCAAATACATATCCCTTCAATTTTAGCCATATTATGCTATCATCCACAGTTTTTACAAACTCCACATGTTTATTTAAGTTTTGTGACACATAAATAATAAGACCACCACTGTCTCTTCTTGCACCTTTATGTTTTTCATTTCTATTTAAGACATACGAACTAAACCCATCTACATTTACATTAAAAATATCATTTGACCATGTTTCTGTGAAAAGTAAAATATCATTTCTTTGGAATAGTGTGTTCAAGTAATCAGAATCTAGCTTGTTATACTGTTTTCCAATCAAACCCTGTACATTTAACAAGCAAAATTTTATACTCCTATTCCCACTTTGATCCTATTGTGTATCAGCAGTTCTTCTCTCTGTGTGATCTATACCTGTATTGCTTGTCACGTGCTGGCTGTTACTCCGGTTTACCCGACTCCTATTTATAGATGTCGCGCTCCGCGAAGCGGGTCGCATGTGAATCTTGTCGCTACCTGAAACAAAACTTGAGCTGTTTTTTGAGTTTATATTCTGTGACTTTACACTATTTCTACTTCGGGACTCGGATTTATTTGCTGCTTTAACAGGTAAGCTATTGTTTAACAATGCACTATTACGACCTCGCATTTGGACATGTTCTATTTTGGGATCACCCTGATCACGTGACACTTGTATATGTCTAGCTGTAGGTGCGAAATCTTTGTTTACTTTTTGCACTGAATTAAAAACATCGTCGTCACTTGTATCATTTTCGATCACAGTTTCCTTTGAGTATATGCGAGACCTTAGCAATTCAGCCGATCTTTTCAATGGTTTGCTAGGCCACTCTTCTAGTCTGTTGTGATTCATTACATCAAACCAATCAGGAAATTCATCTTTGATAAGTTTACCCTTCACATATAATTTTGCTGGGTATCTAATTTGGAATTTCTCTCTATTTGTTCGGGCTTCGGTCGCTTCTTTAGATTTATATAAATGCTTGCGTGCGTCTGCTATTTCTTTAGGGTAATCTCTGTCTACACCAAACGACATACCTTTTAGTTTATAGGCATTTTCCATAACTGTATCAGTGTCTGCATAGTCCCTGAATCTGACAATAATTGGACGTCTTGGGTCGTCTTTGCTGCGATTTGCTGGGCTGTTAATGGACCCTAGTCTGTGGGCTCTTTCTATGACCATTTCATAGGTGTCAATATTTAGTTCATCTTCCAGAAATCTGTAAATCAACTGTTTTGTAAGGAACTTTGAGTTTTCAGTGAGACCCCAAAAAATAATATTGTTTCTTCTACTCATTGCTTCAATGTCAATAGATCTATATGACAACATCTGTATCTTTCTCTCTTGCACACTATATAATTCTTCGATTTGATCAATTCTGCCCTTTATTTCAACATTGTCATTGTTTACCTTTTGTACATCGCTTATGCACTCGTTTTGCTTAGCCTCAACTGTTATAATTTTTTCGTAGTTTTTGTTTAAAATATCAAATATGTGAATCAGTTTATCATCTGTGTTTAAATTGGAAAATGAGTCAGTGTCAACACTACCCTTGCTGCCCTTTTTCCTCTTACGTGTATTTTTTCCACCATTTTCACTATCGCGTCCATTCAAATATTCAACTCTGTTTTGCGTATTTTCAGCTATGTGTACATTCGATGCATCAGATTCAGCATCCATCACCTCTACATTACTGCCTTCATCGCTACTATACCTCTCTCTACTCATTCTGAAACTCGGATATATATATGGACACATGTTTGCAAATATCTAGTTCGTAAAACTACTACTTTGCCTAGTACGCTTTGAAGCTATCTGATATGACCAATAGATGACGCAAACACTATTGATCACGACGGTGTCGTGAAATCTGAAACAGCATTGACTTCGGTAATTCTCTAAAACGTAATATTCTTGTTTCGGAAATTAAAAAAAACCTGTCCCGACAATATTAAATTATTTAAATTCTTTGTCGGGAAGCAGATGGATATGTCTTATGCTAACGAGCATTCAAACTTGAGCAAACTAGTTCGTTCAAAATAACTTGAAAATAATGCATCATCAAAATGGCCATAATCGCATATTCAGTCATCTTTGAATAACGGCATGTTATGACCTACATATCACCAGTGATTCCGGAGTCTCGGTATGTTGTTAAACATACGGCCAGCTTTATCAATAGCAAAAAGGTAATAAATTAAATAGGAAATCTCTAATAATGCTATATTATTTCCAGTTAAAGCCTAGATAAATTAATGGCATGATATTTAAGAATGCATGTAACAATATGAGGTATGCACCTTGTAAAACGAATTTGAAAATGATATTACAAAGTACTCTTCCGAACTTAACCGTAAACATGTGCACTCTTGGAGTTATGTGCCTGCGATCCAACACAAATCTTGGGTTAACCAGATCTGCTATAAGCTATAGTAAGTGGATGTACAACATGTGGTGTGTTGTATCCAGTAAGGAGTGTAGCTAGACTGAAGCGAACCCTGGGTTTGCAATGTCCGTTTTGTGCTTACGTATTTATATAGTATTAGGTGAGTCCTTGGATGGTAGATTGTAATAATTGTTGAACACACTTTAAAACTATGGAATATTACAATCTATTTTCCCCCATTGGTATTGACAACTCACTCTCCTCGCAGGACTCCTGATTAAATACCTTATCCTTGCCTTATCCTGGCCTATTCCATTTCTCTATTCCAAGAGACAATTTAGGTGTTAATAAACACCCCAAACTTACTTCTAGTTCTCCATGAAGCATGGCATTTATCTCCTGAAATACAAATAGTTCACCCCCGAAACGGAACCTGTACTTATCCTATTGTTATGCATCAATGGTCCAACATCTGATTTCTCCACTTTCACCTTGTCCACATAGGAAGCATATCCCTCGACGCTACTTCGGAATATGGTGGCATTTAACTATCTGGCATTTACTGTCATTTCTGACTTGCCCTGACTTCGGCCATGATTATACGTTTCCTGACTGTAGGGTTGGTCTCATACTCTGATGCCACACACCAATCCAACTCTGCCGAATCAGTGAACCGGGGCAATTGTCATTCCTTCAGCATATCTTTAGCTGAAAACATTTATCATCAAATAAACCGTAGGAAATAAACCTGTACACATGTATAAATACTTAATCCCCTGTCGCTATTGTATTAGTAAACTATCAGGTATACATTTACCTGTATATAACATTTATCTATAAATATCTGACCAGCCGTACAATACACTGCTGATTGTATTTGAAACATAGGGGTGAGGGGGATCAAATCCTTCAATAATATATTATTTTGCATTTTCTAAATTGTCCTAGTCCTATAGATTAGGACAGATTCTAACTCTGCTGCATTGCATAACACTTAGAAATTAACGTAACTTTTCTTTTAAATTTCGGAATATCATACATATTTACTGAACATTGAACTTATCTGTTTTATCAATCCGTTGATACTATCCGCAGTAGTCCTTATTTGTCCGTCTGTATAACCCCTTGGACCATGCGTTCTACCATGTGTTCCAGTTCTGTACTCGTCATCTTGAATTGTTGAATAGCGAAATTGCTAGCGAAACGATCGACACCAAGAATAGAACTGTCGATCAATCTAACCATATCACATGACCAAGCATACATTCACAGTTATGTGATCATCTTTATATGCACCAATAATTCGTGCACCCAAGTGTGTGCCAAGTATTGCTAAGACATACGTTCTGAGATATACTAACGTAACGTACATAACTTGTAATTACTTAACCAGGATTAAAATTTACGGGATTTACTTCATGTATAGGATTTATTTGTGTAACATAATATTACATTAATCTAAAATACATTATATTTCTTACACTAAGAAACGTCAGACATTCATTGGAAAGCATAAACTTTATAAACAAAGCTATTAAATGAATTTAAATCAAACAAACATATTACCTGTAATGCATAGTATATATAATCAGCTAAAAAGAATTTACACCATTATATTTTTTCATATCTGCTATTGTTAAATATTTATCACGGATCAGTAACATCATGAACTACCGGGGTTTAAATCGTCTGTGTTGAAATATATTGCTGAAATAAAGATTGTGTATGTTTTTTTAAATCATCTAAATGTTCAATAATCACTATTAGCCTTGATATAAACCTCCATGTAAAAAGACGTCCTTGCATATGAAATTCTACATAAGTCCGCCTCCGTTGTCGAGTGGTTACGGTCGCTGACTTGTATACCACTGCAACCAATTGTAAAGGGTTCGAGTCCCGCTCAGACCCTGTCGCTTATATAAAACAATTGGCAGTTTCTTACGGAGGTTGGTCCACCAAGCACTGATTAACCGCTGGAGTCTACCCATGCAACTTGCTGGGCAACCGGTAGCGATGTTAAATAAACTTAAGCATGTTACAGGTATGCAACTGATGTAACCCTTTACTTTATTTGTCTGATATTAGTAGATACTGTATGGGCTATGGTTATCCAACATGTGTCTGAGGGTGCGCCAGTGTATGAAACAACCCAATATTAGTAGATACAATATGGGCTATAGTTATCCATCAACATTTGTCTGAGGGTGCGACAGTGTATGAAACAACCCAATATTAGTAGATACTGTATGCGTAACTATTGTCCATATAAATATTGATGGATAACTATAGTCCATACAAGAACTACTAATATGGCGTTGCTTCATACACTGTCGCACCCTCAGACACATGTTGATGGATAACAATAGTCCATATTGTATATACTAATATTGTTTTGTTTCATACACTGTCACACCCTTAGACAAATGTTGTTGGCTAACTATAGCCCATAGTGTATCTACTAATATGGTTTTGTTTCATACACTGGCGCACCCTCAGACAAATGTTGATGGATAACTATAGCCCATAGTGTATCTACTAATATGGTTTTGTTTCATACACTGGCGCACCCTCAGACAAATGTTGATGGATAACTATAGCCCATTCAGTATCTACTAATATGGTTTTGTTTCATACACTGTCGCGCTCTCAGACAAATGTTGATGGATAACTATAGTCCATACTGTATCTACTAATAATGTTTCTTATAAAATTATCCTGTATTAATATATTTCGTACGCTTCCTACTTGTACGCTAAGAACCACTTTCAGTATATCCAACTCTTGGTGGCAGGGGGCATTTCTGTATGCGTTGCATAATAGACTGCGTTTGCTCGGTTACTTCTCTTAGTCGTATATATCTTATAGTTCGAGTTTTTATCAGAAGAAATATATATATAGTCATATATAACACTTGATATATATATTATGTCGGTTTATGTAGACTTGAACGGTACTGTATTGTTATGTATGCTGACTGTTCAAACTTGATATATCTATTATGTCGGCTTCTGTATACTTGAACGGTACTGTAATGTTATGTATGCTGACTGTTCAAACTTGATATATCTATTATGTCGGCTTCTGTAGACTTGAACTGTACTGTAATGTTATGCATGCTGACTGTTCAAACTTGACATATCGATTATGTCTGCTTCTGTAGACTTGAACGGTACTGTAAGGTTATGCATGCTGACTGTTCAAACTTGATATATCTATTATGTCGGCGTATGTAGACTGTACTGTAATGTAATGTTATGCATGCTGACTGTTCAAACTTGACATATCGATTATGTCTGCTTCTGTAGACTTGAACTGTACTGTAAGGTTATGCATGCTGACTGTTCAAACTTGACATATCTATTATTTCGGCGTCTGAAGACTTTAACGGTACTGTAATGTTATGTATGCTGCCTGTTCAAACATGATATATCTATTATGTCGGCTTCTGTAGACTGTACGGTACTGTAATGCTATGTATGCTGACTGTTCAAACTTGACATATCTATTATGTCGGCTTCTGTAGACTTGAACGGTACTGTAATGTTATGTATGCTGACTGTTCAAACTTGATATATCTATTATGTCGGCGTCTGTAGACTGTACGGTACTGTAATGTTATGTATGCTGACTGTTCAAACTTGATATATCTATTATGTCGGCTTCTGTAGACTTGAACGGTATTGTAATGTTATGTATGCTGACTGTTCAAATTTGACATATCTATTATGTCGGCTTCTGTAGACTTGAACGGTACAGTAATGTAATGTATGCTGACTGTTCCATCTTTATCTCTCAGATATGAACGGACAAGTATATGTCCTGTATGACTGGTAGTAGTACTGTCGTCTCTTTGGATGTAAACAAACGGGCGCCATTTTGAATTCTAGTTATAGTAACTCATTTGTATATAAGGTAATATAAAGTAGGTCACACGCGTGCGTGTTTATTATTAGTATACGCGTCACTATAGAGCCACCTGATGACGTATCGCGCAACTACCGAGCTCTGTGTACGAAGGCGTAACGTTCGGTGTCCATCTCGGACGATCTAGTAACAGATTTGTATATAAGTCTCTACGTGGCGTCCATTTTGGATGACCTTATATTTTTAGCGACCATGACGTAAAATAATCGAGTACAAATCTTTAAATACGTTCGTTCCGTCTCAAGACACGAACCGCTCTATAAATAGCGATCGCGTACGTTTCTATAAATATCGACTACGAACCGATCCATAAATAACGATTACGAACGCTTCTATAAATATCGACCGATTAGAACGGACTTAGGCCTCAAACGTTTCATAAGCTTCACAACCATGCTGTCAACGGGTAAGTTCATGTTCATTATATTATTCAAACTCGGCGTACGTTTTTATCGCGTAAGAAATCCTATTTATACGCTATATACAAACCTAACCTATGTACTTTAGCGAAAATGAATAATATATATCTTACCTCGTTACGTATAATTCCATAAAAATGCAATAAATTATTAATAATCCATAATGTACGTTTTAGAGGGGCATGACAACTCGTAGCCATAGCGTATATGAAACACGAATAAAGTACACGTATTGTATCGTATAGAGTGATACAACGAGCAATATAAATGTCTAATCGTTAATACGTGGTGTTCCATGCCCGTTAACGCAATTAACTGGATCCAAGCGGTATGAGGTATGACTGTCAGGCCTCCTGTATGTTTGTCTGTTGGACGTCTCAAATAATCTTAACAATTTATCTGGGAATGCAAGACAAATTTCTAACCACCATGTACCCAAATCTGACACATTCATACAGGTAATTCTAGATATCGCATGTCGAATTGTTTCATGATTCTAAACAAATTGAAGTCATTAATACGTTTACATACCACGGTTGCTTTCACCTGCCAATGTCAGCCGTTAAAATCTAAAGGTAAGACGGGTAATTAATTTCGAATTACTACAAATCGACGCGGAAATCCGTAAATGTAATTAAGAAATGTTAAATGTCAAATACTTGTTTCGCGATCGAGCTAACATAAATTTGTATAAACTAATTACATCCCAGGTTCAGAGCGATAATGATAATCACGTGATCGGTGTTACATTGCGCATCCTTTATTAGAGTTGTACATATCCGTTGTAGGGTTGCAACATGTCTCCCCGTGCTAATAGTCAATGTTGTTATCATAATACGCCTATCAGTGTCATGCATTGCTGCGAAGCCTATTTTATGGCAATAGCGGCTGTAATTCATGTGTTATTTGATAGACGACGTCGCTTGGATATTCGGGTTCGAACATGGCTTATGAATGTATACGTCCAGACTGGTGTGACCACTGTGTGGTCGCTATATGAAACAGGAAAATGTTGCTTTCCAATAAAATATGCTCATCCGTATTTATTTATCATCGACCCCCTTGTTAATCGGGGTGACGCCTCTAAGAGTGCATTCGTTAATTCATTTTTGTTGCAGAATAGTGTAATACGCTCCAATTCCAGAAGCATACAGGCGCATAGCTGCCATTAGGCCAAAAGCCCCGGGCCTGCACATCATTTTGACAACAACAAAAAAAATATATTTTACTATAATAGACCTAGGCTACCTAGATATTCCTGTGTTTTTGGCTTTTAATTGAGTAAAATCACAGATAATTATAGAGTGCAGAATTGTTATTGCTTTTGATGTACATGTATAGCGAAGCAGAACAGTGTATTATAATGTTTATTTGTTATAAAAACATGTCCGAATTTGTCTTTTAAATGCAGCAGAATGCGGGAAATTACGGGGGTGCATGCCCCCGGACCCCATAGCAATCTCGTTCGATACGCTCACTCAACATTCTTTACCCGGGCCTGCACATAATTTGCCTCCTGGCTACGCCCCTGGCATCCCTTGTTTGTTTACATGCTCAGTGTATTGCACTGATGCATCGAACCTCGGTTTCTAGTCCACCCTGAAATATTGCTAATATTATTACGGTCAGACTGGGTGATCGAACTAGCGATCCCTGAATTCGCAGTCCGTGTATAGCCACTGGACCGCTGACCCGTCTATTCATAGTTCAATATACATCCGCCAGATTATATTCTCACGTCACCTATTTAATTACACGGTCATCGGTTAGCTATTGTCAGGTATAGTTGTTTACGACCTGTCCAATTTGGAACACCTCCAAAGTTTAGAGTGGTGCGCAATGTATATTAGTAATGTATACAGGTGACCTACTGTACTGCAGTTGTATATTTTCTTTTAACAGTTTTATCAATACGGTAAGCATGATAAAGGGCAGACGATACAAGTAAATTGGCATTTCTCAGTTCTCACCAACGAAATTAACTGCGATTTCAGTGTGTACCCTTGACGGGAAAGTTGTGGCATTCAAATATCTATAAATACAGGAATGTACGTACATAAGACCTTCAAATGATATCCCGATGTTTATCATTATCATTATTATATAATGTAGCCTATAATATACTAGATCATGACTTATCATTGTATGATCATCTGTTTACCATTTGACTGGTAACAAATAGCCTATGGTCAATGATTAACTCGATGTTCAAATAATGTGTAATAAATTGAATGAATACTAGTTATTTCTGATCACAATCTGTCATAGCTGTTTCGTCTGCAATTCAATACAGGAAGTCAGCCATTGATCCGTATCTGAAACGCATGCGCAGTGTGGATCGCGCTGTGCGTGATGGGTAATTTCAAGCTATTTATTTAGTAATTAATGGATATCCATACTTCGATTATTAGATATAGGGGTAGCGCCGCGTATGAGCACGCTCTATGCTGTTTATAATGGATCTAAAAGACTTGGCCTACGAATCTGACGTCATCAATTTTTCGACACGGCGTTAGAGCGTAGAAATCTGTATAATTCGACGTAGCTCGGATAGACCGATCCGACCATATATTTCCTTTATTTATACGGCGAGTAGTTTTCGAGATATCGAGGTTTAAAGATTGTATATATCCTTAAAGTCCTGATAATGAAAATGAAAAAATATTTAAACGTAAGTAACGTAACTATACGTTAGTTCTAATATACGCGTATCGTCGTCACGAGTCCGACGCTACCCTTCATTTTGATCTATCATTATTCGATATATCTATAATACTGATTATCTCCCTTTAATCGTAAATAAGTTTGAAGAAAAATGAACTTTCGAGGAAACTAGCCTTGTTTGGTATCGTCGGAAAGATCTCGAAGAGACAATGACGAATCCGCGACTCAATTAATGGTCTGACCTCATACCGGAAGTAGTGATCCGAAAAACCGGAAGTACCGATACAAATTCGTTATATAAGCTTTATTATAGGTCCTATCTATCCGGGGGTTTCGATAATCGTACTAAGCGATTATACGTTCCGCGCCTACGATTTTCAAAATGGAGGATACAAATGGCGGGAAAACACTATCTCGCTTATTAATGGTCCATTCGACTCTGGGTGTGTTGCTCCATTTATGTCCGTATCTACCCTTAATTCTAATTACGTAGCTAATGTCCGTACACAATTACCTCCCTCTACACATTCTCATTATACCGATAAAATGATTATATTTATTATCGTCATTTCGATCGTAAGATGTTGATGGCCGTGATGTTCTATTATATAATTCGTATAGGTACCTAAATATCTTTACACTTTAGCATCCGATAGTTAAGTCGCAAAGGACTGAGCGCGCTCGTGTTTATAGTTTCAGGAATATTGCATCAGTCAGTCAGACACGAGATCTCGGTTTAACGTCCCATCCGACACATGAATATAGCACCCGACCCAATGGGTATATAAGTCACCTACATATTAAATTGTTATACATATAAACATCATATAGAAGTCACAATGATTATATCAACAATATGATATTCAATCATTTTAAGTATGGCATGGTATTTATGACTGTAATGTTAGCAATGGTAATGGTTACAACAATGATTATTATAAATTCACACCTTTATAATAAAGTTCGACTACTCGAGAGTAACTGTAAATGGACAGGTAATCATTGTTAATATATAACTGTACACACTGAAAATAAAATCCATATACTGTGAGATCTGTAACAAATAATTAAATTCAAGTCATCATCATCATCATCATCATCATCAGCAGCAGCAGCAGCAGCAGCAGCAGCAGCAGCATCATCATCATCACCCTCATCATCATCACCCTCATCATCATCAATATCAATATCATTCGGGTATTTTATTTCACCATTGCCGAGTGTTAAATCAAAACTCCCCTTCCAGCGAAACAAATCTTGAACTAGCGCTATGCATGTTTCTAAAAATACCTGATTCGTCTGGCTAGAGCCAAAATAATCACTGATATTTCAGCAGCAGATAGATTGGGAACGATGGATGAGATCAAAATGAGTCATTTTGTTTATAAAAATAGTATATCCGTCTATATAATATTGAGAATATGTTCTGTTCATTAAGACGCCGAGTGCTTACAAGAATTCCCCACGGCAAGTACGCATACATTTAGCAAACGAAAGCGATTTTAATTATTTGCAGATACGTCTTAAAGACAATCTTGTTTGGGTGTTAGCTAATAAAATATTGTCCATTAATGACTCATCACAAACAGTTCTTGTCTTATGAGATAGCGTAGTTGTGATAAGGCAGTAGCAAGCGAACGAACATTCCCTGTCGATCTCTCTTCACCATCGTTTGAATACCTCCACGTCAATTAGGACCAATTAGCTGCGGATGACCTCAGGATTAAGTTATGTACGCACTCTGGGATTATCAGATAATCCGCTATGTTGTAGCTCAGAGAAATGTTGCTTGCTTCCTGGCACCATTTCTGGAAATCTACATGTATCTATCGTGTTTGACTTGCGCACTGGATGGATGGCTATGGCTGGACGGGTTTAGGTTTGTGTGTGATAAGAATGTAATATTTGACAAGTTACTGATTCCCTCTATCAGGTGGTGTGTTGTTTGCGGTTTTTGAGGTCTGTGTAATTTATAGTGTACATGCAATAACTGATTGTGACTTGTACGTTAAGATAATTAAAGACGTATGTGCCCGATTTTTGTGACCACATCGGCCAATGTACTAAGTATTATTTCAACTAATCATACATACTAGTGATCGCTTGATTAACTGTGATATATGTAATTATATAATGAATGTCTATTTACCTTACCACGATAATTTATTATGTATAGTTTAAGTATTGGTTTCAAATGTTCAAACGTTATTCAACAACTTAGGTACATACACATACTGAACTGCAAAAGCATCATATACTATAGCATATATTACATAATATCAGCATAATATCAATGGTGACTCAGAATATGGTTATAAAATCACATTATTTCCAGGAAACGACCATACCAGTTTTACATGAGTTTACGTTTCTTGAAAGTATACGTATTGTGTAAGGTAAGGGGATCATTCTTGTATTTATTCGCAGTGTCTACTATGATACAGATTAAGGAAGTATTAATAATAGTGTGTATGCGTTGTTTTGAGTTTATTTATCATCACTGATTTCAATGTAAACAATAATAAGGGACAATGCAGGTATCAAACAGCCTAGTCTAAGGGAGTCTAAGGGAGATTCCATTCAAGCAAAGAGTACGAAGGCGTACCTCTATGTTCGGTGTCCATCTCGGACGATCTAGTTATAGATTTGTATATAAGTCTCTACGCGAGAGCGGCGGCCATTTTGGATGGCATATTAGTTTATAGCGCCTTCTCTTTTTTCTGTTTTAATTTTTTTTTTTTTTTAAATTGTATTTTAATTTTAAAGTAGTATGTTGGGTAGGCCGAAATGATAAATGTTCTTGAACCTATGAGAGTGTATATTACTCTGACGCAATATGCATTTAGACCTGAACGGCCTAAATAACCAACGGTATATTCAAACCATTTTTCCGTAATTATTCTACCATTTGCTAGATAAGTTGTATTGTCAGGAAACTGTATACACATGTATATAGTCTCTAAACAAACAGACCTATCAAGAAATAATGATGTTTCATATATATTTCCGTGAATATGTTTTTTGAATACATGTTCACTTATATCAGTGTATGAAGAAAGCATGGTGAGTTTTGAAATCTTTCAGAGAGCTACACATTATATATGTAGCCCCTGTAATTAATTAGTGCCTCATATACATATTTTGAATATTGGATGATATCTAATTAACATATCCCGCAGCTTCCAAAACAAATCATGGACTCACTATCTGTAGAACATCATTCACGTAATATTTTATGTCTCAAATAATCTTAAGAATTTATCTAGGAATTAAAGACAAATTTCTAACCACCATGGAACCAAATCTGACGCAGGTAATTATAAATATCGCGTGTCTTTAAATAGGCCCCAATAAACCGTGGACGAATCATACATTCAGTTTAGAATATTTATCCAACCTCTTCAACACGAAACATGTTTTTTCTAGACCAATTGACTTCAGCATTTCAACCAATTTTTATAATACTCATTAGATTTCACGACATTATACAATATTTAGTAGCATCGGGGTATGGTACATGCGAATTACAGAAATCTATCATTACAGTTGTCCACGGAGAAACCTCAAGACTTATATATGTAAATGAATTTTTTTTATTTGTTATACCTCTATGTAGAATAATAAAGTATATATGTTTGAGTGTTCTGGTGGGGATGTTGTATTGTGTATGTTTCAGTGTTATGGTGGTGGGGTTGTATTGTGTATGGTTCAGTGCGTTGGTGGTGGTTTAGATATTTTCTTATCAACTGGAGCGTATTATGATTCACTATATAATGTCTTCGTATAGTATCTAGTCTCCAAAAACAATATTGAAATACCATACCATCATTTTGTGCGTTTTTAACTTATTATGCATCGTCTTATAAACTGTAGGATAGTTGATTGTGTTTTGGTCATAGTTTACTACCATTACCCCGCAATCATGGTGTTGTTAAAGTTCAGAAAATACATAATACATTGTATTCTGATATACTTTTATTTACATAAATCAAATTTATAATCAATTATAACAGAAAAACAACAATGACAAATATTGAAATGACTACAGTACATGAACGTTTCTAACAATACATATTCATAATTTGGTAACAATAGCAAATATTGAAATGATAACAGTTACCATTGAAATGATATAAAATAACGATATTATGAGAACATTGTAAAGGGAGGTAATTGTGTACAGACATTAGCTATGTCACCTCTTCCTATTAATAAACGATGACGTTTACTATAAATAGCCGACCGCAGACAAGGTATATAAATCTTCGTAATATAGAATTATAGCTTAGACCCTCTAGCGGGTAATGCGTATATAGCCGTATTATTAGCTCACCTGAGCTATGCTCAAGGGGAGCTTTTAGTATAACCAGGTTATCGGGCGTCCGTGCGTCCGTCCGTTCACAATTGCTTCAAACGACATCTCCTATGAAACCGCTCGGTCAATTTTGATGAAACTTGGTAAGGAGCATCTAGGCGACTAGTAGATAAAAAGTAGCTAACATCGATTTTCAAACAAATGACTTCTTCTCAGAAACCCGCCGGTGCAGGGAATTTTCAGAGCCGCTCGGGCGCGACGGATCAAACCGGTCGGGAGTGGTTACTGTAGCAGACGACGTTTTTCCGCCATATTGTTTATAGTATTCCTATAGCGGACGATACTCGACTATTTACACGTATCATACCGGTTTAAATGTATAGATATATAATCATAAGTCGACACGGTACCATACCGGATTAAACCAGTTTGGTATTTAGTAGCCGTTGTGCAATGTACGGCGAATCATCTATACACTAGTTCGCTCGTGTATGCGTGTAGATATGTGTGTGTGTAGATATGTATGTGTGTAGATATGTTTGTATGTAGATATGTATGTAACACACAAAGTAAATATTATGTTTGATATGTACATTATTTTATAACGCAGTGGCATACAACGCTTCTACATATATTTCTAATATTTCGATAAGTCTATCTGCGTCCTCCGCGGCTTCTCTCCTCAACTGTCTATATCTAAACCACCATTCCGAGTCATTAATTAAAGACATTGTCACGCACACGATTCCAAACATGTCTAACGTCTAACAAACAAAAGAGCTCCAGTAACACTGTTTGGTCCGAATGATGAAGTTTTGTTAGTTTGCTGTCCATCTAACGCAAACGCTCCATGGCCTCGTGAGGGAGCCTGTGTACCGAAACTAAATCCAGTATTGTGTCCAAATGTAACTGGTGCGTTCTTACTGGCTGGGATAAATCCGGGAGCGAACGAGCCGGTATCTCCATTTTTGTAGCCAGTCATTTTCAGGTATATACACATCGGAGACCATTTTTCGTGTTCTTCCCACGGCTGATCCGAGGGCTCCCACGACATCACCTTCACACCGCATGAGAAACAGGTAACTTTATCCGCGCTTCCGGTATAATAGAAGCCCACTTTAGACAAAGACATTTTTTTCAGTTCGATCTGTTTCGACCAGTGTTCAAAATTCTGTAGTCGATCTTCGTAAAACATCATCTCAGACACAGAAAACTGAGACACTTTGGTTGAATCGCTCTGATCGATAATGTTCATGTTGATGGTTAGCCACTGACTTCGGAAGTGCGGTGTTATCGGCCCGATTATATACAACTTCAACGTTTGTGATTGGTGATTATTTTTAGAACTTGTAGCCCATTGGTTGCTATTTTTACAAGTTCATACCATTTTAGAGCGTTATTTACCAGTTTACAAAGTCATTCGGGTTACATTCCGGACACTGTGCCGCTCCTAATTGGTTCATGTGATCGCTCCTTAGGGCGCACGGTACCACAGCGTCCAATTCGGGTAACGCCTTTCCAATATCGGGTATCAGTTCCTTCAATCGTTTATATTCAAAGGGCCTTACCCATAGCCCCTTTTTTGTAGGCACCACCTCCGTCTCGGGATTCCAGTACTGTCTGATATCCACGCACACGTTCCCCTCCTGCGCGGTAAGGTTTAGGTTTCCGCCCAAATGCAGTTCAAACGCTTCTCTGTTCTCTAAGACCTTGTCCACAAACTCTAGCTGATCAACCAAGTTCTTCCATCGCATCAAGGTTAAACTAATGCTCTTTTTCGTCGGTTTGTGGTCTTGCCATTCTCGTAAGTCGACTCTAAGCTCCCCTTTCCATTCGTTCACCCGCACGTAACGACCGTTGCCAATACTTAGTTTGCATCTAGTCATGTTGGTTGTTCTAGCGTAGAAACTCTAATGACACTAACTAAAGTTACGCCGTCTTTTATAGATTTAAGTCCCTTCTAATCGGTCGATATTTACAGAAGCGTACGTAATCGTTATTTATGGATCGGTTCGTAGTCGATATTTATAGAAACGTACGCGCTCGCTATTTATAGAGCGGTTCGTGTCTCTTGACGGAACGAACGTATTTAAAGATTTGTACTCGATTATTTTACGTCATGGTCGCTAGATGGACACCGAACATACGCCTTCGTACACCGAGCTCGGTAGTTGCGCGATACGTCATCAGGTGGCTCTATAGTGACGCGTATACTAAAAATAAACGAGCACTCGCGTGACCTACTTTATATTACCTTATATGCAAATGAGTTACTATAAATATAATTCAAAATGGCGCCCGTTTGTTTACATCCAAAGAGCTGACTATACTACTACTGGTTATTAAAGGCCTGCAGGTTGACCTATATTTGACCTTAAACACACGAGGAATAGCGGTACAAATCTGACGGTCGACGCACATCGTATTTAGCCACATGCGAGGACCCTGCATGTTTTTTTTTTTTTTTTTTGTTTTTTTTTTTTTTTTTTTTTGATAGGAGTTACATCTAATACGATGAGCACCACTATATATTATTATGACTCCCACGCCCTACCTATCAGGAGGTTATAAATTGCTAGCCTGCAAATTGAAGTTCTGTAGTTTATAGTACTTACAACTGGTATATAAACAAATCACTCAATATATGACGCCCAAAGTTAAGGGGCTGGATTGCGGGAGGTAGGCATCAGTTCCTGCCATTTGCCTTGATACTCACACATTCAGGCATCATTAGTTCCCTCTTATGACCAAGTACTAGTCTCACTTCTAGCGCTAGCTTTTCTCTCTATATATCTGACATCCTTTCATGCGCCAGCAATATATAGCAGTGCCCCAAAACCTCTGCCTACAGAAGCCTTTCTCTCCATAGAGAATTAAGATTAAGTGCCGGTGGACGATTATAGCGAGCGGCCACCAAAGTTGTTTGTTCTGTTCATTTATTATGCAAGGGGAACACAAGCACAGTGGACACTAAGCAACACCTTCAGCATGCTGAGGCATAGGGGGAGGTACGTAAGCAGCCTCTGCAACGGGCATGGCGGTGGCTGTTTCTTCTAGTTCCATCTCTACGTCCCAGTTCTTATTTTGCAATAAAGTCAGCAATTCTTTTCTCTGCTCATCAGTTACATACATTGTTATTTTACTCAATGGCATCTTGTAGAAATCGGCAGAATATGTGTAATACTCGTATGTTCAAGAGATTATAATTATAATATTATACATGTACTCATAGCATTCACTGTGATTATTATGTAGCATCAATATCGGTAAACACACACTGACACAGAGAAATATTTAAAATATAACAGAAACTTGCGAATAATACTGTAGATATATAATTAAATGAAGTAGGAAGGTTACCATATAACGAACACATATAGTTTATTCATATAAATACATACATATTATATACATGCATACAAATTATCAGTCTCAGTGATTACGCTACGGCTGATGAATCGGGCGTTTTTTTTTTTGGTTTTTTTGGGTTGGTGGGATGGGGGGGGGAGGTTTTTTTTGTGCTGGTTGTGTGGCGGAGGTGGGCCCTACCTAAATTAATGCTATGTCCCTGGGCTGCCATCGCCCGATATGTAGTTTGATACTCATAACTATCAAATTTCTTTACAATCAAAATTACGCCGTCTCTACTTAAATTGTCAGGGCCCATTTGATAATCTCAGCTCACAGACTGTGATCGTGGCATATTAACCGTTAGAAAATACCTACATACGCCAAATTATACTGAATGTACTGCTACATTGTTGATACAAGCCACTAATCACATGGAACAGGTAGTAAAGTATAAATCTTTACAATTGGACGGGGTCAAACTGCAGGCCTTT